>CM042540.1:17514573-17832073 GCA_023630585.1 Cranoglanis bouderius
ATGAAGAAAGAAAAAAGAACCCCCCCCAAAAAAAATTTAAGGAAATAAAATGAAAGAAATGGGAGGGGCAATTTGTAGAGGGACTTCTCTTCAAGTCGGAAGGATGTGCAACATGTGATGAATGTCTGGCTAAACGATGCGATCTTAAACATATTTGTAACATTTATTTACCTCACCGGGGGGGAAAAAAAGAAGCAACAAATACACTATTAAAACGCATGGCCTAAAAATGAAATATTCTCAATACTCAGGTTAGAACATTCCTTTCTTGACCACTTGACCATTTCCATGCACAACGTAATCAAATGCTGAATTTAAGCATGCCCTAAAAGCGCACTTTAATTATTACTATTGTACTATATGATTACAATCTAATATGAACAGTAATGTCAGTGACGGCTAGCTGCTCAAGCATGTACAAAAACCCGATACCACAAATACAAACAGTATGCTTGGACATGATCCAGAATCTGATTGCCCTAAAATGTAGGAATTTACAGAGAAATACATGAAAACAAAAAGCAGCTCATAATTTAAACTCATGACTATTCATCTTTAACCTCATTCAGAAATCTTCTGTTTTCTGGGTCTGTTATGCATTACAGAATGTTAGCACGTTGTAAAAGATTTGTTGTAACTCTAACAGTGCTCTCAGCTCTAGGCTCCACCGAGTGTAAATATTTGGAATGCTGAGATTCAGAGCAAGAGTGCTGTGACAGTGAGAAGGCTCTTGAACTCTGTCTCTCTTATGCTGAATTGAGGAAGAGACACAGCAGTCGGTCTGCTTTGCTCTCACTCTGGCTCCGTATAACTTGTCCTCCTTGTTCAAGTTGAGGCTAGTTTTTCAGAGGCTCACAACTCTTCAAGCATCACTTTTCAGCAGGGATGCTTTGTACCCAGTATGTACTATTAAAGTCTCTCTTTTTTTTTTTTTTGCCTTCCCTTAAAAAGCTCATGCAATTTCCTAATCCGTCTACACAAAAAAAAAATGAAATACATCATTGAGGATCATGCTACTGTGGCCTTGGAGCACAGTAAGGAGCCCAGCATGGAGCTGTTGCTGTTCTTCCTACCATTCGATGTCACCCTGAAGAGCTTCCCTTTTGAGTCTGGTTCCCCTCGAGTTTTCTAACACACGTCATCTCAGGAGGATTTTCCTTGCCACTGACTTGCTCGTTACGGATCTAAATCTACACTTGCCTTTTGGACAATGTCTGTTATTGAAAGTGCTATAACAATAAAATTCAATTGAATTAAAGGTAGTCAAGGTATTTGAGAACTGTAGCGAGTCAAAGTTGTGTGCCAGCTCTCTTCATTCAGGCACATTCTACCTAGTCATTATTTTAATAAAGGACAATTGCTGCAATTATCAGGAAGATTAGCTTGTTTGAGGACCGTTTCACACCAGCTCTATTTTTTCCAGTGGTGCCTCTTCAGAGAGCAACCACAAAAAAAAAAAAAAAAGCACATCATCAAACTGATGTGTGAGCTGGTCTGAAAACACATCCTGTCTGCACTCCAAAGCTCTTTGAAGGAGTGGCTGCCCCCTCACAAAATTTCATTAAAACTTTTGCAGAAGGGCTTACATTAATCTCTAATGTCAGGGTTTGCATAAAGTCTGTTTTAAAATGTGTCTCTGTCTGGTTAGCTCCACATCCTTTCACGTCCTGAGGGGCCAAATATGCGGGGGCACATTTGAGGAGCGTTCTTTGTGCAAAGTGACAAAAAGACGAGTCGCCGAACTGGGCCAGCTTTGTTCCTGTGCACTGCTGCAAAATATGATTTCAGATAAGAACCTCAGGGCAGTGCTGTGAATGGACAGTTTTTGTTTTCTGCCAGCATTTTAATCAGCATAAGACCCTACAGTGAAGTTGCAGTACAAAGCCACAGTGTTCAGCCAGAGTGGCTGCTGTCTTACAGGCGTGAGCAAAAAATTCAGGGATCTGTCATCTGCCAGACATTAGATAACCCCACCTTTGCTTTTCCCCTCTTCACCTCATAAATTCTTCCATCCTTTGTTTGGGTGACCTTTCATCATTCATGTGGATTACCTCAGTGGCATGCTGTTTATCCAACTTGGTCAACTATTACAATTTTATCATCTCAATGTTTGGTGTGGTTAAAAACTCTGGTTTCCAGATTTAGGCTCTCAACTGCCATGTAAGAAAAGCCATCACCATGTTGTCTAAAGATTCGAATATCAATGATGCCACAGCCATCAGTGGCTGAGAGTCCAAGAGAGCAAAATTGGCCCTGCTCTCTGGGTGGGAGGGATGGCATATTCTCTGCTCTGTCAATCAGAGTTATACTAACCAATCATGAGTGTCTGCAAACTCAGATATGCAAAAGAGGGCAGTTAGCACTATCCTCTGAGTGTTCAGTTGCCCTGTGATGTAACATGAGCAGTAGTTTAAAAAGATGCAGTGGCTGGCTTCACATGTCTTAGAGGAAGCACATGCTAATCTTGACCTTCCCTGGTTGGTAGCTGTCGCGTGATGGGCGAGAGCTAGCTAGTGGGAGAGAATTGGAAAATTACCAAATTGGAGATAGTCCTCACGGCAGGACCAAAAGTCCAGGGGGTGGAGCTGGAGCTGATCCAACTCTTTCTATAAACCTAAACTTAACCCATGCAGCACTGTACAAGACGAAACAACACATTTAACAAACTTATCCAGCCTAGATCAGATCCAACTCCACCCCATGAACCTTTGTTCTGCAGTGAGGGGTACGTTCCAAATTGGGGGTGAAATGTGTTATAAAAAAAAAAAAAAAATTCCCCCATTAAAATTCTGAGTTCCATGTACAGGAATGGTAGTATACAGTTCTTATACTGGCTCTCTTGCCTCTTTTTATTGAAGCACTGATATGTTATGAACTGTAGGACTACTGTCATATTCCAGGACCATTTGGAACCATTACTAGTGCTTTGTTTACTTAGGGGAAATGCACCACTGATGAGTCCATTGTAACCCAATGATTGCTTTGTTGAGAGGGATAAGACTTCATCTTCCTGGTCAATGGTATGAGGACTGGACAGGATAAGTCATTAAGTTTTCACCAGGGTGCACTCGGAGGCGCCGCTTCCCCCCAGGGTCTTGCAGCTTCCATGTGCACTGTGGAAAGAGTAGTCACTAGTAGTGCGTCACAGCAACAGAAAATGTGCAGCAAGGAGAGCAGGCTGCCTGTCCCCAGGTACACCTTAGCCCTTCCTGCATCTTTTAGTTTCTCTCTCTTTACCCTCTTCCTCTCACACTTATGTGCTTTTACCCAGAAGTGTTTTCCTCCTGCCTGCTCTTTCTTTGCTCACTCTCGCCTCTCGTGCTTTTAATAACTGGAGCTGTAAAGTGCTGAGCTTCATGTTGTCAGGGGAAAAGGGTGTTTATAGGGTGTGCCAGCCAAAGCTTGCTTGCTGCTAAATGACAGGGTGTGGGAGCTGGAGTTTACTTTATGTCAGTCTCGTGTCAGTAATGAGTAGGAAGGCTCAGGCTTGACCACTCCAGGCCCTTGCCACGCTGAACCCTCGACTCGCCTCTATATTTACTTTAGTGCAACATTAGTGCCAGCCTGCGTATTAAAGATCTCACAAGAACAGTACAGTTTGCGGCTGCAGCGGAGGATTTGTTCAAATTAGACGTTCAGAGATCATATAACCTAAGTGGAAACAAATGTGACCGCTTTTCCGAGTCGCTCTTCCCAGGGTGGGCAGTGCTGCAGACCAGGCACAGTGTGAGATCCTCATATGCTCGTGTGAGTAGGTGGCTGAGCTATGCCAAGACCCCAGCTTCATTCATGGGACGCCACATTTAAGATGGTAATGAATGGCCGTCAATGAAACGGGCTCCTGTGCTAACATGCGTAACCAGGCCACTTTTCTCACGGCACGTCGGCAGCTAGAAGAGAGGTGCTCCTTTGTCACGCTGCCACACTTGCTATCAGTTTTCTGCATCTTGGAAAAATATGCCCCATTGTCCTGAAGGTCAGCTCTGTATTGCCAGCAACAGACCAGGAACATTCCCCAAGTCTCTTTGTGGACGGGGTCTTTACCCACTCCATCACCACCAATGTGGTTTAACTTAAGTTGCAGAATGCCAACCTAGTGGGAAAGAGCAGTCTCTGTTTTTCTGCCACTGGACAGCTCAACTATGCTCAGCCGTTATTCATCTTGTGCTATGGAGTTTTGAAGCACTTTCCTCTGAGCATATGGTTTTAGAGCTACTTCTGTGTACGTCACCAGTCAGATTGGTGTGTGTCCTCCCAGAGACGTGTGTTCTGTTTATCTCCTCACCCACTTTGTCACAGTGTGCAATGGAACACTTTGCTGGCAACAAGTTGTGGGAGGTCTGGCACAATTAGCTGTTGTGAAAATTATAGAATAGGGAGAGGGTCTGTTTTCAAACCGACCACTTCTCTCTTTTCCTCTGCCTTGCACTCTTCATGGTGTTGTGGAATGGAATGTTTTTGATCAGGACTATTTACTTGAGTCCGGCCTGTGTGCAAAAGCATGCCTGAGCTAGCAGTGCTAAGCATCTAAGCGTTGTGGGCCTCGGGACTCAGGACTGTGATGTATTATGGCGTGCCTTCAGAAAATAAAAACCACCACCATCTAGGGAAGAGATACAGCTTTTTTTTATACCACGGAGGTTAGCTCCCAATTGTGAACTATTAAAACGGTACCTTTTTTCCCTCCTTGCATGGCCTTGTTTCCCAAGGCATCCTGGCATGTTGGAAACAGAAATCAAAGGCAGGTGCTCTGTGAAAATGTGTGTTCTTACCGTGTTTTACATACCCAGGCACTCGCACAGGCCACAAGCTGTGGTTGTCTAACTGAGAGGCTAGTCTGCAGTTTGTATTAGAGCATATTGCATTATGGTTATATAATTTTAAGAAAGTGGTGCCATTGTGACTCAACATGACTCCAGCAGCAGGACAGCCTATACCAAGAAATGTTTGATATGAATGTATTTTGCAGCACAAAAGCATCCCGTAGCATATTATTTATAAATAAAGAAAAAGTTTTACTTTGTAGCTTTTCCAGTGGTGAAAGAACGTCTGTATGCTGAGAAGTAATCCTGTAAAGTATTATGACTCTTGGCTAAGGTGTGACTCATGTATATCTTTCTTAACTAACATTTATTTCTATGATAGTAATAATGTAAAGTGGTTTACTGAGCATGTCTGGAAGTATTCAGATCATATCATACGAGTTACATCTGTTGTCATGTTATAACATCTGCATATCATCCATTTGTTTTGTTTTTTTGTTGTTGTTTTTTGTTTGTTTTTTAAATAGTGTTGAACTGAAACCAGAAATAATGCCTTGTGTTGTGATATATATGAACCACTATGTCTTAGAACTCTCTGACACTAACACAATGGAAAGATGCATCAGTTTCTGAAGTCAACCATATATTTAGTTTGTACTAAAGAGGCAGGAAGGATGTTGACAAAAAAAAAAAGAGAAATAGGCCGAGGAAAGTGAAAAATAGAAATGAGCTTAAAATAGTTCGTGGTGGAGAGCATTGTGTATTGTGTGGCATATTCTAACAGCCTCTTCAATAGGTCAGAGTGCACTTTTGAACTTCCACTCGCTGGACCATAGCCTTGTGTTACCTCCAGGAGAAAAGCCATGCCGTTTCCTGTGAAAGGAGCAGATGGGCCAAAAGTGTCAGTTGGATCATAATGAAATGAGTCGACTCTGAATTCTGCCAGCTTTTCTGCGGCATTAGATCCATGATAGAAGAGCAGTGCGCTGAATATTTTATTGACTGTCTGCTTGCCCCATGCTGACCTGCCTGACATGCTAACTTCTCCTTTCGCTAGAGACTCCACGTCACTCTGCATCAGGCAGCCAGGCGTGATGCTCCCCGCACATTTCCTGTAAATAAACTCCAGCACAGCAGGGGACGTGTTTGCAAAGCGGTGCACAAAAACACACATATGCATTGGCCCATCATATACACATACTCCAGGCCCTTCCTTGATAGTTGTTGCTTCCCCCTGCTTGAGAACTTCTGAAAGCTGTGAAAGAGCTCAGTGAGTTGGAGCCTGGAGTCTCCTTAAATCTGTTTTTATCACACTGGCCTCCTCCCAGAGCTGTGCTTGTGATAAAACACTCTGTCTGGGTCACACTGTTCTCAATACTTATATCCACCCCTGAGGTGAGAGCTTTGTCACTTTTTTCCCTGGTTTTTGTTGAGCTACATTCCTACATACACAAAATATGCATGGTTTCCACATTATTGTATATGCACTGCAGGAATTTCACTTCGTGATATGAACTCTTCAACCATGTGAATTCTAAGCTGCATGGCATTTAGTATAAGTATATAACTGTTGCTCGTACATGTTTTGATTAGGTGTTTTACTTTTATAATAGTCTGTTCTTCTCCGTCCTCCATTCTCACTGACAGTTTTTCTGATGTGTCAGAACTCAGTAGAGCAGAAGCCTCAGCCACACATCGACTCCCTTCTTGTTATTTATTCATGAGCTTTCTCTCCTGCACTGTCTATATTGCTGGCCATGTCACGGGTTCGCAATAGATTGCTGAGGTAAATGAGCTCAAACAACTATCACATACCTCTATTGTGGTTAAAACTGCTCGAATCATGCCACATTCTCCAAGACACTCTTCTCCTAAACTCTTGTTTAGTATGAGATCACAAGCCAGTGCACATGCATATACATACATGTATACAGGACAGCCAAAGACCTAATTATCACACACTGTATGCTGTCACTATGCTCTATGTTGTGTGAATCATCCTAAAACTTTCACCCACAGTCTTCAGGACTCTGATGTGTCACTGTGACAGACAGAGCTCTGGTCAGCACCCTCCTTTGTGCATTTTGTGTATCAGCTTAACCTTGTAACCCTGAGTCGGGATTGCGTTGCAGAATCCCTTTGCTATCCCTTCGCTGTCTAAACAGTAGAGGAGCTTGAAGAAATATCTGAATCATCTCAGAAAAAAAAAAATCTGACTTTGGGATTCTTTTTCTCCTAATGTGTCCCCATAGTCTGTAGGATGATGACGGTTTTTTCTTTTTCTTTTTTCACCTTTTTTTGAGGTTTTTACTTTGACATTTTTTTATCATGTAGTCTGATTTTACATATGTTCTCTGACCAAAAAATTACATTTTATCTCTTTTTTCCAGTGTAATAACATCACTATAGTTATCTCTTCACTCTTGGTAATAAACCCCAACAATCCATGTATCATCTGTTCAATCAAAAAACAGAAAATGAAAAGAAAAATCCCCATTTTATTTCCACCAAATAAGCTGTTTGTTTCATATGAAAAAAACATTAAAATCCTTAATCCTGAACACAATATCATTGTGTTTAATGTGTGGCAACACTTTTCTTAAAATTACAATTTGACCCGTATACGCCTATTGAGCACAATGATACTGCAGGCTCCACAAGTTTACCTCATTTATCAATCTGGCCACTGCCATTTCCAGGTGGTTACCATCCAGTTTGCCTTTCTGCTGGGTCAAAACAGAACTGTTAAAAATATACATCTAAAGCACTATTCTCGCACGGTACTTTGCGATTTTATATATATATATATATATATATATATATATATATATATATATATATATATATATATATATATATATATATATATATTATTTTTATGGATGCACAAAAAAGCATTGAATTAAACTACAGTCCTAAATTAATAATAAAAACTCACTTTCACTGCACCTTACGGTTTCTGTTACTCACTGCCTTTAGGCATATTGTTTTACTTCCGCTTACTTTGATCGTAGTGTTTTAATTAGACATTACAGATCTTACTTGTGCTCCCACTGTTTATCACCGCATCTACACTGCGAGTGAGGAGCAGTGCGGCCTCGTTACTAATAGATCACTTTCGTTATAATAAACAACAGAATTTACACTGCATCGTGCAAATACAGCATATAATGATGATAAACTTGAATTGAACTAAACCTTTTAAGCAACTTGCACCAGTTTCCCCAACCCCTTGCACAGTGGAGCATTTTGGATATGAACATAAATTTGTGCTCGTGCATCACTGTCCTGCTTCCGTGCTACACAAGCTCTGCTTTGTAAAGTTTGCAGGTTACAGTCTTTTTCACTACATTTAATATAACATGCTCCCCTGCCTAGAGGACTTGGAGGTCGCACACTTTTTTCCGCTGTCACTTAACGATTATGCCTCCATCTGATGGTAACTGAGGTCATGTTGAGAATAAACGGTAACATTGACATACATAGTAAACTGAAGAAATTTATTTTTGTTGACTCTGGCTATTTTGCTAAAGCTAGCGGCATCACATTATGTGCGTATGACGTCATGCACCTTTGACTGGGAAACGGCTTATACTTGCGGTTAGTAAAAAAACAGTAGTGTTCCATTGGAGATGATACTACCCTTCTAAGGTTCATACACTAGACAGTAGAGTATATAGTGCGTAGTGTAAGTGTATAGAACGTCATTTGGGACACAACTTTAGTATTTACTCTCCAATGCATGTTTTCAGAACAGAAGTAACGTAGTGAGTAAATGTACCCCGTGCCGTGCGCAGACCAACTAATCGATAATGAGATTCATTGACAACGATTTTCATAATCGATTATTATCAATTTTATCGATTAGTTGTTACAGCTCTAAAATTATGCACTGTAGATGGTGAAAGACCATTGCGTTGAGCAATGACTGACAATTCTTTTCGAACTGACTGACAATTCTCTCACGAAGTTTGGCACAAAGTGGTGAGCCACGACCCATCCTTGCTTGCAAAGACTGAGCTTTTGATGGATGCTTCTTTTATGCCCAGTCCTGATACCCTCCCCTGTTACCAATTAACCTGATCCTCCAAAATGGTGTTACTTGAATATTCTATCAATTTTTCAGTCTTATTTTGCCTCTGTCCCAACTTTTTTTGAGTGTTTTGAAAATTCTAAATTTGTTCATATTTACAAAATACAATTAAGTTAGTCAATGAAAACACTGAATGTCTTTTCTTTGTACTTTTGTCAGTTAATTAAAGTTTCAAGAGACTTGACAAATCACAGATTTTTGTTTTTATTGCATTTTAGAAAAAATCCCAACTTTTAGTTGGGGTTAGTATACAGTACTGTGCAAAAGTTTTAGGCACCATATTGTTTGTACAAACTTTGTTATAGATGTTTTATTTTATGACTTCTACATTATCAAGTCAGTACATAAAACATTTTAGATTCCCAAACATTAGTTTTCTAGCACAAAATTAAATGTTACAGAAAAATGTGTGTATGTCATTAAAGAAAGCAGCATATTATGTAAGAGACACTTTTCAGACAAAAAACACAATGAAGGCTGCTGGGTTTTGCTGCAAAAATAAGAAGCAAGTGTGAAAGTCAAAGTCTCCAGAAGAACTGTGGCTGGTTCTGCAAGATGCTCAATAAAACTTACCAGCTCATTTCCTTATAAAACTGCACAAATTGTACCAGAGACTACTATTTTTATTTTTATTTTTTTGTTACATCAAATATTGACTTTGTTTCATTTACTACTGTTTAATGCTCTTTACAGTATTTTTTTTATGTAAAAATGTTTAATTTCATTATTTTGAAGGCATCTTTGCTCTACAGCATTTCTTTTCATGTGCTTAAAACTTTTGCACAGTACTGTATATCTCACAAACATTGATGAAGTTTAAGACCAGTATGGAAACATGTGCCATCACTTGTTTTATTCATGTGCCAAGATTAGCTAATAATACCTGTTCATGTAATTTTCTGTTTCACTTTGGTGAAATGATTCTCAAGTGCACATTACTACCCTACCTCCAGCATCAGCACCACATCTTGCTTTCTTCCTTCTTCAAGTACTTTGGTCCAATATCAATCTTTCTGTATTCTGCATCACACTGCTAGTATTGCATAAAAAATAGCAGCTGGGTATAGGTATGTTTGTGGTAGGATGTGGTGCTAAAATTTCTCCAAATGTTCTGATGTTGGTTTGTGCCGATGTGGCAGTTATATTGAATAAATAAAAGCCCTTCTCCTCTCCTCTTGAAGTGAAAGCATCTCGAGGTCAGAGCAAGCTTGCTGAAAGGGTCACTATTATACGTGTAAATGCTGCAAATGTAATTCAGCCCGAGGTCAGAACTTTAAAAGTGCGACCAGCATGGTTTTTCCTCCCCATCTTCCTTTTAATACATCAGAGTGTAAGCCGTGCATTTTAAAGGGTTTTAAAAGGTTCAGGAGTGAAGGTCATTCAGCAGAGTTAGAGCAGGCCTCTCTTAGTCCCCCCTAGTTTCCAGCTCTCCACTGCTTTTGCCTGGGGAAAATACATGAAACTTTGATGGCCAAATTAGGTTGTTGCTCATCTTGCACCTTCCAGCTCATAGTATTGACAGCGGTGGTGAACTGCTGCAGGCAGATAGCATCTCGACGATCGGACTAGGCCACTCCACCTCGCGGCCGCTGACAACATCAGAAGTGTTTTAACAGGGTTTTAATGGCCATCCTGCCCTGCTCCTGGGAGCTTTGAAAATAGCTCCTGTGAAAAAGGCTTCTCCAGTTGATGGAAGCTGACATGGCCTGCTTATCCAGCCACTACGCTGATGTGACTGGTGCTGCTGGGCTTTTCCTTTATTTTTTCGGACCACAGTGTCAGTTGCAAAGCTGTATAGTTCCATCTATAGTTACATGGTTTTAGGCTGCTTATTTTTTCAAGCTACTTCAGGATGATGGGTGCTTATTTATAAGAACAAAAGTGAAAAAAGTAATGCGAATGAAAAAACATCATGAACGTCTATATTTTCCTTTTTTTTTTTTGGTATTCTGATATTGTAATTCATCCAAAGGAAGACTGAACCAGGACAGCACCTCTGATGAAACCACAACATCCATTAGGCAGAAAACTCGACTTGTTTGCACTGGCTAGAGCTTCTGCCTTGGGTTGTGGTTTAAATAAAGGAAGTGAGAACATCATATTTCTGTGCAGCATACAACCTGAACGGCTGTTTTATCGTGGCTTATGCTCCCCGTCCTGTGTCCTGTCTCTTGCTTGATTGGCCGGTCATTAAAGTGTGTGCTGAGAGAGCTTGAGCAAGTGCCCCAGAGCACCCAGCACTGACCCCCTTTCTGCTTCTCCCCATGCCTGCTGCTTAGACCAGGCCTACGCATTGTGCTCCTGAATAGGGGCCCTGTGATTGTGGTCACACTCATTAGTGCAGTTTAGCGACACGTAGGCTCTGTGAATGGCCCGGCTTGTTGCTACACAATGGCCGAGCCTGAAGGTGCGCCTGGGGCCTGGCTCCATGTTGACGCCTCTCTACATCTACGCTGCTCTTGTGGCTGTCGCTGTACTATTGACCAAAGCTGGCTTGCTGCTCCCTTCCCTTCTGATCCTTTAGCCTGAATTCTTCCAGGACAGAGAGTAGGGAGAATGGAGGGCGCCGTAGGGCTCATCACATGGGACTGCATGTTGTAGACAAGGCGATGGGTCACAGACAGGCTGAGCTGCCCAAACCAGCCATTTCCACTTCTCTGGTATTCACACCCTTTGCAACTTGCTGAACATTGTATGCCCAGCCGCAGGTAAATATACATACCCTGCATGTGTCGGTTTTGTAACCAGCACTTCAAGTCAACAAATTATTCCCAATTCTATATTGCAGATTGCTAGCAATTACCCCTGGCCTCCACACACTTAACTTCCCTGCTTGTTCTTTTCTTAATCTTTTACTCTTTCTTTCATCTCTAGGCAGTAATTGAGCCGTCACACTCTTCAGTCTGTCAGCCAAGTGTCATGCCTGCTAATAAAACCAGAAACCTCATTACACTTTAACTGCTGCTTTATAATATTATTAAGTGACTTTTTATGCTTTTGTTTTTATTGCAGTCACACACTAAGCATTTCAAGTAAATTCTTATGATAAGTGATAAGCTATCGGATAAAACATATCACATCTAATTTCCTCCCACTATAAAAAAATAAAAATCAGTCAACAGTTAGGAATGAAAGCAATTATTGTGTATAGGGCAGAAGCAAGCAGTTCAAGTGATGATATCACTGCTTTTATTTAGGTGGCTGCCCATAGAAGGGAGTGTCAGAGTAGTCATCTCCATGTCAAGGCAGAAATGCTAAAGTTTCCCTTTGCCATATCAGCCATCTTCCTCAATCACATTCCTGCTTTTGATCAGAGCAAGGGCCATCTGTGGCCTGGGTTGGAAGGCAAGCACAGACGTTCCATGAGATGTGTGGGCTTTCATCTACACATCCCTCCTTAACTGAGGTGCATTGTTTGAGTAAGGGTCATCTTAAAAGCAGTCAAAGCCGAGTAACCCAAGCTTTTGGCTCACCACTTGGCCGCATTGATGAGACAGAAGGGGAACAGGTGATGACCGGGTTTAGATACAGGGGAACACTGACGTCTCCTGGCCACTCCTGGACTCATGATCTTCAGCGTTGAACCCCGAGCACTCTCTCACTGATTATGCTGAGGATGAATGCACACATTCACATCGGCACGTGTGTTAGTATCTGTGTGTCTGTGTTTATGTTTGCACCATTGCCTCAGGGAGGAAGGTAATGTTGCTTCCTCTGTTCTCAGCACATGGGCAGAGCTCACCCGTACCTCCTTATCAAGCTGATTGGGTTAATTGCACATCCTTCCCCCTGCCCTCATGTCCTGCCATCTGATTGGCTCCCCCCTCACATGGGTCCTCTTCTTTCTAATGGCAACAGTATCAGGTCTTTCCTCCAACAACTTCCTCTCAGCCCCACAAGAAGAAAATTAATTTTCGCTGGGTGTTTATTATGGAAAGTAATTTGATGCGTTTTATTCAAACATCATAAATACCATCGGGCCTTTTCACACTTTATTTTTTCCCCCAAAAGGTTGGGTGTCACCATAGCTTGGATTAAAACTGAAAGAAAAACATCATCATTAGAGAAGTCAACATTTGGCATGCCTCTTTGTCACTGTGTACAGTACTTGCCCTTGCTCATGGTTAGGTGATTGACCTCCTCTCTTGACTTTCTCACTCTCTCTGCTTCCTGTGTTTCCTCCTGCAGCCCACTTTCTCACTCTTGGCCAGCTGGTCAGATGGCCTGGGAGAGAGCCAGCAGCCCCTCCAACTTCTCACATGCTTTTCATGCACAATATCACGCGTTGTAATGCCTTGACCTCTGCATTCATGTTTTACGAGCAACTCATTAACTACTTGAGCCCTGCTACTCAAATTTATGGGAGCAGAGCAAGACGGAACATGCTTTCAGTAAATTAAGTGGTCCACATTCAGAAGCCCATCAACGTGGCGTGAGACAGATGAGAATGCGTTTGTGTGTTCTCGGGTGTGTGTGAGAAAATTGAGCCACACACCATGCAAGTCATAAATTTTTAAGGTGCTTGGCTGTTCATATATACAGTTCTGAGAAAGGGCTTGTGAAGTCGTTTTTATTATTTTAACTTGATGATGAAGATTGGGTTACCTTTAGAAACTAAGGGTATGCATGTGTGTATAGTCACACAGAAACCCTGCTAGTTTAAGAACTGAGTTAGGTGTGTGTGAGCAAGAAAGTAATCCAATTCTGCGTGGACTTGTTGTCTATGACTGCTATATAACACTACACCAGGATAGACACGTGTGCACTAGTGATCAGCTGGATGTCACGACTGTGAGTTTTTGAGGCAGCGGAAATCTCTGCTCACACCCTCTCTATTCCTCCTCTCTGAGCTGTCAGGCTCTTAATTCTGTCCGTCCTGCTGTCACCTCTGAATTATGTAATGCTTTATTTCAAATCATCCTAGACTCACATTAAACAGATGTGTATTTTTTTTTTTTTTTTTTTTTTTTTTTTTGCTCTCTGTTCTATTCAGTTGTTTTATTATGTGTATCTGAAAAGTATTGAGTAGTTCTGCTGGATCAAAGGCATCTCTGAACTATCTCAAGCACACTTCCCCTGCACTCCTTTCCTGCTGTGCATGCTGAAAGCTGTCAACTACTACCGGTTCAAATGGTCAAGTTCGGTGCCGGAGATGCCCACCGCTCACGCCTATGAGAAACACGAGCCTCCTCCTTCAGCAGGACAAGCTAGAGGAGGAGAGAGACAGGAGAAGACGGCCACCGGAAATCGCTGACTGGAGCAAGGCCAGCAAATGTCTTTCACAGAGCCCTGGTGCTCAGATAGCATGTCTTCTCCATTAGCAAGTTTTGTTCTGACGCGCTAAAGCTATGTCATTTTCTCCTCTCTTTTACTGGTATTTTGGTGTCACCTTCAGCCAAGCAGGATCTGAGTGGCTTTTGAATGACTCCTCCTGTTTTTAAACTGCCTGTGACTCGACACTAGGATCCCACATGACCTGTGTGTGTGTGTGTGTGTGTGTGTGTGTGTGTGTGTGTGTGTGTGTGTGTGTGTGTGTGTGTGTGTGTGTTTGCCCTGCACTGTGAGTGACATTACATTGGGATGAACCCAGGGGGCAGCCAGTGACCTTGATCAGGGCTTTGTCATCTTTATGGGGGTGTTGAGAGGAATACGCCAGGGCCAGCAGCACAGGACCCCAGCTTAAAAAAGGCAGAAGGAAGGGTGGAGTGTGCAGCCTTCTCTCTCACACTGCATAGAACTCTTACAAATGAGCAAACCTTTTTTTCTTCTTCTTCTTTTTTTTTTTACAGGAGGAGAATAGAATAATGTCAGTGGTACAGTTTCCCCTTCGAGGCTCAGTGCAATGCTGCCACCAGTGGTCAGGAGGAAGTCCTGTTTTTCTTTTTACTGATCCCCAAGCCAAAACGGGTTAGAAAGCTGATCGACCTTGCTTTAAATCATTCATCTAGATTTGACTGCGGAAAGGTTTTAAACGAAGCAAAAATATTATTGAACAAAACTGTCTATGAAACATAATGAAACTATATTAAATCAATACTCCGTTGTTTTTTCGAACTAATCTATGTCTAGTGCATCTGTAGCATGTTGTTATTAACACAAACAATAATTTAACACATTTCCTTGTACTGAGAAAACAGAAACCATGTTTGTGAAACACTCTTATAATTGAAGTCTAAGAGCGGTTGGGGCACTAAATGAGCATTTATGTGAAACACACATTATTGTAGAACACCTTCATGAATTCTTCAGTCAATGGTATTTGTAAATTAAGCTCCAAAACTGTACAATTTACTTTTTCAGGCATAAGAATTTGTGCCAGATGTGGTGATGTGTTTTGAACGTAGTCTGTGTAGCTTAAAGTAAACACAAAAATGCCTCTGTTTCCACCTGGTTGTGCATGAATACAACTAAACCTTAGGGAGAAACAAATGTGAAAAACGTTCTCATCAGACCTTTAGAGTGTAAGGGTTGTAGTTTTGTTTACATACACGCTGCCAGTGTAAGGTTTTTCAACACCAAACAAAATGATACCTAAATCTTTGTGAAACTAACTGCTTACTCTCTTAATGGGACTCTAAACGAGTGCTTTATTAAAGGCAGACGCATTTGGTGGGTAAAACTGTTAAGCCTAGAGATAAAACACTCGTCGACATGCCAGTAACGTAAATATGTGGTGTGACACAAGTGTCCATTTAGAGTGATAAAGATTTTGGCCTTTTCTGAGAAGATTAGTTTTAGATTGTTCAAATAAAACAATTTCTAACATTTTTCCACTTCAAATAAAATTATTTTTAACATGTTTCAGTGAACATTTAAAAATAAACGTTTCTTGATTCAGACATAACTGTTCCTTGTGTAGATATTAAAATGATCTGAATTAATGTATTTTATTTATGAAAAAATTATGGAATGTTTGAAGATGTTTTAAATCAGAAACAGGATGCCTCAATTAATATACAGTAGTCCTGTTAAAAAAAAAAAAACAACTCAATTTCTTTTTAAAGTTTAGATTTTTTTTTTTCCCCTTTTCTCCTGACAAATAGGCATGTAAGACAAAACTTATTTTTAAAGAATGTGTGGTGCTCATGTGTGTGTACATGCTAAGCCTTTCATTATAGGTCAAGAACAGGTTTTCCTGTCTTTTCTCAGTCCAGGGAAATGAATAAGAATGATTTTTTTTTAGGGTTAATTCCATGTGCATTACGGACGCAGTGAATGAAGTTTACACTGGAATACCACTTTAAGTAGTTGCTAATTGAGTTCTTTGTGGATGTTTTTAACTCAGCAACGTTTGCTTGGTAAACCTGGTATTATGTCATTCTTATTTCTTTCCCTCTCGGAGCACCTAGTCTATACTCAGAAGATATACATTAGGAAGTATGCATTCAACGGGAGTGTGTGAATGTTATCACATGTTCAGTGCTGAAAATGTAGCATCACTCCACAAGTCCATATTTGTTTCTTCCTCCTCTGGGAAAAATGTAAGCTGTAGGCTATCGTTTCATATACATCATAATTTGTGCGCTTATTTATTTTGAGAGAGATTGGTTACGCGTGAGTTTGAAGTGTGGATGAGAAGACTGTGTGTGTGTGTGTGTGTGTGTGTGTGTGTGTGTGTGTGTGTGTGTGTGTGTGTGTGTGTGTGTGAGAGAGAGAGAGAGATTGTGTGTGTCTGCTTGCTTGGGTACATATCCATGTGTTCGTGCTTGCTTGTGTGTTTCTGGGAGCCGGGCCCAGTCCTCAGCGAGAGACTGTGATGTGTGTGCGGAAGTGTGAGGGATAAAAGGAGAAGAGTAGGGGTCCACACACACACACACACACACACACATATACCACCCCCTCGCCAATCCAGCGTCCAGACAGCATGTGTGTCTGCCCCTTTCCCAACAGCTCGGCAACTAAACCGCCTTGACCTCCTCACCTCTCAACTTTACTTGAACTTCAGAGGAGAGGTTGTAGAGACGGCATGCGGGACAGAGACGCTTTGTGAGGGATCAGTCGTCTGTTCTATTAAGAGCAGAAGTTTCATAAAATGGAAAAGCAATATATATTTAATGCTAGCAGCAAAGACATGCATAGAATTGTCTGTTACTTGTTCAAGCTGTACCCATTATGTTTAAGTACACATGTTTGAGTGAAGCTCCACCTCTGGAGTCATGTTGTAGGATGGCTCAGCTGTGTAGTGAAAGTGAGAGAATGAGGGGTTTCTTCAAGCTTATATGACAGTGCTGATTCTTTTTGTCTAACGGAAAGTTGTTCAGATTCACTGCATTTTGTGTGAGGAATGTCACATGGTATGTATTGTGTGCATACAGTGAGCATATTTGTGGAGAGGTATTGCTTTATTATAGGGTGAGCCTAGAAATGTTTATCCATAAAGCATTTGTTCACAGAGAAATGTGATGTAATTAATAAAGTCTCTCAGACATTTATTATCTGTTATATTTAATCACACCGTGTTGTTACCTAGTTGGACAGTGCCTGTGTTTTAGGGATATGTTATAAGTATAAGTGAGATTTCAGGTTTTGTGTGTGTGAGAGAAAGAGAGAGAGAGAGAGAGAGAGGCTGGTCATTCAGGCGTAAGTGTTATGAGGTGGCAGGCAAGGTGCATTATTCCTGGATTGGTGGTCTGTTAGGCACTGGAGCTGTTTTCTTACTCTTGTACCATTAACAGACTGTATCTGCACTCTTGCCTTGGGCATCGTTGGCAGGAGACTATGCTCTTATCATTAACTACTCACTATACATAAGAGAGAGAGTGTGTGCATTTCCACTTCCAGAAAGTGCTGTACAGCATTTTATATATATATATATATATATATATATATATATATATATATATATATATATATATATATATATATATGTATATATATATATATGTATATGTGTATTTATACACACACACACACACACACATATATATATATATATATATATATATATATATATATATATATATATATATATATATATATATATATATATACATACACCAATGTTTAAGAACATTTAAGGCTTCCACCAAAGTGACAGACCAGAGAACCCTTTAGGGTGATAGATGGAACCCCTAAAAGTGTGTATACGAGTAGATCCCCATAGGCTGATAGCAGACCACACCTCATTTCTCATCAGGATACTGAAGCATTAACCTGTCTCCCTCCATCTGCCCATGTTTCTGTGTGTGTGTGTGTGTGTGTGTGTGTTTGCACAAGTGCTGGTATGTACTTTTTCACAGAAGTAACTGTGGCCTTCCTGGTAGTGTAGCGTTGAAGTCTGGGCGAGGTGTCCGGGTTGAGCTGGATCAGTAGCCTGTGCTAAGCTCTGAGCAGCACTGGAATCGGGTTGGTTGATACCAAAGAATTCAACACAGCAGATTATTCTTCTGAGTAATATTGTCAGGAAAAGTCCCTGAGCGAAATGTGAGCTGCAAAGGGGAACTTCAAACACAGCAGCTGTTGAGCATGGCAGGTCAGCTGGCGGTCATGAGCTGGCGTGAATGCTCCGGTCTCATCAGCACACTTTCACCCTCTCATAACCTCCCGTGTCCGTGTATTTACCATTCCCTCTCTCATCAACACTGAGAATGAACCTTTTTAGAGCTGAGGAGCTAGGGCAAAGAGACGGAGAGAGATGAAGACGTCACCAGGGGCAGGCTGAGAGGTGGCGAAAGGTGGGCAGCACTTGTTTTGGCATGTGGCTCTGAGACCTTGCCATGTGTTAGGGGAGAGCTGTGTGTCAGCATATGCCGGGGTAGTTCTGAGTTCGTGGGTCAGGGGGGTCGCCTGTGACAGAGAGGCCACCTGTAGACCCTCTGTGTGTGTGGGCCAACCATTCTCCTTGCCAGGCAAGTTAAAGCTCATATTTACCCTCCTGGTCTGATCAGAGAAGGAACGGGGCAAGATGGTCACCTACCCAGGAGGAGCTAGCTTTTCAGAGCTAGCGAGTGTGTGTGCAAATAGGGACAAGCTGCTGGACTGGACACCATGCTAGTAACCTTATCCTTCCCTGCTCCTCCCTCAGGCCTCTCCTAAATCAGAGCCCAAGCTGCAGGCGGCTGTGTGGCCCCAGGCACTGTGCACTCTCTGCCTCTTCAGCTATTAGCACAGTGCCAAAGTGTGTGTGTTTATGACAGAGACAGGGAGATTATGACCTCTTCAGTTGAAATCTCAGCCTCTTTGCCTAGCCGTCCCCTCCTGTGCATTCGCCACGCTGGATGACGTTCATAGCTGTAGGCAGCTTGGCCTGCTGTGTGGTGGTTACACAGAGATGCCACTCTTTTTTTTTTTTTTTTTTTTTTTTTTTTAGCCACTGAGGATTAAGAGCTTGGAAGATTACATTTTATTAGATTTTTTTTGTTGTTGTCTTTTTGGTGTAATCTTTAGCCTGTGTAGGTAGTCTGCAAAAGGGTGACAAGGAGACACGGAAACTAAATATTAAAACAGCTGGGCTAGCAGCTATCAGATGTCCTTCGAAAGCTAGTCTGTGCAAAACATTACCGAGGCCTGGGGACACATCGAGACGTTCAGAGGGCAAATTTTTCTCTCTGTCTGCTTTGGAGTCTTCTCACCCTTTCATATCCATCCAGAGAGTTGGCCTGTCCTCTCTTCTTATCCATCCACCATCTGGGCTTCTCCATCCCTCCTTCTTTGCTTTTTAAGCACTCCATTTTAATGTAGGAAGCTATTGTGAGGAAAACAAAACACAGAAACTCACAAGTGTTACGCCAATAACTTAATCAGTTTCACTTACATACCAGACAGTCATCTGTGTGACTTGTTGGGACACCACTCACTTTTGTTCCCCATAAGATTTGCTACAAATATGCCTTAGCACAAGTGTGTGTTGTGGAAGACTGTCTTTACTTGGTATGGAATTATAAATATATAGTGCTGATGCTTGCTTGACCTGAAGTCCGATAGACTACTGGATTAGACTAATTAGACTGTTTCACTTAATATAAGACTAATTTGACCTTGTAAATCTGTCTGTGGTCACTGGCTTTTGTCTGGGTGACTTTTTGGCCAGACTATAAGACCTTCTCTAACCTGGAAGGAAGTTAGAGAAGATTACACATTCTCATTGTTTCCTTCAAAAAGCTTATTATAAAAGTATTTGATGGATTGGAAAGGATATTCAGGCCCAGATCAAGCGCCTTCACTTTTCTTCGAACCAGAGGCCAGCTGCCTGTTACCTTGCCTTACAATTAAGGCTCACCTATTTAATCCCCCACAGAAGGATTGAATTAGTGTGACAAATCCTGGGGTCACAGTGCAGTAGCATGTGTGAAGTGCTGTTTCTCACTGGCTCCACAAAGACTGCCAGATCTAAGCTTTTTTTTTTTTACTCTTGGATAATTGGATTCACAGCCTCTGTCTCCTCTTTCTTCCCAAATTAAAATCCTCATCCATGTGCTTACTGAGGTAGAATGCAGCATTTAGGCTCATGGTCTGATGGATTAGAAGTGACTGCCTTAATGAGTATATGAGACTGAACTTGTGCCCCATTGGTTATCTGGTTTTAGGTCAGTCTGTTCACCATTCTGACTGTGGCAGCAGGGTGCTGTCCATTCAGAAGCCCACACATCGGGGCTGAGTGTGTTTTGACGGCTTAGCACTGATGACTTCTCTGGCATGGGTTACATCAGACGACTACTCATGTCCTTGAGGCTGCAAAGAGTGGGAAGTCTGCCTGCCTCGTCAGCGTGACTAGCTGCATTCGTATTTACACAGTGGCTCATGGCATTTGGCAGCAATCCATATGCTCTTAAATTTATTTTTTATCTCTGACCTCCATGTCATGGAGAGGAATAAATCCCAGTGAAAGGACTTGAGGTCTGGGCTACAGTTGTGATGGTAATCACATTTCACACTATTTGAGGACCAAGGACAAACTGTAAAACGTTGTTTTCCAGGTGTTTGCTTTATTATGAAATACTATGCTGATAACAGGAGACAAAAGCTACCATTTGCCTTTATAACTCTAAATGTCTCTCAGGAGAAACTAATTTTTCTCTCTTCATCTCTTCCTTATGCATTGACTTTCAAAACTGTCCTCCTCTGCCTCTCAGCTAGTGGATGTGTGGACCACCTAACCAGCTCCATTTGCTCAGATTTATTTAGAGGGGTTTAACCTGGCAGCCTTTGTAAAACAGACATCCTTTAAAGGCTGCCGAGGCTACGTTGCTTCTCTTAAAAGCCAGGCCTGTACTTGGTGCATCAGAAAACAAGAGGCGAACACTGATAGTCCTTGCCATTAGACACGGCCTCATAAAGAAGCCTTGGCTTTAGAGCCACTCTGAAGATAATTGTGCAATTAGCAAGGAAGATTGTAGAGTGCTTTGATCAGGCAGCAGCATGCAACTCATCAAGATATCATAGCACAGTTTCCAGCACAGACAGCTTGGATTCTGCTTGGATTCTGAGTGGACATCCGTATCCATGTTATGTGCTTATTTTAGTGGGAGGAAGGGGTCAAAAAGTCTACGTAGAGCCCAGCAACAGTAAAATTGCTTCTTTCATCTGCTGCTTTCAGGGTTATATTACTAAACAATAATAAAACTTTGTTTAGAGTTTAAGTTACTGATGGGTACCAAATGCTCCACAAATTACTGATGAGAGGTAAGGAGTAATTCCCAGAGGAAGAGACTCTGAAAAAGAGAGAAAGTGTCAAGAAAACTTTAGATGGTAAAGCCAGAAGTAGACTGAGAGATTCAGAAGTCACTTTGATTGAGCAGATTGGTTTGTCTCTCCAGACCCACTTCCGGACGAAGGAAAGTCGGAAAGACTGTTATGAAAAGGCAGTGTGTGTGTGTGTGTGTGTGTGTGTGTGTGTGTGTGTGTGTGTGTGTGTGTGTGTGTGTGTGTGGGTGTGGGTGTGTGTGTGTGTGTGTGTGTGTGTGTGTGTGTGTATATATATATATATATATATATATATATATATATATATATATATATATATATATATATATATATATATATATATATATGAAATAACACTTAGCAGGGGCTTTGTATATGACTGCCGGGCCAGGAAGCAGAGCTCACATCCAGAAAAACCACCCTCCCCCTTTCTCTGGCCACTTGGACCATAGGGAGCAGTCCGACTTCAGGGATGCTGGAATGGCCAGTTTGGTAATTCTCTCGCCTCCCTGGCTTTTCACATAACCCAGGCCTCAGAGGGGAGGAGAGGATGCAAGCAGCACTGGGTGCAGAGATCATGGAGAATATCCAAAATAGCACAGGGTAAATATGACAGCATGGGAACCAAATATGAGTCCTGGCCCCTCTCACTGCCACATTTAGCCTTGTCGTGTTGGGGTCAGGACATGCCATTGCTCACAATGAAAGATGAATGCCACCCTGAATAAATAACACCCAGTCTTAGCCTCTGTCTTCTCCTCCCACTCAGTACTGCCCACTGTGCCGCCTCTGCTCTAATGACCTCTGCATAGGGTGATGACCAAGAGGCCCCTATACTTCATCCGAGCCATGGAGACTGCATTGCACAAGTAATCAGTCAGATTATGCAGCTGTCAGATTTGAATGGTTACCTGGAACGGTATTGTTCGTGGTATATCTCGGAGTTTTGGTGTACTGTTGTTCTTGATAGTCACGTGCATAATTCCATATTTTTTTGCAGTAAGACTTCACAACTTTAAACCTTTTTCAACTGGATTTTTCATTTTATAGCTCTTGCCAAAGTCATCCAATATGTGAAGCCTCATTGTTGGTATGTCTCATTGTAATCTCATCCATGTGTTTTATGTTTTGGTGTCTGCTGATTCTCAATATGGTTCCTCCACACTGCCATTATGTACACAATGTAGCTTTGAAGCTTTCAGATTTTGAACTGCAGGGCCACAGGAACACACTACACTTAAGAGAAACCTCGGCAGCTGCTCCCAGGCCATGACGAAGAACACTCAGGGTGCCGTCAGTGCCACTGTAAAGTCACTCAGATGTGGGAGCTGTATACTATGCAACCACTCCGCCATTTGCTGTGATGCAGTGTCATTTGAGAGTGTTTGTGGGTATGTATTTAGCTCTTAGTGAGGACAAAATGTTCTTATGATGGAAATTTTGTCACTGTGGGAATGTTTGTTTGGGCAAAGCATTCTAGTAATACACAGTAACACAAGATCATGTGTACAGTCTACATGGTGGCTATTTCCAAGCTGATCTAACACCTTAATTGAATCACCTCACCCTTACCAGCACCTCAGCAGCACGCTTATAGTTCCACAACCAGATGGGATTTTTGTGTGTGGCAGCCCATCATAAGCCATCACTGGAGAGACGTGTGATGAAAAGCCTAGAGTGACACACTCCCCACATATACATGCACCCAGCTGCCAGAGTGTGTCAGTTCTGATCCTTCTTTTGATTAAAAAAGCATGGAACTCGGCACGACCTTTTTTACATCTTGTGTCTCTTCAGTGCAGGTCAGCTCACTACAATGGCCCTTACTGTCTGGCCAGAAACACACCTCCTCAGACACACAATCTATGCCCACACCCCCCTACATTGAGGCTGAGCTGCCTCTGCCATGAACGCAGCCATTATTTATGAAATGAAAGCCCTTGTGACACCTTGGTTAGTCAGTGAGGCTGTGTACTAAAGGTGTCTTCACTGCTCTTCTCACATGAACACCCTCTGATGCCACACTGACTACAATCATCGCTTGTCCCCATTCTCAAGGTGTCACACTATGTAATTATATTCACCCACTCAGCACTAGCACAGGGGGACCCCGTACACATCAGCACACACCTTAACAAAGGCTCCCGGACATGGTGCCTCATTAAATTGATTTGGTAAGAGGGGTGATGCTGCAGGCATGCTGCTGCTGATGGGTGGAGGGAGATGACCCTGCATTTCACAGCCTCTTACTCACTCACTGCAAATAGTGAGGCCAGCACATAGCCTGTCAGAGCATTTGATCACATAATCGAAGTATGACTACTACATCTTGCAATGCTGTTGGTCTGATAGACTCAAGAACCGGATCCTTCATCTCAGAGCTTGGGAACAGGCAAGCCAAGCTGTGGTAGGCTGCACTCTGGCTTGTTGGAGAAGGGTACAGGCCTGGGAACCACTGGGTATGTGGTCCAGGACAGCCATTACTGTATGAAGGGGTGGGAAAGAAAGACTCAATGTTCTGCCAGGCTGCCATCCCATGAGACCCTTAGACACAGTTACACTCAGAAGTGGCCGGATCTCTTCCTGCCATAGGGGTCAGGCTCTCTCTGCAACTTCCCACCAACCCAGCAGGGCTTTACACAGCAGCAGCAGGTTAAAATTAGGCTCCTTGGCTGAAGTCAAGCTCTCCCTGATTTCACTCTCCCAAAAATCCCGAGCTGCCCTGAGAACCAGAAAGCACGGCAAAGCAGGCGATTTTCACACAGTAATTCTTCCCTTCCAGAGATACTATCCATTTCTCTTGCCCCCCCCCCAAGAGGTGGAGGATGAGAGGGCTTTTGGGGAGCAGAGCTCAGCACTGAACTCTGTCTGAACTTCCCTGCCCGCTCACAGACTCTCACATTATTATGTCGCCAATTTCATTTTAAAAAGCTGAATCACACACCGATCCACCCCCGAAAACAATTAAAACGCAGCAGGAGCCACCTGCAGGAGATTTCTCCCCTGTCGTCTACTCAGACAACCAGATGCAAGAAGAGACAACCTAAGGGTTAGAACAATGTTTATCCTCTTTTTGTTGTCTTCCTCTGATCACGCTATCTTCTGTTAGTCATACAAAATGGTTTACAGGTATATCAATCGCAGCTTACCAGAAATGGCTGACTAACTAGGGATAATATTAAAAATATTCGCCGCTCCTGTTGAATGCATGTCATCCAAAGGTGAAATGCTCTGTACTGATGCTATGCAAGGCCTGAGATATACCACAATTTCAGTGTCTCATAACAACACTCACCTCTGCCTGAGAGAGAGGAGCTTCTGCAGGAGCTCCAAGCCGTTAATCCAAACAAGTGCAGGCACTAATGCACCCACATGCTCCCAAATAAAGTGAGTGCTTGGCCACAAGTGCGGAGGCCTGGCATAAGTGCTATTGACTCAGGGCGGCTCAGGCCGCTGCCGAGCTTCCAGTAAAAAGGTGTGTGGAGGATCGATGGGTGTGAGGCCAGCCTGCATGTACGTGTTTAGATGGGTCAGAGGAGCTAATGGCTGCCAAGGCTTGGACACACAAACCTAATGGAGATTGATGGCTCCAGACATCGTTAGAGCAGACCCAATGGGCTAGTGTTAATGTAGAACTGCCTGTGTGAAGTTGCTGTGGTTCCAAGACACACCAGGGGACTGATACATGCATGGCAGCTTGTGGCAAGTGCGTTCTATATCGTCTATATTAATGAGTCTAGATTTATCGACAGGCTTATGTTGAAGCTATGAAGTACTGGTGTAACTCAGCATAATTAATGTTGAATGATATTATGTACAAAAGTATTGAGATGTATTGTGTTTCTCTCCTATGTAACAGTCTTGGATTGTGTTCGTGCCAGATGAGGCTTAGAGAGCTGGACTCCAGAGCATGCGAATGACGCTGAGTGTATTAAGATGTCTGCGTATCTTCTGATGAATGGCGAAGAATGAGCCATGCCATATCAGCAAGTGTCAAAGCCAGCAGAAAAACAAGCAGATAGCACACCCTTCTCACATTCATCAAGCTACATTTTACAGTCTCCTCAAGAAGGATGGCCAGAGCCGGCTGTCAGCGGCCAATTTGTGTATCCTCTGTGCTCTCCCATGTGGGAGTGACAGTTATTAACACGGCGAGAATGTGTGTGAAAAGGTATCTTTGGTATCTTTTCTCCAGTTCTCTTCTATGATGTCGATTATAGAGGTTTGGTTGTTCTTAAAGTGTGTTGTGGTCGTGGTAAAGAGCTCTGTCCTCATACATGCCAATGTCATCTGTGCATAATTACATGAAACAAACTCTGCATATATTCCTCACTCACTGTGTGCGTGTGTGTTTGTGCATGAGGGTATGGCTGTGTTAGTGATGCAGTGGTTTCCCTGGTGCAGTGCTGGAGGGCAGGGGGATAGCGTGTGTGTGTGTGTGTCTGTGTGTGTGTGTGTGTGTGTGTGTGAGTGAGTGTGACGCTGATCTGAGCAATGTGTCCTGGGCTGGTGCTGGGCTGTGGGGAGGACGCCAGGCTGTCTCCAAGCTTAGAGGCCCTCCCCAAAAGAGGAAGAGCGCTCCATAAATCAGGCCAGATTAGAGGGGCCGCTGGGCCGTGCTCCGCACGCTGCACTGCTTAATGTCAGAGCCCAACCAATGGCTTAAACATCTCTCTCACACACACAAACACACACACACACACACACATTCTCTGACTTGCCTTGCTTCCTCTGTTTCACGCTCTTCATCTCTCTTCGTCTGTCTGTTTTGTGCTCCTTCCATTCCCTGTCTCATGTTCTTCACTGAATCGCATGAACATATAATGAAACAAGAAGGAAAGGGTTTGAGGATGAGAGAAAAAAAGATCTTTCCAGTAACAACACGCAAAAGAGACAAGGATGAGATTTACAAAGTAGCTGTTTTGTTACATGGCTGAGACAAATCAGAGCCTGCAAAAGAGACATACAGCAGTTCTGCTCACACTCACACTGCCTGAACAAAGAAGCCTGCATGTCATTGCTGCTCTCGTGGAAAAACATTGTCACAACACACAGTCTTAAATGTTCTCTCCTGCTTGCTCTTTCTAAGACACATGCGTAAGTGCTCGGTCTGCCTCTGTCTTCCTCTCACATGCATTTTCCTCACATTCATGCTCTCTATCACACTAACAGACTGTCATGGTCATAATGAAAAACATAAGTGTCAAGCTACAGTCTTTGCCACTGTTAGGTATAGTGCGTGCTTTGTAATTAGCTATTGTTTTTTTTTTCCCCCTTCAACCACTATGGGACAGCCATTTTTTGCCTGGTGACCATATGTGTTTTGAAAATCAGAACATTAGTTTTATTTTGTGGTGTCCAGTAACCAAGCTAAGCTGAACTGCACTGTGCTGAGAGTGAATGTTATGTAATGTGCTAACAATCGAAATGCGTCAAGCCAGAGTGCCTCGTCATCCTTGTGGATATTGTCATTGTAAGACGTGTTGGACATAAGGTTATTTGTCTGTGGATTACTCACATGTTTTTTGCCACTTCAAACAAGAACTCCAGAGTGTGCTGGGGCTTGGTTTGTATGTGGGGTGCATTTTATAGAGTGGTGTAATACAAACATTAGGGTGGAGATCACCACAGATCGGGGGGAAAATGTTATGGGAATCCTCTGTACTGTGCGGCTGAAACAGTTTTAATTTTCTTTCACTGCATATTTGTATTCCATTTCTTGAGCATCAAAAGGATATACAGTTTCTAGCTCGGTCAAAAGAAGAGAGAATGTTCTTTTTCATGTTGGGTCATGAGGATCGCTGCTCCACATAATTTTCCAGCAATCTAAAACTCTTGACATAAAGTAATGGTTTTCATGTTGTTCTTTCCTATTTTGGGTACGAAAACCAGATGGTATTATAGTGCTGGCTCGCTAGCGTTTTCACTCCATATTTTAGTTGTAATTATATTTTGACAACTTTTGTTTTCCTTCACAATCCAATTATAGTTTCCAATCCTGTCATAATTATAGCTCATATTGTAATAAAAAGTGCTTTGCATCTTTGAGAGAAAACCAGAGGAAATGTGAATGTGAATTCAGGCCAAGGCAAGCACTAGGAGCGGTAACCTCATGTCTCTGCTGTCAGATACGTGTTGGCCATTATACACAGCCAAAGCCTTTTTTTTTGCAGTCTGCCTGTTGTGCAGAGTGAAACCTCTGTCTCTCTCGCATGCTTTCCTTCTCAACTGCTTGAGCCTGTACTGATTGTGGTGTAGTTATCACAATACACTCTCTGAAGGGCCATGGGAACAGCACATAGAGAAAAGTCACAAAGATGAGAATCATTAAAAATGTTCAGTCGTAACACCCTCCCACTCTTTATTTGGTCACAGGGAAAGTATCGATCCTCATCTTCCCAAAGTTATTTATAATTGAAGATAAACAAGGAATGCACATATGCCTGGGAGATGAGTGAACTGGGGGAGCTTTGGTGGGCTTTTTTTTTTTTTTTTTAGTCTTCAGGGAAGTTCTGAAAGGGGAGGGATTCTCATTATTAGACAGAAAAACACAAGAAGTGACACCAGCCTGCGTAACGTGGGAATGGCTGTGTTTGCATCAAGAACGTAACACATCCTATTATTATCCCAGTCTGTGTGACAGCTCTGACCAGAGCTGCCCTTAAACACACTGAGCTGTCTGAGGAGAACAGAAACTTCCGCTGTCCATATACACACACCAAGGCCAGGCCATTCCCAAAACTTACAGCCTTTATGGGAACAGTTAAATATAGCCTTTTGACAGCCAAAGAACACATAATAATCAATGTAGCTGAGCAATAATTTGTCCCATTTTAGGATGGTCTGGCTAATTTGTGGAAGCAATTTCAGCCACTTCGTTGAAGTTGAGGAAGAAAAACTGGCATCATTACTGGTTCAGTTCTGGGAATTTCATGCGAGAGTTGATTAGCCAGATCCATAAACTGTTGTTCTGCCTAAAACAGATTTTTCATAGTATTCCAGCCTCAGGAACTGTAAAAAGAGATTAGACCAGACCTTTTGATGGGAGATGTGTGCAAAAGTGTGGTGATCCCATGATACTCAAGGTTAACAGGAGCTCTCAGCAGCTGTCAACAGGACTTCTACCTAACTGTTCTACTTTCTCAAGCGTAGAACTAACCTTCTCCTTTACCCTTCTTTCATCAACAGGCAAAGCTAATGACTTTGTTCAGAGCTCCTCATGAGGGTTGGTAGAGGCTCTGATGATATATGGCATTTTCGGGTGGTTTGACACACAGGTCACTTTCCGTTATCACCTGTAAGCCGGTTTAGTGGCACTGACTCTCGTGCTGCATGGGCTAAAACCATCACCATGTGTAGAATTACAACAATTAGCCTGTGATTTGTGTGGGAGAGAGGCCCAGGGCAGTAGACCACCCAAAAACTACCACTGGCGTGAGAGCTTAGCACATTTTGGCCGAGTTGTAATTCAGTAATACATATTTTCTCTCAATGTATAAACGTATTATGCTTTTTATATCCTACATGCCTATGCATTTCTGGCTGTAAGACTTTTCATGAGCAGTGAGAAATGTTTTGCAGCAAATGTTTTGGTGTGCCAAAGACACACAATTCCTGTTCTCTGCTTTGGATGACTGAAGTCAGGATGCTTCTGGATTTACTAAACAGATGACATAAAACAGGCAGAACATGTGAGCAGAATTCTCTGTTCAGAGTAGAGGAGAACCATGGAGAGGAGGCAGGGAGGGAGTCCCAGCCGGACGACTTCCTCTATCTGACTCGTATATCTGACACGTCATCAGTTCGCACTGTTTCTTATTCCTGTTGCACCCCTGGCTGTGTGTACACCTCACTGCTGCAGTTTGTTCGCGCACAGCCTATGAATGGAGTTTCCATTGGGCCTTTGTGCTGCAGGAGTCAGGAATCTCTTTAGAGAACACTCAGCTCTACATTAAACTCTAAGCTGCTAACCGTCTCCTCACTATACAGCCAACCTGGAGACATCACACCACATAACTAATCTGTATTTGCCTGAAGGGAGAAACACTAAGGCATCCAGGCCTTTGAATTGTGGCCATTATTTCACTGTTAGACTAACTGGCACAATAGCAGGAGTTATTATGGAGATTGTCCTAATTTTTCATTTTCCAGTAACCTCAAAGCAGCTTATATTGGGTCTTATTGTTGGAGTTAAAATTTATTTATACTAAAAAAAAAAAAACCCTTAAGTAACGTAACACTGACCTAGACACTCTTTGAAGACAATTTGGTCTTTGTTTTATATTGGCCAAGCTGGACACTTGGACTGTTCCATAATGACTCTTGCATGGTCCTAATGACATCAATAAATTATAAAGGTTGAAGTCATACAATGCTATATGAAACATGGAGAATCATTAGCGTGTGTATTTTGGCAGCTTCTTCAGCAGTACCGGAGCTGAGAGACCATCTGTTATCTCAGATCACTGATCAGGATGCAAAGGACTCACTTCTACCTTCTCTGTCATAACTAAATGTTTCCCATCCAGCAGGCTTGTGCTCTCTAGTATTGTGAGTAACTATTTGGCTTTGAAGTCTGACATGAGGAATTTGTGGTATTCCGAGTTGGGGTTTGAAAGGAACATCTTGTATCGGTGTTCAGAGTATAAAAACAGTCACACTAAGTAATAAGGAGTATTTAGAGGAGAATCAATACTGTATGTAATGTTTCCATTTTAAAAGTTTGAGAATATAATCCGTCAAATATCGAAATTCATTATGCCCATTCATCTTTTAAAATGTTTTTATTTTATATCTTCCTCTATTGTTCAGCTACTTAATACGAGAATCCTTTGAAAAATGTCAGGGGAGTGTATCCTATGGCCTGAAAAATGTTTTATCTGCTTGAGTTATCGTTTTTCACTTAATGACCACCATTATGGCCTCAGTGCAGCAGGAGTGGCATTAGAAGTTGGAGCTTTTTTTCCCTCCTCCTTTTTTTCGTTCATTTCTTTCATTCTTCTCTCTCCAAGGTGTAATGCAATCTAACCATGGGAAAAGACCTGGCATGGCTGAAGCTTTAATGTGTGTAAGGCTCCTGTGTTGCGAGTGGCGTCAGTAGGGCACGGCTACAGTGAGCGAGGGCCAAGGGGAGTCAGGGGAACATGTCTGCTTCTCGTCACTCAGGGCCCGTCGTGTTCAGGAAGCAACCCAGAACGGCACAGGGCGCCAGTGACACCGTACTCTGGTGCAGACACTGCAAGTAGGAAACAGTAGGGAACAAGGGGTACCTTTAGAAGGTAACTAGATTTGCATTTCCTGAAGGAAATACACAGTGACTGCAATGAGCTGAACAAGATTGGAGAACAAAATAATGTGAGCAACAAAGAAACTGAGAGGAAAACTGGAAAAGAGAGGAAGGTAAATGAGAGGTAGCATGAACAAGAGGTGGGGGGAACGACAAAAACAGCAAGAAAAGAAGAAAGTAAGGAAGAGGAGACCGAGATGAAAGAGGCCCTATGGTGTGCACCTACACTGCATCTGTTAATGTTTAGCAAAGCTGCTGATTGGTCAGGTGTAAGGTTTTTTTTGTGACATCATCAGATGCAGCTGAAATTCAGACTCCAGGACATTCCTTCAGCATATTTCAAAGGGAAATGAGATGGTTTTTACTGTTTACAATGCTTTAAGTCTGCTATTTTTCAATTATTTGTACATTTTTCTATTTTTTTTATGTCATTGTTGATTTGGTGAGATACTGATATCTGTGCTGCAAGTTTGGGTGCTCTGCAGACTTAGAGCTTATTACTAATCAATCATCAGGTGATACCGTCAGCAAATGCCCATCTATTATATATCAGTGGAATGAAAGGGAGGAAAGAGGCGTCAAGCTAATGTTTGTGTTCCTCTACTATTAATGGCCTCCATTTGAATAAGCCTAGCGATGACCCCTGACACCACTCACAGTGAGAGCAGCACAAGGAACGTGTTATGCCTTTCTTATACTCACTGTTAAAAAGTTGATTTTTATGTTTCATATTTACATTTTTTTTTTAACCAGCATTTTATTGAAATAACTAACTGCTTTTATATATTTCCCTGTCAATTGTTTCAGTGTTATTTTAACTTCTGCCACACTTCTGTTTCATAACCATTTTACCTTCCCATGCTCATCTTTTCTTTCTCATTCTTCTCTGAAAGGCTCCTGTGTGGCAATGCTTTCACGCTCTGTTTGACCTCACAGCATGTTTTTGGATATTTTGGTCTTCTAGACATTTATTTCATCATTTCTCCCTACTATTGCTGTACTTGCCAGTATCATCAATCTGATTTTATGGTGACTGTCAGACCCTACAAGTTCATAGATCTTTCTGTCTGTGTTATTTCTAAATGTAAAAAAAAAAAAAAAAAGTTTCCTCCCCATGCACACATCACAGTATGTCCTGATTGAGTCATCGGGCTTGACCAGACTGTCAGAACACTGTACAAGAAAAATTGTCATCCTGTCCAATTACATACGGACCTCACTATACTTTAGAGGATTTTGAGCTTCACCCGGTGGATCAGACCATAAAATCGTTGGCCCATTTTCACCACATGTGTTGATAAGTAGCATTAATACCCCACTGATCTCAGCCAGCTCAGTGGGAACACTAAATCACACATTATACAGGAGTCTATCGCACTGAAAAAAAAAAAGAGAGAGAGGGAGAGAAAAAAAATCTGGGATTTTGGTATATGGGATCAGAGCTGTTCCTTTGGGTTACATCGGGGCTGGTGACAGGTGCTCAGCCTGGCTATAGCTCACTGTGACTCTGTGGGCTGGGCAGCAGTGCCTGGCGCTACCCACCTAATCCCTGTCCAGCTGTTGCAGTTGTCGCCCCAATCAGTGTAAAGTGTTAGAGCAGGTGGCGGCTGGTTCAGGTAGCCCTGGCACATGCCGATTTCCAGATTCAAGAGGCAGTGACAGAGCTGTGCCCCTGAAAAATCCAGGCCAAATGTTTCCAGGGCTGTCAGCAACTATCCAACCACTCATCCATTATCCCACAGAAGCTCCAGGGCTGTAGCATACCCTCCGCTTATCACACATACAGAGAGGGCAGGAGGTGGGGCAAAGTGCACTGATACCACTACCACTACGGTATGAGCCAGTCTATCTCTGTCTGACCCACTGCTCACAGATTCATCAATTACAGCAGGCATGGGTGTTGTCTGTCTCTTGTGGGAATCTGTTGACTGGTGGGAACTCAAGCCACTAGAGCCATCCAGGATGTTTTGTCTGAGAGTTTGAACTTTAGGGTCGACGTGGCATAGCTTATAATCTGACCTTCACCATGACCTGAAGCAATAAAGAAAAAAAAACATTCACATATTTAAATAGCAATTTCAACAGTTTACCACAGTTCCTCTATCAGAATGGGAATTAATTTTGCATTAAGGAAATAGAGGAACAAAAGCTGTTACTTATTCATATGGTGAATGGAAATGTTGTGCACCATAATCATTGATTTTAAATATTACATTTAGAGTTAATGCTACGTGATTTTTCTCTGCTTGATGCGCAGAGGAAATGTCTGAGGGAGATGTAAGCCTCTGTGTCTAAAGTTTTTTTCTGCTGGCCAGAGGAATGTCTAGCAGAGTCATCATTCCTTCACCGAGAGATGGGTTCGAGCAGGGGCTTAGGAAGAGAACTCGGCCTGAGTACTGTGCACGTGAGAGAAAATGTTGCCTTTTTTGAAGGTGATTCTCGTTTAATGTGATGTGAATCACTGCTTTGCAATCATTTAAGAGTTACACATTTTACATTATATTTATTAGATTGGTAGGTTATTTCTCTCGAAAGTGACATACAACTGAATTTGGACAGGATACAATCTGTGAGTGTAGTGGAACTATTAAGGGTTAAAAGCCTTGCCAAAGCACCCAGCTGTGGTTCTGTAGCAGTTCTGGGATTTGAACCGACCGTCTTTTGAGTTACAACTCAAAAGCAAAATATTAATCTCCTATGAGCTGAATGTAATTCATCATCCACTTATATAGTGCAACACTAAGCAATCCGTGGAGATTTTTTACACTTGATCAAAATGATAATATATCTTTAGCAAAGCGTACACAAGTTCCACCAAGTTTTGAGCTGGACTGGATTAGCTATTATACCACGGAACCATGACGTAAGAAAATGTTACACAATTGGAAGCCTGCTTGGCCATACGATACTCCAGTGTGTCTTTCAACCCTTGTGCATGTGCATGATAGTGATTTAGGTTGAGTGTGTTTCATATGTATCATTCAGATCCTTTATGTGTGTCTGTGTGTGCTAAAGTAGTGGATATGGCAGTCCACCGGGACTTGGCACTGAAGCTCTTCATCAGTATCCAGTGTCCGGAGACACTGTCAGCTCCGCTCGGTGGGAGTGTATCAGTTTGCACGAGGCTCTGTCAGTAGAGATTCGTCTCTGGTTATTGGTCTGTACAGACAACCTTTAACAACGGTGTCTAGTGCTGGAGAGGAGGGGAGAGAGGCCTGCCTGCTTCAACCCGAGAGCCCCTCAGCGCTCTTTACGCTAATAACACAGCACAATATCGGACATCCGACACCCCAGATCAAACTCCATTACATTAAGGAAACATTAGACCAGAGAGTCATCCTGATGCATGCACATGTCAAGGTGGCGGACAGGGCTCGAGAGCTGTGGCCAGATTTGGACAGGGAAACACACATGAAGAATGGTGTGTGTTTTCTCCCAGTGTTGTTGGTGTATTGGCAGGTCCTTCCAAATACTAATACTGTCACTGCATGAGGCAGGAAACAAATTGTACTTTGCTGCTCCAAGTTTGATGATGTATGGATCATTTTCCTTGTCACAGCAGTTCAGTGATTAGAAAATTACCATGAGTTTTCTTTTCCTTCTTTTGATCTTGGACAAGTTCATATTTTTAAAGCAGTTTCTTAATATTGTGTTACATTGCCATGTCACATTATACTGAATGGTCATTTTCTTAACTTTGTGTACAGCCCTTTTTCACGGAGTATGCTAAGATAAAGTGTCAACTTTAATGAAGTAAAGAAAAATATCCCATCTGTAGAATCAGTCTTGAGAATTAGTTTGTTGTAACAGCTTATTGGAACAAAATTCAGCTACACTTATTTAGCTTGCCAAATCGTTTTCTTCTTAGATTTATTGAAGCTGAGAGATCAGTGCTTTATCTCAAACAGATTTCTTGAAAATGTTTCTTTGTCCATACAGCACGGTTTAGCCACAACAAAAATAACTGTCTGCAGAAGACTGTTTTTGATAATCCAGTCAAACGGCTTTATGGGACACTTTATCATGCTGATGAGCTCTCTTCTTTGCCACACCAGTATTTCAGCCACTTTGGATTGCCTTAATGTGAAATTTGTCTTTTAATATTCAAATGCTTGATGTAAACCAAAATTAATCAGCCCCATCATTTCCCACTGACCCACTTTTGGCCTCATCAAGGTTGATTCGTATAATTAAGTACATTTGAGTTGGAGTGGTTGTTCTGGAGCAGAAGGTAAGTTAGTTTTAGGGTTGAGGGAGCGATGTTGTGGCGGTTGTGAGGGGTGGGGGGGGGGTTACAGGCAGAGGTAGGCTGATCTTCATTAGAGGAGGCTAGACAGGGGCTGATGCTGAATGTGGACTTTAGCAGCGTGCATGATTTAAGTGTCCGCTCAGCCTGGCCTTCATAAGGATCATGCCGGGCCTTTGATGTTTCATTATGTACGGCTCTCCAGGAACAAAAGCACACAGGCCACATCAAAAAGCCACCATGCTAAAGCGCTAGGAGAGGCCTCTGCCCTCACTCTGCACTTTTAGCACTATATTACTGAAATCGACTCTGTAACAGACAAGAGAAATGGAGGGGGAGGAAGCGACAGCAATAGAGCCAAAACAGAAAGATTACAGCAGTATTCATCAGAGAGGACTATCTGAGCATCTTTAGGCATGATGACTCTATGCACTAAGCCATAAAACCTGCACGAGTTACAACTTGCATATAAAATTATCCCAGTACCTGATAAACTTCCTCCATGGCTTTTAATCTCTGTTGCCTGTAATGCCTGACTGTCTCGTGCATCTTGTTTTTTTTGTTGTTGTTTTTTTTGAGTGGCACTGAACTAAAAGCTCACTGCTTAGATAAATATAATAAATGTCATGGTTGCTCTCGTGTGGAGGAGAGGCGCTTGTTTCTCATATCCTGATTTGATTGTGCTCTAAGGGGGTTAACTGGGTTAAGATTCTTAACCGCTCTAAAGCCTGTGGAGCAGTTCCTTATTAATCCTCCTCCACTCCCGAAGACATTAGCATGAGGTTTAGGTGGATTTACCTCACCAGATAACACACTTGACAAAATAGCCTGGCTGCTAACATACAGACACACTCTCTCTCTCTCTCTCTCTCTCTCTCTCTCTCGCTCTCTCTCTCTCTCTCGCTCTCTCGTTTCTCTGCCAAACTAATTTAATGTCATGCCAAAGAGAATTTCTGTGTGTTCTGCTAAATCCTATGGTTATCATTATCAGGCCACCCGTTCACCCACTTTTTCACAAACATATTTGGAATATCTCCCAGACTCCAAATTAGTGTTTTAGGCCTCTAAACTGTGATATCATCAGTGGCTGTGATGTCTACTTTGCACCATGTGTTCTGCCGTCAGAGTAACAGATGGTACTCAAAAGTGCAGATTACAATAGATGAGTGCCTCATTGCTATTTCTGTTGCCTTCTCTTTCCTTGTCTCACGTATGTGTCTATGTTCTGTGTGCACTGTCTCACCTGGTGATTCATTTATTACTTCATTTAGAACTAACTCAAAAGTTGTTACACCAAGCGAACGAACATATTGCGGTCAATGAATTATAAAATCCACCCTTCATAGTAATTGAAGCTCTGCATGTCAATCTGCATACCAAGATTAATATTTAATTGATGCATTCATTATTAATGCATCTACTAGGTGGGTAGATGATTACAGGTCTCATCTCTGCAGTATGTGTATATGCTTTTATCTTTTGTGGCTAGATTTTCAAAGTGGGATACTCAAGGTTGACCCCTTGTAGGGGATATTGGCTAACCTGTAGGAAACTGCCAAGTTTAGTAAGCTAAACTGTCACTAGGTAGCTTGTTTGTATATATCCATGTACATAATAATGGAGATACTTCTACAACCCCAATTCCAAAAAAGTTGGGACACTGTGTAAAATGTCAATAAAAACAGAATGCAATGATTTGCAAATCTCATAAACCCATATGTTATTCACATTAGAACATAGAAAACATCAAATGTTTAAACTGAGGAAATGTACCATTTTAAGGGAAAAAAATAAGGTAATTTTAAATTTGATGGCAGCAACACGTCTCAAAAAAGTTGGGACAGGGCCATGTTTACCACTGTGTAGCATCCCCTCTTCTTTTAACAACAGTCCGTATACGTCTGGGAACTGAGGAGACCAGTTGCTGGAGTTTTGGGAGAGGAATGTTGTCCCATTCGTGTCTGATACAGGATTCTAGCTGCTCAACAGTCCTGGGTCTTCTTTGTCGTATTTTTCGTTTCACGATGCGCCAAAGGCCAGTTCAGCCCCCGGACTCTTCTAATACGAAGCCATGCTGTTGTAATAGATTCAGTATGTGGTTTAGCATTGTCTTGCTGAAATATGCAAGGCCTTCCCTGAAAAATACGTCGTCTGGATGGAAGCATATGTTGCTCTAAAACCTGTATATACCTTTCAGCATTGATGGTGCCTTTCCAGATGTGCAAGCTGCCCATTAGGCACTAATGCACCCCCATACCATCAGAAATGCAGGCTTTTGAACTGAGCACTGATAACAAGCCGGTCGCTCTCCTCTTTAGGCCAGAGGGCGCGGCGTCCATCGTTTCCAAAAAGAATTTCAAATTTCGATTCGTCTGACCACAGAACAGTTTTCCTTTGCCCAGAGAAGATGGCGGTGTTTCTGGATCATGTTCACATATGGCCTCTTCTTTGCATGACAGAGCTTTAACCAACAAACTGTGTTCACAGACAATGAGTTCTGGAGGTGTTTCTGAGCCCATGCAGTGATTTCCATTACAGAATCATGCCTGTTTTTAAGGTCTGCCTGTGGACCCGAAGATCACGGGTGTGCAAAATTGACTTTTGCCCTTGTCCCTTGCGCACAGAGATTTCTCCAGCCTCTGTAGATGATGAAATATTCAAAGTATTTGCAATTTTACATTGATGAACATTATCCTGAAATTGTTCCAAATTGTAGATGCAGTTTTTCACAGATTGGTGAACCTCTGCCCATCTTTACTTACTTACTGAATCCAACCCCCAGTGGCTGGGCTGCACACACACTCTCACACTACGGACAATTTAGAGATGACAGTTAACCTACAACGCATGTCTTTGGACTGGGGAGGAAACCAGAGTACACCCCAGAAGCACGGGGAGAATATGCAAACTCCACACACACAGGGTGGTGGGAACCAAACCCCCAACCCTGGAGGTGTGAGGCAAATGTGATAACCACTAAGCCACTGTGCCCCCTTCTAAGACACTCTTTTTTTTTAATACCTAGTCATTTTACTGACCTGTTGCCAATTAACCTAATTAGTATCTTTTTAGTAACAAAGGTTTCCAGACTTTTGTTGCCCCCTTCCCAAATTTTTGAGACGTGTTACGGCCATCAAATTCAAAATTACCTTATTTTTTTCTTAAAATGGTACATTTCCTCACATTTGATATGTTTTCTATGTTCTATTGTGAATAACATATGGGTTTATGAGATTTGCAAATCATTGCTTTCTGTTTTTATTTACATTTTACACAGCGTCCCAGTGGGGTTGTATTTCTCTTTACTCATAGCCTGCCCCAATGACTTATCTTCTGTATCAAGCTTCACGCAGTCAAGTGCCAAAAAGTGCCACAAAAAAAGATTTCTTTATTTTACCATTTATATGGGGAAGTGGTAGCTTAGAGGTTAACACGTTGGACTTCTGATCGGAAGGTCGTGAATTCAAATCCCAGCACTGCCAAGCTGCCACCGTTGGGCCCTTGAGCAAGGCCCTTAACCCTCAATTGCTCAGTTATATAAAAATGAGATGAATGTAAGTCGCTCTGGATAAGGGCGTCTATCAAAATGCCATAGATATTAAGTTAAAAATTAAATGTTTGTTTATCTTATAACAAAAACATAATGAAAAATCAACAGACAAAAAAACCTTTTACCATGAGCCGCTCAGTGTCCAAGACTTATGTGAACAAGGCTGTGTATGACATCTGGCAGAGTTAGAGCAGAGTTAGAACAGATATGTGAAGAAGAATGGGCAAAGATTTGCCAAGCAATCTGGCAGAGTTAGAACAGAGATGTCAGAAGGAATGTGCAAGGGGGTGGGATGGTGCAAGAGGTTGAAGGCAGTTAATCGCAAACTTACAACTGACACTCAGCTCCAGAATTACTGGCACAATTGGTAAGGATGGGTAAAAAAAGTCTTTGTGGTTCATTAGCTTAATCACCCATGTGAATAAATATGAAGCCCTCAGATAAACAGATGGACTCTTAAGATTAATGAATAAATGAAAATATGAGAGAAATCAAACCTTTAATTGAAATAGATTTAAAGAAACTAAAAAGCCTTTATCACAAATTATGTTATGTTTTTAACAAAACCACATGTCACAATTATTGGCCTCTATGTCACCTCATATTTATACTCCAGAGCCAACAGGAAGTCATGGATGGCTGCTTAAGAATTCTTAAACACTTGTGTGAACATCATAAAGTAAAATGTAAAACATGCTTCAGATCCATTTTGTTTATAGTAATGTCTATGAATGCCAGTAATCGTGACACATGATTTTGTTTAAAGACATATTTTTAATAATTGGATAATTAGAAATTTTTTACTAAAATTAAAGGTTGGATTTTGTCATATTTTCAGTGTGACATTAAGCTAAATAAACATAAAGACATTTTTCATAATCTTTTTCATAACCGCCTTACCAGGGGTACCAATAATTCTGAAGCTGGCTGTATAAGAATATATGTATATAGCATCCAGAAAGGGAAATGTGAAATACTGACCTAATACTATTTCAATTTATGTAAATGTAATATTTGAATTTGTGAGTGTGTAACGGGTGGATAAGGTGTTTTTGAGGCATGACATGGCAGTGGCTATCGACTGAACACTTTGATGGTGAGGTGATGGAGGAATAAGCGCCCTTAGCATCGCCCCCTCACCTCTTTCATCCTGCTGGTGATGGGCAGAAGATCGGCGTGTCCGTGAAATTCTCTTTATTGTTGTTCAATGTTTGGATAGTGGCAGCCCCATTTCACACTGAATTCCACCCCGTAAGGCCATGGCTAATTGGACAAATTTGCACAGCAGGGAAGGAAGCACAGCACGGCAGGAGACTTGATATATGGGTACAGAGCTGCGCAGCTGACTCGGCACACACACACAATCTGGATGCGACAAGTTGATGCAAGCTACACACAGAAGGATAGCTGGTAGTATAGTATAGTATAGAAGAAGGAGTATAGTCAGTAATCCAAAAAGAACATTGTGTTACACATCTTACACAGGACATTTGTGTTAAGCAGTTTGGAGTGTATTCCGACAGCGGCCACCTGAAATATCATCCTCCTTGAGCTTTATTTTATATTCTTATAAGTTTAAAAGAAGTAGCATTTGGTATTCTTGACTGACTTTTTGTGGTATTTCCTACTAGATTTAAAGTTCTTTTTTTTTTTTTCATCAAATTTGCATTTTTTTTTTTAAGAATTTTTTTAAACAGCATTGCATTTTACCTTTATTATTTTCACTTGTTTTACTCTTATTTCTAAATGTAGAAATCAGAGGTGACTTTTGTGAGGCAGTTGAGGTTGTTTTTGTGTCCCTAGATTAATGCTTAAAGCTGTGGTAGCATTATTACTTTGATCACTGGTTGTTCTCAGCTGTAACGTGTGAGTGTGTTTTGTGGAATTCACGCCAGCCTTCAGGGACGTCCCAGTTGAGGAAGGTCTGCACGATTAGTCCTAATGACCCAGAGCTTCTGAACAAGCGCTCCCATAACACCCAACAGGTCCTGCAGCAGAGTGTGAAGGGAGGGCAGGATGGAGCTGGTTCGCTTAAGGGCCTCCTCACGTTTCTCTCCCAGATGCAGAAGAAAAGAAATGGTGCGTGAGATCTATCCTGCTTTCGCCAGTGCAGATGTCAGTAGACATCTATTAACTTATTTTTTTCTCACTTCTGCTGTAACTCTTTCACTTACAATCTATACAGTAACACAATCCATAATGTTTACAAGTTACTATATAAGTGGCACTGTAATCTCAAAGCCTTGCTGTTATTTGTGGTGAGATAGACAAGTATGCTTCAGAGGAAGACATTGGAAAAAAAAAGAGGGGAGTTTGTTGAGTTAAATGGTGTGGTAATTGCAGTGGTTGTGCACACAGCTGTGTGTGAGATCTGTGTGTGATGTGTGCAGGTTACAGGCCACACAGTTTCAGCACTGCCTCGGTTGGATAGATCTCAGTTCGGAACTCTCCGCAGTACCAGCTGGTTTCTACACATACACACACACACACGTACACACATACACACACACAAAAATATATATATACAAGTCCCATGCAAGGGTACCCATGCATCTCTGTCCACATAATGGGAGATTTCAGCACCCAGACCACAGCTAATACTGAAAATGACAAGGCAGAGTGCTGAAGAAGGTCTGGTCCAAATCTGACAGTGATTTTCTCTGTTCGTGTATGCTGTTGTTGTTTTTCCATCATTGCTGCGGCACTAGCTCAGGGTCTTTGATGTGTGTTCTGCAATGGGAAGTAGACCACACAATCTCAGGCCTTCGACGGGCAGGACAGAGCAGACCACCAGTTTTTTTGCACTGATTTGGCTTCTCTGACTTCAGTTAGCTAATCTCTCATTTTCCCTTTGCCCGAACTAGTACCAAATGACCAAAAAGGAATTTTCTGTGTGTTCTGATATGGTTACTCATGATGCCTAACTCGTGTTCATGTTATAACTCATGATCAATTTATAACTCATAATCTCCCCCAAGACTAAACCATCAGATACATGTTAATTGTCATTATAATTCAAATTTGTAGTTTGAAATGAATTCTGGTTTGAGAAAGTGCACTGACATTTACTAAAGATCCAGGCTCAAGAGTTCTCTTCATTCCCTTTGATCTCCTTTTCTCTCTGTTCTACTTGGCTGCTTGTAGTGGTAAATGACTGTGATGGTGGTCAGGATATAATGATAGAAATTGGCTGAATCTGAATCTCTCTCTCTCTCTCTCTCTCTCTCTCTCTCTCTCTCTCTCTCTCTCTCTCTCTCTCTCTCACACACACACACACACACGCACACACACACACACACGCATATGCATGCTCTCATATGATGTGGCTGTAGGTTGAAAGGGCTCATTTTGTTTTTGTTTTTGTTTTTTGTTTTTTTACGTAATTTTGTGAATCAAGCCTAAGAAGGCACAGTGACTTCCAGGCCTCACACATGCCAACCACACAAACAAAAGAATACATACAGAGTAACTATGCTAATAACTTTGCTGTGTCTTAGCTTTCTGTTGAATACATAGAACGGCGGAGCTAAATTTTACTCGTCAGAAACAGTTATTATTATTATCCCTGAGATCAGTGTAACTTAACTAGAAGATATTGTTCTGAGAGCCCTTAAGCTCTAGTGTTCCAGAGTGTATTACAATATCCAAAATTATTTACAAATGAAAAAAATGTAAAAGTTGTGATTGCATTAGTATTCACTCTTGTTGTTGTGAGATTAGTCCTGGTGCGACCAGTTGCCATCAGAAGTCACATAATTAGGTGACTGGATGAATCAAAACACATCCAGGACAAAGTTCTGGAAAACTTTGTCAGGGTTTGGTTGTGAAAAATATCTCAAAAGTTGAACATCCCACAGAGCACCATTAAATCCATTAGTAAGCAATGGTAAGAATATGGCACAGCTGTGACTCTGCCTAGAGGAAGCCATCTACCAGAAGTCAGTGAGCGGGTAAGGAGGCCATTAGTCAGAGACATAACCAAGACACCATTTCATGACATACAATCCCAATTAAGTTAATTTCAGTTCCTGGTTGTAACACTACAAATGTGGGAACGTTCAAGCAAGACACCGTAGGAATAAAAGCCCTGTTAGGGGTTTTTAAATTGTACTTGTTTAAAACATGCTTGTTTAGCTTTGAGTATTTGTTTTGTATAATTTTTTTTGCTATTTGTTGTAAATCATTTTCATAGATTTATAGTCAATTCATTAATTGCTGTATATTGTTAAACATTATTATTATTATTATTATTATTATTAATATTATTCCAGCCTATCCAGATGAAATCCAGCCACCGCTATAATCAGGAGAAGTCTTGCTCTAGCTCGTGCTGCCTTGTGGTGGATCAAATCTAATTCTGACACTGATTCTCCCATGTGTTGTGTAAGTGTGTTGGCTCTGAGCGCATCTTGGATCCTTAGTGAATGAGTCACTGCTGTGGTTCCAGCATCGTGCAGAAAGGATCTTCTGGCAGCCCAGTTGATCGTAGTCAGTGACTGTGAGGTGTGCCATCACCCTGCTGATATAAGATTTCTCTCCACTCTGGCCCCAGGTCAAGCCTGCTGAGCTCACACAGCAGGACACATCAACAGCTCCACCACCATCAAATAAATTTCAGTGCTGTCTTAAACTCACCATAGAGAGACTGATATCATTGTGTCTATTCTATCTAAATGCTTTTTTTGTATTTCTTTTGTGAAAGGTAGCAAAAGAAAAGTTTGTAGAAGAGATTTCATGTGTTCTCTAAGGACAATACTTCATCTACAGTCTCACATGATAGGTGTGTACCTTTTTTAGTAAGAGACATTTTTACTTTATGTATATTACTATTGTTTTCTTTGTAGCAGAAAAGCCATTGAGCCGCCTGGTGCTGAGCCGAAAGCATCACAGCGCTGCTGCTCTGGCTGTTCTCAAATCAAATTAGCTAGTCCTCTTTTTTTCTTCCGCCCCATCTCGTGAGTGCACATGCACAAACATGCTGCGTGGCCTGCTAGTGTGCAAGAGCCTCATTACTGCAACAAACTGTCGCCCAAAGAAAATCAATGACGCGTCCGCCCTGCATTGCACTTAGTGTTGTTTGCCATCTGGAAATGGTTTAACCTAGAGTATTAACCTAGAGTATTCTTTATGCCTTTGAAATTATCCGATACCTCCAAAAACAATATTTGTTTATTTGGTTTACTTTATCTCTTCTTGTATCTGAAACTAAATGAAAGGCAAAATTATGCTATAACTGGCAGTAAATTAATGCAGGCTGGGATGCAGGGCGTTACCATCCTTTGTAATTTTATTATTCTACTTCTGCTTTATGCTCACATATTATCCAATTTTATGTTACCTGCTAATGCCAGTAGATAAGGTCTAACAGATGGGTTTGCTGGAGTGTTTGGCTTCATTTAATACAAAAGGGGAAATTTAAGACTCTTGATTTTTTTATTATTTGGTGAAATATTGTGTCATTATTTTTCTTTAAGTGGCTGTATGATTACATATGTTCATCTATCAAATATATGTTTGTGTACCTGTGTATATGTGCATGTTGCAGTAGCTGGGATGGTACTACAGTGAACCAAGGAGGTTATGTGGACGTTGAGAGTCACAGAGAAAGAGAGTGACCTCAGGGGCCAGGTTTAAAAGCCAGACTCCTGTCCTCTCATGTTTAGCTTGGCCCGAGCCAGGGCAGATCGATGATCTGTAAAGTGGATTTGTTATTGCCTTGTTTGGTTTGGCAGCATTTGAAAGAAGACGCCTGATTACAGTCCCAGATGTCACTGCACACATTACCGCTCAGTGTGGAACTCACTGTGAAGGTCTTTTCTCTTCCTGTTTCATTCCGCTTGCTTGTGGCTGCTGAACATCCAGTAGCTTTGCAGTTGAACTGTCTCTGTGTAAACAAGGTGGCTTTAAAAGTGACTCCATTCAGGTTTGGTTTTAAGTTGTTTAGCATTGATTCTGTCTGTAGTCGTTGACCCTTTGTTCCACCAAAGGGACCTTGTCCAACATCTCTATTGTTGCCTGAATATTAGTTTAGCATTCCAAATTGAGCCATGTCTTTTTCTTAATTACATAATGGGCTATGCTATGTGCACTGTTATTCAGTCTGAAACCCTGTGTCAGTCTCGCTGCTCAGCACTGACCTGTGGAACAGAAATTCTGCCTGGATTTACTTTTACTGTGCATATTACATTTATTTACATATCAGAGGACTCTGTTAATAGGTTATAACCCACTCCAGCCATATATTGCCATTACATTTAGAAAGTGTGTGTGCATGTGCGCGTGTCTGAGAGCATGTGTGTGGCCATATAAAAATACCCCTTTGACACTTTTACTGCAGGTAACTGGAGTGAGGAATTGTGGTACCTCACATGGTGGCTGAGAGGTTTTCATTTTGGCCACATGCAGCTCCAGTGTCACTGACTCATTCATTAACACACATTGACACTGACGCACACACACACACACACACACACATACCAGTAATTCATACACTCATTGCTAATTACAGTTAATCACTGTAGTGCAGGTTTATTTTAAAAAGTACATCCCAGTAGCAAATGTAAACTAGTGCTCAAGCCCTGATTAAATTAAATCAGTCTGTCTCACTGGAACCACTGAAGTCTTTATAGAATGTTTATCAGTGATAGAAACATGGCTGAATATTATTTGAGAGATGGAATGAGAACAGCCTGAATTTGGCTTTATTAATCATATCTGATCCTCCTCGATGCCTGTGAGAACTGGGACCTGACACTTTACTCCCCACAAACCTGAAACCCTTAACTCGATTCAGATCTTTCCTTGTGTAGTAAGATTACTCCTGCTTAAGAGGGTTTAGCACATCCAGATTATTATCAGCTGGGATTTTGACAGATTTTGAGTGGCCTAAATTAAATCCTCTGCTGTCCTCTCACTGCTCAGGCAGTCATGATCTCTGCTCTGTGGACACAGCCTTCCCGCTGGGCAGGTTAGCAGGCCGCTCTGGTGCTCTGGCTGATGCTGCCTGCTCATCAGAAAACTTGCTATTACATGGCAGAGACACCACCACACACTGCCACATCGGACTCCGCAGCCTTGCGTTCAGCTCCAGCTCCAGCACACTTCCCTCCCACTAAACCTGTAATTGAACTCTTCGGCACAGCGCAAGAAGTGATTGTATGCAATTGTATGCAGAAGGTTCCCCCCCAAATTAGCCCTTTAATTAGGCCTACATCTTGTTTTTCCACTTGAGCGGCACTGGCTCTCTTTTCTCTGTTAGGAACAGCAAGGCCAGAGTTACGGTAGGTTTCATAGAAAAACACTGATAAGAGGCTCTGCATCCCAGACGTGTCCCAGGAGGAAGCGAAGGAAAAAGCTCCTTCACCCACATAGTCATATCCACTTTTGAATATCAAACAACACACACACCTCAAATGTCACGTTTGAATACTTACCAGGTTAGATTTTTTTTCTTGCAAATATGCTGTTTAAATTTGTATTTACTTCACACACCTTATGGTTATATATGCAGTACTGTGCAAAGAAATCCCCAAGTTAAGATGCCTTCAAAAAAAAAAATTTAACAATTATCAAAATAATGATTTATTTAGTCAACCATTTTCAAACAAATTAATCAAGATATGTATATATTTTTTTGCATTTAAAACAGTCAACAATAAGTTCTTCTGTCTCTGTAAGTGAAATCCAAGACAGCTCTGAATATGTTTTATATGAAAGACATGCTCCATTACATTTAAAAATTGCTTGGAAATCTTTTTTTTTTTCCATTTCCACTGACACACTTTTTATTATTATTATTATTTTGCACACCACTGTACATTCAGACTGGGACAACATGTGGATATGATAAGGGTCAGATCTGAAATCCCTGCGGTCAGAGACACTCTCCAGTCAGGTGTAACACCAGCTCCAATCAGTCAGATCACTTTCTCCTGTGGTGCGAGCTCCATGCCACACATCATTGGCCTGATAAATAATGCTGGCTGACAGGCCAGAGCCCAGCAGACGAACGTGTCAGAGGGAGGGGCTGCCCTCACCTTCTGTCTCACCGCCAGCTGAGACCTCCTTACTCCAAACAGCTTCATTTTTTCACTCTTCCGCTGGACGACATGAAGCAAATTGTTGCCTGCACGGCACTAACCTGGTTAACTAGCCAGACGTAGGAATCGCAGTCGCCATGTGCGTCTGAACGCCCCCCGCCCCTGTCCTCTGCTCACCATCCTCCATGGCCTCAAATGAGATCATGTGCCTGGAGCCCCTGCAGCATCCTCAGGACTTCCTTCCTATTACTGCTTGCATGAGAAGATCTAAATAATGTGCTGCTATTTATTTGGCGTGTGTTAGAGCAACAGTAAACAGAATGCAGTGCTAGTTTATGTTTTTGCTGGGTCATTTCCCGGATAGTAGTGTGAACTATGAAGACATGCTTTGGAGTAAACAGAGAGGAAATAAATACAGGGAGTGAGTTAGGGACAGTGGAGGAATGGGGCACAGAGGTTATTCCTAGATGAGTGTGACTGGAGATTTTCGGTCACATATTAGCAGCCAGTTCTCTCCCTTAGCTGAGGGGTCAAGCTAAAGCTGACGTCTCTGTGTGGTTTGGAGGAGCCTGCTTGTCTAAGAGCTGTGGTCTCTCTGAGAGTGTGTCTGTTCTCAAGAGATACTGGGGGGGGGTGGAAACAGCAGAGTACTACTACTACATTAAATGACACCAAATTTATGATCTTGTGTTTTGTGTTCATCTTTTAAAGTGAAAAGCAAAATGGAGTAATGCTTTACAGACTTCATAGACCATGTCTTGTCTCAGAACAAATTACTGACAGTTGTTTTTGTTTGCGCAAGTTTTGACGTTCCCTTCATAGTATACACATAAATAATCTACAAGTGTGTGGGGTTGTTTTTAACCCCTCGAACTTTGCTTTTTGCATCTGGTTTTGAGGTGAAAGATGTAAACATAAGTCTGCCGAAACAAGCAACTATGATCGAATAAGCAACAACAACAAAAAAAAAAAAGTTAAAAACATTGCAGAACATCCAAACAACTCAGTCTAATGTATAAAAAAAACTATTCAACGAGCAAACAGTTTGTGATGATCGCCTCATCCAGGGATGACCATGGCATCTAATAACAGAAGAATAATTAGGGCTGTGCAGGAACACTTTTAAATATCAGCCAAGTAAATCATGATGCACTATTCACAGAAAAAAAAAAAACCCAGAAGTTTATGTGCAGGATTCAAATCCCCTATCAGCAACAAGAACAAACAGGAGTATGAAGAGGATCCAGAAGGGCCTTGGAACAATCTTATGGGCAGATGAAGTGTGAAGTAAGAGAGAAACAAAAGAACATCCCAAGCACAACACCTCGCATGAAAAAGACAAGGTAATGGACATGTGTGGCTGGTTGTGGAACTGAGCAACTAGTCTGTAATGATGTTGAAAGTGACTTAAGGTGACAAAGGTGTCAAAATTAATGTTGTCATGTACAGAAATATTTGCCTTCCCAATTCCAAAAAAAAAAAAATGTTTTAGGGGAGGAAGTTGATCAAGTTTATTTCACTTGTAGAAGACACGAATTAAGTCAAAAAAAAACCCTCAAAATAGCACTAGCTGCTGTTAAGACTTGGCTAAGCTTAATATTTTCATCTGAAACACGAATTCCAATTACCAGTTTTAAATCACTGTCCAAATTATGTCTGCTTGTCACCGCTTTCCGCTATGTAGTTTGTTTGAGCTGTGCTTCGATTATTACCGATACATTATATTTTTAAACTGAAGGCGACATTGCACTGAACCTGATGTTTTTGTATCTTATACTTTATGTAAGTGCAGGTGTGTGAATTCTGGATATAAATGCTTTATCCATCACTCACCTGTATGTTGGCAGACCGAGACAGCATTGCAGCTCAGCTTCCATTGGCAACATGGGTCTGATAGATGAACTGTGTTGGAACAGGCCACAGCTTGATTAATGATCATCCTGACCTTTAGCCCCAAATTTCATGCATCTCTCATAGATCTGAGACTCTGATTCTGACACTCAGTGTGACGATGATGCACTGGGTTAGGATGGATATGCGTGCACTGTTACCTTCCATTTAATCAAAAATAAAGTATAATATTGTATCAATTCGATGTATTTTTTGTTATGGTTAAATGGCACGTCTGGAACACACAACACATCTAAATGTTTATAAGTTTAAGGTAATACTATAAGATTGATATTTAGTGTGCACACTCAGTGGTGTAGTATGTCTCTGGGTTTAGTTACTGTATAGAGTAGAGTTGAACTCTGTGTTTGGTATTTACTTTGGTATTTGGTCCTGCAGGACTGAACGGTGATGAGTGTGTTCCAGCCTGTCAGGGAAGTAGAAGCCCTCAAGTAGCTGTGAAACACATTAACATCTCAGTATAAACAAGGTCTGACTCATTAAGTTACTATGTAATGTAATCCTCTTTAATGTCAATCAGGTGACTTGCAGCTTAGACGTGCAACAAACTACGCTTCACTCATCTCCATTATTAGCTGCACCTAGTGTTATTCCGTTCAAATACAGCAGGACTTATTTAAAGGGGCATGCACATACTGATCCATGGTTAGCTTTAGAAAAGCTTAATATAGGAGCTGTGATGAATGGAGAGGGCGTAGATCAAGGCAAACCTGTGTACTTACAGTATGTATATACAGCATATCCACACTTTGTATCTATGGTGGTGACAGATTGGACTGATTGGCATTTTAGGGTGCTGTGTGTGTCTGTGTCTGCATGCGTATGCATGTTTATGAACCTTTTTCATGGCAGAACTTAAGAGTATGCGCTCCTCACCAGAGCTGTCAAAGCACTCGGCCAGTTTGTCAGTAACAACACCCGACAGCGTCTGCTCTGTGTCAAGCATAACTTTCCCCTTTAATCATTTCTGAGGCCAAGACTGTCTTTATTATTAATGCTGTCAGACCCCACCCCAAAGCAACTTCAACTCTCAACAGCCAGCTAAAGGCTTACTTAAAGAGTGGTGCTGTCACAAATGAGGCTGGTTTCATTTCTCCTTGATTAACTGTTAAGTATGGAATAATAAAAAAAAAACAACAGTTCATGCTGTTATAGGAACATAATAATGGGTTGACATGATATGGCCTGAAGTGTTTTATTATTCTTATACCATGGCAGCTTTCAACGATTATAATATTTTCATAATTTAAAAAAACTACATCATATATGTCCAGGAAACAAGTTTCTGTCATCACTTATTTTATAATAGCTGTAAACCATTGTTCCCTCATCAGCCTCTCTTTTTTTTTTTTTTCCTCTCTGTGTCTTAAAATTAACAAGACAAATAAATGCAGCTTGTCCAGCCGTCCATACTAAAGACTTTCCGGTGTTGGAAAACTTTACAGCTCTACCTCTGACTGGTACAACACACTGACACTAGAGACTCTTTCCAGATATGCTAAATAATCATATCAATGATTACACATGGTTGCTATTGTTTATCTGGAGTATCCACCATACAAATCTGTATGTAAGTTGCTGCTATAGGAACGATCAAGTATTACAATGAGCGCATTAGTATTACTATTTTAGTATTAGTACAGAATATTAATCAATACCTTCTGGCCAATCAGAATCGAGCATTCAACAGTGCTGTGGCATATGATGATCTGTTGCATTCCAAAGAATGTTCTCCCCACTGTAGAGTTGTTCTACAATTTTTTTTTTTTCTCCTGCTTTTATCAGTGGTTGATGCAACATGGTGCTGGGAGAGGGTCTTCTCTCACCATCCTGAGCTCTAATTGGGAATCAATTCAGAGGCACGTGTTTTGAGACTGGGAATACCCGCAGAAATGATACCCCTAGTAATCATGACTTACCCGCATTGCTTTGATCATCCATAGTACTGAATCCAGTTTTTACTCAGAAGTACACTCAGTGAACTTCTGTGTGTATTTTAAAGTGCTCCTCTATGAGCAGTTTTTCTTTTTATGTGCTTATGGCATTGGAAGCTTGTCCTCACTCTAATGCAAATTCTAAGTCAACAGACATCTACTGCTCTTGTGTGTTCAGCTTGCTGATAGCAGGAATGTGAATGCTTATTTAAGCATCATTGTACTTCAGTATGAGTCACAGCTTATTAACATACCTATATGCGTGGAGAGTTTGCATATACATCCACATACTTGTTAGGGTGGGTCCAAAATGTCTTGTTTTTAGGTCAACTATGCTTGAGAAAGAAACATATTTTTATTATTATTATTATTATATATATACATATTTAGTATATACATATACATTATTGAATACTTTCTTCCAGTATGGGCTGTTGAGGTGTTTGTAGTTATATTTAGTGTATAATGTAATGTAATAAACTTCTGTCTAAGTCCTTCTGTTTCTGATTCCATGTTAAAGCGCTGATACTGATTATATAACAGTGTCTCCCGTAGCTCACACCCATGTTCTACTGGCTCAGTTGTGGGTTGACTGATTCCCCATCTCTCACAGTGAGTCATGCTTCTGTGTTGTCTCTTTCTCAGAGGCCTGAATATGTTTTAGATCTTTCACAGCTAGCCTGAGGAATGCAGACATGTAGTCTCTAAATCAAAAATCCCATGCCTTGCTTAATCCACGTGAAGTTTAGGAGCTGAAACAGAACAGTGTGACATGACAAGACTGGCTCCTATTCTTATTTGCACACCTTTTTCAATTTGAAATGACAAGGCTTCATCACCTGAAGTGGCATGAAGCAGGATTTATCTTAGCTTAGCTTTGATCTACCCATTTTAAGAGATGCAAGTTCTCACACCCAACTTAGTGCTGAATGGGATCAGGGTGTATAGGTGCCACACACACTGCTTCAGACCTGCGCTGCGCTCTGCTATTAAAGGTTTAAGTCTAATTGCGAGAAAAGAGTGCAGGACTGAGAATGCATTGTGTGTGGGGACATATGAGTAAAAGCACAGCGTGGTTATTGATGGGATTACTAACACTCTTGGTGCTAAAGAGGGTGAGAGAAAAGAGAGTAGTGAGGAGTTAAATGATTTAAAAGCCGATGTGTAGTCTAATGAAAGGGTGGAGACTCGTGTCTCTGAGAAAAAGACTTCGTCAAAGCTGCGTATCATGCTGTTAATACTTAGAGCTTACACATACATTAACACTTGCACAACACTGCTAAACGCTTCTGGCAAATTTCAGGGTCTATATTGCCTCGGCAGTGATTCCCGTGCCAGTGGTGCTGCCAGTCTGGAGTCTCAGGAGTGCTTGATGGTGTGTGTGTGTGTGAGAGAGAGAGAGAGGAGTAGCACTTTAGAATAACCTTTATGTGAAAGACTATAAAGGGAGGCCACAGACAGGAAAGCCAAAGGTTACAGAAATAAAGCCAGCAAAAGTGCCCAGTGTTTTGCTTATCTGGTGAGTTAGCTAGCGGGGACACTTTAAAGAGGACGCTCACTCCAGCAGATCCACTGAAAGTTGATAAGTGCTGGCTATGTCCTCTGATCTCGAACATATTTAATCCACTGACTGTAATGCTGGCTGTACTGACTGCACAATTTTACCACATTTTATGCTGATTTCATTTTTGAAAGCTGGGAGTTCTCAATTCTGACATAGCGTGATACAGCTTTTCTAGACTGGAACAGTGTTTACTTTTTATTTTTGGTTGTTTGGGGTTTTTTTTTTTTTTTTTTTTTTTTTTTTTTTTTTTTTTTTTTTTTTTTTTTTTTTTACCCCTGTCAGTTTCTGATTTACTACTATTTGTTTTTCAAATGCAGGTGACCATCATTAACAGACCTGAAATGTGCTTTTCCAGTCATAAATACTCATTTTATCTGAACTCATTTATGACCCCATAATAAAACTTAATTGAATTAATCTCACCTCATGTGATCCGGCTGCTCATTTAGGATTTTGGGTTGTTATTTCATGCTCTGGTAGCCCAGAGACCAGGTAATGTGCATCCCGTTGCCTCTGATGTGCGTGTGGAAAGCTGGCTCATCTGACACGAGGCTTGGTTGTAAAGGTGAACGCACGCTACATTAAATCCTCAAATCACAGCAGTGTGAGATAAACAGGCCTGCATTCTCCAGCAGCTGGGAGAGGACAAATCCACACGGATTCTGGCATAATGAAAAACACTTTTTTTGTTTTTTTGCTTCATGTGAACATCATCTCCTCATTGCTCAATAGTTCAGATGAGATTTCCAAGAGCTGCAAAATCAAACACTGAGAATTCAACGGGCACATCTGGGCAGAGGGTATGGGCCATGTGCTGCTACTCTGGACACTGATTTCTCAGTGTACTGCTCATCCTCTGGCAGGCGTTTATTATTTAATTGGGCAAGGTCTCAAGCTGAGGGGTGTGAAGAATGAGGAATGCAGGCTGCGGCAGGTTGTCAGCCACTCTGATGAAGAGATCTCCCTCGGTGGACGGCATGAACTCCTGACCTGCTCTTCCCTTCTGCTGGTGTCATTCTGCCGCCCGACCGCCTCACTATAGCACTAAGATTGAGAGAGACAGAGCTCTCTCAGTTCCTCGGTTATCAGTCACTCTGATCCTTTCATTCCTGCCTCCATTTTTGCTTCTTTGTATTACTTACTATGTTGCGTGTTACTGCTTTTTTTACCCAAATGACTGAAATACGTCATTTAAGGCTAGATCAGCAGGAGTACAGGGAATTCTATGTAATAGTGCCTGCCTCTGTCTCTCTCCAGCTTAGCTTTGATTCATGCATGCACAACTGCTGGCCTGTTTTTTGTAAACACACACACACACACTCAGATTAAATCCCAGCTAAGCCTCACAAATGTTCAGATATACACATATGTACTTTTCACTCCATGTGGATACTCCAATCTTCGCTGGGTTTTACTCCAAAATTACAAGTCCCACCCTGCGGCAAAGAAAATTAAATTCTAACTTCAGATGTGTGATGCAACGTTCTTATGCCACACAGATCCATTCATGTGGTCATGGTTCTGCACTGTGGCTTTGAAGCTGGTTCTGTTGGAGTGTACACTCTTTTGAGGAGTCAGACACGGGACAATCAGCTTTTTATGAAGTGGTTATCTGCTGTGTGTGTCTGGCCGGCATGGTGTTTTACAGCAGATAGCGGTAGGCCCCCGCGCCCCTATCAGCAATGGGCTGCTGGTCGGCCGCGCTTCTCTCTCGCCTGTCATTACGGCCTGTCAGAGGCCTGGAGTGTGGCTGAGGTTGTACAGGAGAACACAGGCCACTGCAGATAGCCACTGGCCCAAAGATCAAAAGGCCTCCTTTTGAGCGTCTCTGATAACCCAGCTGTACTTCACAAAGCGCATAAGTGTGTGTGCAGAGACACCCCAGAAACGCCACTGTCTCACACTTCTTAAATACACCATTATAGGAGACTCTTGAATGCTGTTTTTTTTTTTCCTTTTAATTCATCTTTTGCATTACTCTAGTTCAGTTTTAACTACCCCAACCATAGAACTAGCAGGAAAATCAAAATAAATTAATGTCTTTTTGTGGTGTTATGTAGGCAACACTGTACGTTAACTGTTTGATCATGTAGCATGCTTGAGACTTTGTTTTAAAACTCCATAATACTCTATAATAGAAAGTCTAAGTTAACGTTATCACATACTGTGAAGAAGACAGAAATAATTAAGTATATAATAAAAGTTTTCATTTTAATGTTTAATGCATTGATCAGTGAGTATTTTTCTTTTTTTTTTTGCATGACAATTTCTTGCCTCCTGCTACCATAAGCACAGCATCAATTTTTGGTCAAATTAACCAGTATAAATCCACTCAGAATTATATTTCTAAGATTTAATGCTACTGTAAACTCTAATATTTATCTAATTAATAAGGCTGAGCAAATTCTTGATCCTTACATGGCTCACTGTAGTGGACTGACATGTTCCCTCTTCTCAGAGCCCCTGATTCTTGACTCTACAATAAAATAACGTTTGCGTTTTGTACTGCTATGCTTCTGGAGACATGGCCAATAGGATATGATGTAGTAGTGAGAAGAGTTTATTTCATATTTAAATGCCTTGAAGACGAGGACTTAAAAACATCATATTTGGAGATGAAGACCACACTGAGGTCTTTCACACAGGTGCACTTTTTATATGGTGTTTTTTTTTTTTTAAATATAATTTTAAAAAATATTTTCCCCTAGCATGTGTGTACTTTTTATCTATTTTTATTCAAAATTTAATTTAAAAAAAACATTTTTCCCTTTGTGCACTCTACAGTCCTGATAGGGTTCAGTTATTTCCTCTTTGCTGCCTATTATAAAATGTCACGAAGATTTTGGATGCTGACTACAAGCGTTTAAAACACAGTTTACTAATATATTCACAGCACATCCCTGAAGCTCATATGTTCAATGTGTCTAATTTCTCTCTCTCTCTCTCAGGCACATTTGACCACGGTGTGACCCTGCTGGAGGTGTGTGGCAGCTGGCCCGAGAGTTTTGGCTTGCGTCACATGTCCTCTGTGGAAGCCACGGACGAGGGCTTGAGGGAGAGGCTTGCTGAAGCCATGTCTGAGTCACCCAGCAGAGACATTGTAGGCTCTGGAACAGGTGAATTACAAAGTCATGACTGTTCTTCTCTTTGCCTGCATACTGACAGCTTCATAACCACAACATCATTTGTACATCTTTGTATATTGCCTTTTAAAGATTCATGTTTATTTACTTTAGGCCCATATTAAAATATGAGTCATGTTCATCTAACTCATTGTGACGGGACTGAAGGCTTAGTTCCCGTGTTCAATTCATTGCACTTTGTGGAAAACGTCTCATCAGGTGTCATCTCTATTAGCCTATACACATGATTAGCCATCACTTCAGTTAGCTCTATTGTTTTTTAGCTGTTTATCCTATTTTGTTTCGTGAACCGAGACAATGCCGAGTTAGTATGACTCGTTTTCTGTTTTTGAAGTTTAGAAAAATGTGGAATTCCTCTAAAAGACATGGTCCTGGCATATTAAAGTGATTTCTTATGAAGATCAACTTGGAAATTGCACATTTTGTAATAATGAATTAGGTTGTCTTCAGTGAGAACGGGAGCAAAAAGAGGGAGAAATTGCCATTCTGGGCAATCCAAATGTTTAACTCATTTAAGAAGCTGCAGTTCTGTGGTCCTCCCCCTCGCCGAACAAGAGTCCCTTTGATTTCTGAAGGAAGATGGAGGTTGAATCCTGCACGCCGCTGCTTGGAGCAGCAAGGTCACAAGGTCCTAATGCATTTAGCATCGACTGGCCCTCTCTCGTAGCGCGTCTATTAGGCACTAATTTGATTTGTACCTATTCATTTGCAGTCCCTGCAGCAGCACCGAGTTGGCCCTCCTCGTAATTGGTTCTGTCTCTATTTTTGCATCATTAGATTAAGGCCGACTCCCGGACACTTGTAGTCTGCGCTTGTCCATCCATTTATACAGCCTAATGTAACACAAAATTCATTACTGATCACATTACACTCAACTTTTGGCCCTCTAGCAAGGCAGATGAACACATAGTTAACCCTTTGCTTCAGTAGAAAGCCCAGAGCATTGCTCAGAAAATGGATTGTAGAAGGAAGCGCTAAACAAGGCACTCAGGGACTGGGGACATACTGCTGGAGCCTCTGATGAGATACGACTATCATTTTTATCAGCCTGCGTCTGTGTCTTAGCCAGACGCCACGGCTGTAGTTGAAAACCATCCAGAAAAGAAATCTAATCATATACTCCTGAATTACCACAGAGGATTAAGATGAGTAAATACTGATATTCCTCCACTTATCATTACTATTATCTCCAATAGGAATGAGTTGCATACAGTTACTTGGTAGGTTTTAGGATTATCAGATGACTTTGTAGCACGGAAATGTGTGTGTGTGTGTAGTGTTAGGTGGGTTACATCATATCTGGAGTGGTGTATATCATACCCAAAAGCTCTCTTTATAGTACTAACACACTCCGTTTGAGGCAGCAGGTTCAGTGACAGTCACTTTGAAAAACGGAGGCAGATGGTTCCGCACTTAAGATCTAACGCACGTGTCTTTCCTTCTGGAGAAGATTCCACTGCCTTGCTGTCATGAGACAAGACTTATTTCTTTTTCTCTTAATGTTCCTCTCTAACTAATTCTCCATCACTGCCTCCATCTTGCCCTTACCTCCTATCAGTCTTTCTCTGCTGTCATGTCTCGCTGAAGCAGCAGACAGGCAGCAGGCCACTATTTCTGTTCTTCAGAGAAAATGATCATGATGGGTTGATGAGAAGGAAGTCTGTTCTGCTCCACCCTCAGCAGTTGATGGGGCTGTTTTTCACAGACTCCTGAAACACAGTCATCCCGAAATTAGATTTTACCTAGTGACATGTTGCAAATTAGATTTTGGTGATTGGTACTAAACCAACATAAATTCCATTTAAGCAGGAGAAGAGTACAGGACTGCGGCATTTTCGGTGCCATGAGGCACTGCTTTCCCCCAAGTTCATACCACCAGTATGCCAGTTTGTACTGAGGTTAAAACCAGGGATTATAGTGTAGTAATTTCTCATTGTGAACCGTGAGCACAAAAGTACCCTTGTATCTATTTCTCTCTTAAACCTGCTGCATTAAAGTGCACAGAAACATCTGTTTTCTGATGCCTTTAAAACAGCTATGGTTCTGATTCTCTGAAATCTTAATAATTTCAGTTCATATTTACATGCGTACTTTTGTGAGGTGAATTGCAGTAATGTAATTGGAGGGGAAGGACAGCTTTTGGGTTGTCAGTAGATGGCATTGTAAAGGAGTGAGGAAACTGTAACCCGTTCCCTGAACTAACAGCGGGTTTCCATTTAACACTTACGAGAGCCAGTGCGTTTTTGTGCACTTGACGGAGAACCTACACTGCCCTTGCAGGCCACGCCACAATGGCTGCTTTGTGAAGAGGATGTTTGCGACAGCTCTCAAGTACAGAGTCTTTCTCCTCAGAACATCCTTTAGCATTCCTTCAGGGGAGCTCCACACTGATCACACACACACACACCCACACACACACACACACACTCTGAGACGCTCAAGCAGACACGCATGGACACACCTAGGTGAACACAAATGGCCACATGTATACATACAAACACTGAAAGTCCGTCACACATGCATACACACACTTACACAGGCACTCACACGGTCATGCTTGGAGGTTAATGGGAAAACATATGCTTTACTCACACATGTATACACTCCTTATAAAGGCGCACACACACACACACACACACACACACACAACAATACACTCTTATACCTCAGCGCTGCTGAATGCTTGGTCCAAAATTGGTCATTAAGGGTTGATTTATTTTCTGAAACAGCAGCTCTGACAGTAGTTCTGGCTGAAAGGTTTACATTAATGAGCTCATTCTAATACATTATTGTTTCTGTTGTAACAAGTTGTATGTCGGACGTTCCATGTAAGTGGATTACAGTGTGTAATTTTGATTAAAAAAGTTGATATAGTGAAATTTTGTTAGGAGACATTTATTTTGCATTTTTGAATGGAGTCTCCACTATCAGTGCTTTGTAACAGTCAGAGGTAAAGTTTTCCAACATGGTAATATCTTCAGGACAGAGGGCTTTGAAGTTTCTCTATAACTTTATGAGCTGCATTTTTTTTTTTTGAGAGAAAAAAAAGACTGTGAGAAAACTATTACTATAGCTCTCTTAATTACAATCATTAGAGCTATAATTATAATTATAGCTATTGTTAGTGATAATAGGATCTAACTTTTCATGCAACATTAAATGTAACAGTGAATGGGTAGAAAGGACAACGTGTCTTTGTGTAATTAATAAAAAATAATAATCAGCATTGAGGTGGTAACAGTAACTCTGCTTCCCATCAGTCCACATCACACCACTCCACCGTTGATTGTTTTTCTAGAACAGCATGCCCCGCCATGTTTTATTACTTACATAGCACAAAGTTCTAACAGTTAGTAAGACATGCTTCATTGCCAAAATTCTGTTTTGGTCTGCTAACAGTCTCGAGACAGTCTGTTTATTTTCCAGCCACTCTACAATGATTGAGATGACCATGACTCAGTGCTCAGGTTTGCTATTGAAGCACGGCTGTGATTGAGCTGTGCTTAAGCAGGATTTGGATGTAATCCACAATGGAATGAAAGAACTGCCAATTCTACCACTTTCTTATTTTTTTTTTTTATTCCTCTGGTCGAAGACAAGGATGTACTTTACATTCAGCAGACAGGGTGGTCAGGAAAGCTTTAAAAGTGCTGCTTTAAAGGTGCACTTTAATGACATTCAATGACATTTTTGGGACAATGCAAGCGAAGACACTCTGGCACACTGGCACATATATAGAAGCAGAATAAAGTCCTGGTCAGCTGTGTACTAATATACTGCGATAGCCAGCAGCTGGTGTGTTTGCTAGATTAATTCATCCTTCCCAGAAACCTATGAGTAATCTTCGGTAGAATAAAGATTAGATCTTAAATCTCAGTGTGATGTATTAGCATGGCTGCCTAATATTAAAAGATAAAAGAAAAAGTTTATCACAAATATGAAGTGAATGTCCTGTTTAACATGACGGCAGCTCGTAATCATCTACTCTTAATAACTAAGTGGGCTCATCAAACATATAGCATGAGCAATTTCTGAGCCTGGCTTTGTGAAATCCTCCATTTTGTTTGCCATTTTTGGTTGATGAAGGTAATATTGCTATTTGGATTGGACTGAGTCACACTTATTCATCTGTGCAATGGAGGGCCATTATCTGAGTGAGTGCTCGTTTTAACAGCAAAAGATAGCAATCTCAAGAGCAATAACGCATAGCCGAAAGTGCACTGGCCCAGCCGCCCGCCACGCAAGATATTAGCACGCTGCTAATCAATCATACAGCGCCTGCTTTCATAATACATATGATAAATTACACAAACAAACCTGGTGCTAATCCGGTTTCTTTCAGCCTGCTGCTGAAGCTTGTGCTATACTGGAGCTCTGAGTTGAGATAGAATATTAAAGTTCAAGTGTAGTGTAGAGTACTTATGTGTAGACTTGTACAGCATATATTTGCATAGGGAAATCAGGCACTTACCTACCTAAGCAGAAATATTCAAATGTCTTATTTGTCTTGAGGGACAAATGGAGAACTTTTGAGTCACTTATGAGGCACAATGTGACATGCTAGTGCCTTTGTGTTCCTAACAACAACCACAGAACCGGCAACTGTTGCTAGAGCCTGAAGACATAAACAGTTTGTCAGGGATTATAACACTATGTGATCAGGTTGTGTCTTCTGTTTGTGCACTTTTTGATTTTTAAATTAGTGATAGTAAGTGGACAGCATTCCTTGTAAGCAGAGATGGTATTTTTGATACTGATGCTGAAACCTTGAGTATCAGCCAATATTGATACCCGTCCAGTATTTTTTTTTCCTTTAAAATCTATTTAGCTTTAAAGTGATTTAACTAAAACTAAAGCACTTTGCTTGAAAAAAAAAATACATGACTTAAACCGTAGCTTTTTCTATTCAGTTACACACTTTCATACAAAAATCACTTGCACTGCGAATATAAATGTAAAAAAATTATATAAAGTATAGATATAATTAAATCTATGCTAAATACAATAAGATCTCCTTATATGTAAACATTCCCAGTAAAATTTGAAAAAAAAAAAAAAGAAAAAACATTTCCAAAAATGTGTCCTTTGGTGTAAAGTACATTTGTTTTGCTCATTAGGTCACCGGTTGTTGTTGCTAACGTTAGGCCACATTGCTCATGACCTACTTAAACCTGCTTTAGGTTGTTGCACCACAAGCTATTCTCTGAAACTTAAGGCTATATTTGCTACAGAATTTGGTCAAATTGGTTTGGTCCACTCTTTCTTCCTTTTTTTGTAAGTTCAAAACATTCATAGCAAGGTTTCTAAAGCTTTCTAGTTTTTTCTAAAGCTTTCTACTTTTTTTTCCCCCTAAAGGTTTCTAGTATTCCTCCTGAATCATTCGTATATAGACATTATAACGCCGTTAAATCCATGACTGTGAGCTATGAAAATAATCATTTTGTCATTAAAAGCCATCTCGAACCCATTTAATGCTCTGGCCTAAGACTCACATACTGAAGCTAACAAGGATGGCACACGTTCTAATGTCACACACTGTGTCTATGTGAGTTATTTGAATCCTTTATTCGAGAATATTATTTGATCATTTGTCACAGTGACTAAAAGGTGAGGGGAGCAGAGAGTGGAAAGAGAAAGCACCATCATTATTTCTTCCCCTCAGCACTCGCCCATTCATTCCAGGGTCACACTCTTTGGCCAGCCAAGAGTTTGAGTGTAATGTGCACTGACAGTGTGAGATGGTGAAGAATTATTTCAGCATCCAGTGATACCACAGCTTCCTCTACATCCTCTCCTACTGTGTGTACATTCCTCTACCCCTGTCATGGAACTAGATCTTATTGTATCATTTACCTCAGCTTTGCCACTCTGTTACTGTCTCAGGCTTACTGACCACACCACAGCCTCAGAAGTGAGGCAGCAAAGGCAAGGACGGCATCAATGCATTTGATGGGCTTTTTGGAGACTGCACTTAACAGCTTGCTCAAGGGAGTGGCACTTAGAAAGAGGGACTTAAGAGAGAGAAAGAGAGTAAGTGAAAGGAAGGCAGAACATGGAGAGAGAGAGTAAGTAAGGACTTATAAATCTGTGTTTCAGATTTGAATAGGAGTTCCCAAATTTATTTAACAATGAGAACCAGACCACAAGACAGCATGTTTAACGGGTAGCAGAGGGGAAGATGAAGGTATTCAGGGTTGGTGTGAATAATAACAAAATTAATATTACATTGAATATTACAAGCTACATTAGTATATGTACTATAGGGCAGTGTTTGTTTTTCAACCCAGTAGCAACCAGTCAGTTGCTAGAAAAAATGGCCAAAACGTCTTCGTCATTTACAACCTCTTCCTATCAATATAATATAATACATTCAGAAATATGACTGCACTGACTATCATAATATAGTTGTTCATGCACTGTTGGTGAATATTCTAGTAGTGAAAGAGGAACTGTTTGTATAATTTCATGACACGGAGGTCATGAGCAAGTTCGTGTTTAGAGATATTAAAATGCAGTGTTAGGTTTCTAGAAAGTGGCGGTGTAACACAACACCACTATCTGTATGTGTATGTTTGTAGTGCTCCAGATATCCATATCTGTATCTGTATTTGGCTGTATTGGGTGTGGCCTTGGGTGAGTTCTGGCTCTGACAGTTCTACATCACTCAAGTTCATAAGTGGTCTCAACTAGAAATGCGCACACAGGTTGGTTTTTTGGGTTTTTTTTTTTAATCCTGCTCATGAAGTTTTTATTTTTGTTCATATCTGTCTGCAATATCTAACAAGTTTATTTGGTTCTACTTCTCAAAATATAGATATCGCAACTCTGACTAGACAGTTACTAAGGATGAATGAATGAATGCTGTGGCCTTTCATTATCCCATATCTGACCACTCACTAGCAGCTGCATGAAAGTAAAAGCCTTGCTTTTGTGTGATTTAATAGTTGTGTTTCTCAGGATCCCAGTCCTGATGCACACCCTCCAACCAAACAAACAAAAACAAAATAAAAACCACGGATAGTTCTCCTCCTATTCTTATTTGTAATTGTATCTGTTTAGAAAATATTATCTGTTCACACCAAATAATATATTCGGTTATATCCCTACAATAGAGATTTACTTCAGTAACTCATTTTGTTAGTTGCACTACGGAGAGAAGCATTATTTCAGACTGGTACAATGAAACTGGAGTTCAGTTTTAGTTGCCACGAGTATGTTGTGCTAGAATGCACACATGCACTGCTGCTGACTTGTGACTCTTAATCGAGAACAATAGAACATTTACTATATTTATTCCTACATGGATGAATTAATAATAGATTATTTGTAAAGCATGTGTATATATGATCAGTAAATGATGTACAGTATGTGTTAATGACATTAGATATTAAATTCCGGGCAGCATGGTGCAGCAGACTTTCTAGGAACGCAAATAAGAGAAAGCAAGTGGAACGAGTGAAAGTACGACTGCTGCTACTGTTCCTCATATAAAGTTGGATCTAATGGCCTCAACCCGTGGAAAACACACTGTTTTTAGTGTTTTTTGTGAACAAAGCTATTTCTCTCTTTCTGTTGACCTTTTTTTGTACATTTCTTCCTCTCTCGGTTTTCACGCAGCATGCATGTGCTTTAAGAAATAAACCATTTACGACAAATAAAATATTGATTGTGGATCTGCTTACAGAAAGGTCACAGTTGCACAAATTGTGTTTGAGTATGAGGCATCATTGTTCATGCTGAATGTGCTTCAGCTGTACAGATTTAACCATGCCATTTATTAAATTGAAGCTCTCTTTGTGTGTGCTGAGGGGAGTTGTTGAGCTGTAGGCTAATGTGAACTGGGTTAGTGTGAGAACTAAGGCTGTTCTTAGTGAAAGTCCAGCTGAGTGCAGGTTTACTCTGTTCCTCAGGTACAGGAAGTGTGAGGAATCTCTGTATCTGTGCATAAGCAAAGCTTTGGTCATCACCACTATACACTAGACACTACAGTTGGTATAGAAAAGAATCACCCCCCTTTAAACTAATCACATTTTGTTGCTTTTCAGCCTGAAATGAAGATAGACACAGTTTTCGTTTTATCCAGCTGTATTTACTCAGTGCAACTTATAACATCCAAGTGAAAGATATAACACCAACATGTCAGAAAGAAATAAAATAAAATAAAAAAACAGAATCACCGAGTTGGAAAAAGGATCACCCCCCTCCTAAAAATGACTTGTAAACTCAATAAGGTGTAGCTAATCACCTTCTCAACGGCACACAAAGCCATCTGAATTTCAACCGTGATCAGCTGTGATCATATTGATTAGCTCAGCATGAAAAGAGCTTTCCTGGAGCATTTTGTAGTGCAGCTGAAGCAAACAATCAACTATGGGTGGCAAGGCACTGTCAAAAGATCTCCGGGATAAAGTTGTGGACTGGCACAAGTCAGGAGATGGATACAAAAAATTTTCAAAGGCTTTATCAATGCCTAGAAGCACAGTGAAGGCTATTATTAAGAAGTAGAAGGTATTTGGTACAACACAGACCCTCCCTGGATCAGGACGTCGCTCCAAACTGGATGAAAGAGCCAGGATGAAACTGGTCAGAGAGGCTACCAAGAGGCCTACAGCAACTCTGAAGTAGTTGCAGGAATTTATGACAAAGAGTGGTCATTGTGTGCATGCGACAACAATATCACAAGTTCTCCACAAACGTTGCTTGTATATGGGAGGGTTGCAAGAAAAAAGCCACCCACGACTGAGCTTTGCCAAAACGCACCTTGAAGATTCTGAGGCCACATGAAAAAAGGTGTTATGGTCAGATGAATTATTTGACCTCAACACCAAACGATATGTCTGGCGGAAATCCAATACAGCTCACCATCCAAATAACACCATTCCTACAGTAAAGCATGGATGTGGTAATATCCTGTTATGGGGGTGTTTCTCTGCAGCAGGGACTGGAGCACTTGTCAGGATAGAAGGAAAATACATGGGGCAAAATACCCTGAAATTCTTGAGGAAAATCTGCTGCTCTCTGCCAGAAAGTTGTCAATGGGAAGAAGGTTTACCTTCCAACATGACAATGACCCAAAGCACACAGCAAAACTGACCACACAGTGGTTGAAGGAGAAAAAGGTGAATGTCCTTGCATGGCCTAGTCAGAGCCCAGGCTTAAACCCCACTGAAAATCTGTGGAATGACTTGAAGACTGCAGTCCACAAACGGTCACCATCATATTTAACTGAACTTGAGCAGTTCTGCAAAGAAGAGGGGGTAAATATTGCAAAGTCTAGATGTGCAAAGTTAGTAGAGACATATCCCAACAGACTAAAGGCTGTAATTAAAAAATTAAGGCAAATTAAAGCAAGGGGGTGATCCTTTTTCCAACTCAGTGATTCTGGTTTTTTATTTTTTATTTTTTTATTTTTTCTGACATGTTGGTGTTGTATTTTTCACTTGGATGTTATAAGTTGCACTGAGTAAATACAGCTGAATGAAACAAAAACTGTGTCCATCTTCATTTCAGGCTGAAAAGCAACAAAATGTGATTATTAAAGGGGGGTGATTCTTTTCTATACCCACTGTATATAGCCCAGCCCTGGAGCTAGCATGCTGACTGCACTCATTAATCAAAGGCATATTTAGGATTATAGACAACGATCACATCAGCTAATTGAATCAAAACACAACTTAGGCCAGAGGCTGGAGTGATTTGTAATTGTAAATGGCATGAACCTTGCGTCCTGCCAGCCTGGATTTCGGTCTCAGGCTTAAAGCGGTTCAGTCAGTTACACTGCCAGCTGTAATAAGTCTTTATTTCAGTAGAATTTACAGATTTTAATTTGACAAGTTTCAGTGCTCATTGTATACATTAGTGTTGCTGGTCATTTAATTAAAGCATCAGTCACAGTCGATGCGTGTGTGTATACGTTAGGAGGCTATAAATCTTAATTTGCCTTTGATTTTATTTAACTTGTTATAACTTCTACAACTCCTCAAGATAAGGAATCTTAAAGATTTAGGTTTTAGTTAGTCTTATTTACATTAATCAATTCAAGCATATATTATGGATAGAAATAGTAAATATTGTCTTAAGTCTTGATAAAATGGTTGATGTGGATTATCGTATGTGCTCCGGTCACCCTTTAAAAATCCTTCTCACTCCCCAATAACTATCTAATGTTCCTGTCTAAAAGACAAAGTGAAAAAAATGGTCTATGTGTAATTACGGCTGTTCTCACATCTGTGTTAATGCTTTGCCACTGCCTGGTTCAGGTTAGAAATTACATGAATATACTTTGTGAGTGCACTTGCACATGCTGTATAGCGAGGGCTGGCACTTATCACTCTGTTTTGTTCAGCCAGGAGCAGTACTACACTCTAGTCCATCAAAGCTGTATGTGCATGTGCGTGTGTGCAGTATGCTGTACCAGGATGTACTGCTTAAATTTTTTTATGCCACTAGTACTGTCTCTTCTCTTGCTTGACCTCCTGACCTCTCCATCCTCCAGAACAGAAGCTGGCCCCTGCATGCATGTAGATTTTCCTCACTCAAAAAGTCCACATGCAGGAATGTCAGGAGCCCTGCAGCTCCTGCGTTATCTCCACTCAGTCAGCATGGCTCTACGTCTAATGAGAATATGAGAAATGTGCCTTTGGCGGACTTCTGAGCTGCAGGCTGGAGTGCGTTAGGGCACGGCAGGTTACACTAGGTTTTCATTAGGTGTAATTGAAAGCGGGCTTCGGTGGGTGCAGTGAGGGTCCTGCCACCTTTACCTGTCCAGCCTGAAAGTATTCTTTAATGAGGTTGAAATATGGAGACTTGGGTCTTATTAATAAGCTTCTCCACTTTTGCCTCTTCACCCTTGTGTTATGGCGGATGGTGCCTGAGTGTCGGAGCCTGATTGTTTTCATAACTTGTTGGCGTAACCCTTTGGCGGTTCCCTTACTTTAAGGCAGGAAAATGGTGTCGCCCATGTACACACACACCCACATACACCTTTCATTTCTAAGTTAATCAATCTTTAATAAAAATAAAAATTTTTTTTAAAAAAACACAACTCGTGAGAGTCGGGTGAAAGTGAAGGGGTAGGTAATGAGAGTCGGGAAGCATTGAGCAGCAGTAGCGACATCCACAAGGTGTGTGTCTGTGCCCATGTCTTAAAGGCCATGACAGTGTCGGCCTGAGGAACAGCGTGACGTGAGAGCACTAACCAGTGCCAGCTGCGCCACATTGAGATTAAAGTGCAAAACAAAACAATCAGATGGGATAAGTATAGTATTGGTGTGGGTTACAGACTTCATCCCCCCTCTCAATCCCTCTCTCTGTCGTGCTCTCTTGCTCTCAATCTCACTCTCTCTCTCTCTTTGATAGTAAGGGCAGTAATTAGGCAGACTCTCTCACTGCCATTTGCTCAGACCCAGCAGCCTGATTAAGGGCTTTTTGTTTACTTTGATCCCCGTTTCGTTTCTTCCTAATGCACAACTCAATCTGTCTTGGCCACCACAAGCCCCCAGCTGCAGCAGTGTGTTCTGAATCAGGAGAAAGCACGCTGAGGAGACAAGCGATACATGCAGGCTTGCTGGATCTGGTTTCCCAATCTTCGTTTTGCTGCTGCATGACCTGCAGAGTGCCAGGTCACCTTAGGACCAACTGTTCTGTTCACTGTGAAATGGATTTCAACTGAGTTTGACTTCTATATTACCCAAGAACACCACTACTGTATGAGTATTTTACCAGTAAATGCTAAAGACATATTATATAGCATTTGTGTGTGAGGTTTATCCAACTATCAGCTTGAAAGTGCAGTTTCACTGTGACACTGGCTCTCCTGGTTTGCTGATCCAGTGAAGATTCTGGGTTGAAATGGCACCAGGTTGCATGGCTTGGCCACCTTATTACTGTAAGAGAAATGCAGCAGAGGTATAGAAACGTACATGTGTCATATGGGTCATTTGAAGAAATAAAATAAATCACAGAAAGAAATTAAGCAAGGCACCAGAGGTAATGCTCAAAAAGATGCTACCACCACCATGCTTCACTGAAGAGATGGTGTTCTCAGAGTGATGAATAGTGTTGGGTTTCTGCTGAGTCCAAAAGGTTCAGTTTTGGTCTTATTGAAGCAAGTGTCTTTACTTCAAATCAATTCAGAACACGTGTAGAATGGTATGAATACTGGAAGTGAATCAATGAAATTTTTAATGGTGGAATGTGTTGGAGAGGCCTGTTGCATGTAAAGTGTCAATATTATGAGTGCGCTTGTGAGGGTATCTTTGACAGCATTATTCACTTTCATTGAAAAACTCCTCGGCAGTGCATACCTTCCACTCCAGATTGCGCCGTCTGTGGCGCACATGGTCCATGCTGTCCTGCCCGGAGACTGGACCATGACCTGCTGCAGGCTCAGTCTGATCGCTCTCAGGTTGCAGGATGTCTTGGAGCTGGTGTATATTTAAACCAGAAGGTTTAAGTGCATGTTTGTATCGAGCATTAGGAAAAGCAGTATTGTGGTCACTTCACTATTGTACTCCCTTCACTTTGAGGCAGCAGTGTGGGATTTACGAGCTTCTGTCATGGGGTTATGTGCACGGTGCGCTCTCACAAAAGCAAACACACACCCTTACTGTCCTCCCTGCTGAGCACATATCATCCGGTGGAATGTAGCCACCCGAAGCCTTGCCACCCTACTTTCTTATAAACCTGCCGCTTGGGTCATGAGGCCACATCCAACCTGACACCCTTCTCCTAATTCACTTCAAAGTAGCTTTTTGGCATATTCTTTTAAGCATATTCAGTAATATTAAGATCATTTTTATGGCTCTACTGAAAACATTATCAAGAGAATATGTTGTAATTAAGCATTATGCATCTGTTAATCTACAAGAGAATACCATTCTGTAGTTAGTATAATGCTAAACTATAGAAATGCTTGTGTCCCATAATCAGAGCACACCAATTCACCCCAGTTCTAACTTGTGTTATTTCGCATCGGTCTGATTAGTCCAAAACAAGCTTTAATTTCTTATTAGAATACCAACATTTCAACACACATATAAACATACACATAACAAAATTACTAGTTATATTATGTTAGACTATTTATAGATTCCTGGTAGCTGGTATTAATTGCTGGTAGTTTATTATGTAATAAATGTCTATCTAATACATGAACAAAAATATTATACTAGTTGATTGAGTCTACTGGGTGAATATACTGTGTAATGTATGTTTAAGAGAGAAAATATGGGCAGTCTTAGCTTTTTAAACCTACTAAAGTTAAGGTTTCTCTACATGTGATTCTCTATTGGCCCATTTTGAGTAAATATGTCTGAATGTAATCGATTGTGTATGTAGTTTTCATAAATAATGTCCAGTCCTTAATGTACATCATTCAGACAGAATCACTTAAATGACCTTTATAGCATAGTTAATTTTAGCCCTTAACGTGCAGCTCATCCTTTGTAGTTATTTTCTTGCACACCTCATCAGCTCAGATGTGTGGAATAAGCCAAGCTTTATTTCATTATTCCATCATTCTATAACATAACGGAGGCTCCAAATTATTTTCACATGCAAAAGGTTTACATAATATTTGTCTACGATTTTCAGCTCATTTATATTCCAGCACACAAGAATTGTCCCATATTGTAATATATTTGAAATTAGCATAAAAATAGTTGTCTACTTCTTTAAAAAATGATCAAATGAATATTCATAAATTATCCCTTTATCAATTTTATCAGTTACCTCAAGTTGTGAAATCTGTATACTGTGTAATAAGACAAGAGGCGTGGCTAATTTTAGTATGGGGCATGTGACAATATTAAATAATTAATTCATACATCAAATCACTCTTACCACTCAATGCTTAAAAGAAATGTATCAAAGCCATTGTCTCAGTAAATTACAGTTAATTTTAAATCCTGTTTGACACTTTTATAGAATCTTTCTGCTTTTAAATATATACCCACCTTTCACAGCAGCTGAATATATAGGCTGAATGTGCATAGTTACGAGAGAGCCTTTGTGTGTAAATTTACATATGCAGACATTGTTTACTTTCTCACTGTGTTTTCCATCCATGGTTTCTCTTTCCTATCTGTGTCTTGTTCTGTCTTTCAGCGGAACTGCAGAGAGAAGGCAGTATTGAGACGCTGAGCAACAGCTCGGGCTCCACAAGTGGCAGCATTCCTCGTAACTTTGAAGGTTACCGCTCTCCTCTGCCCACCAACGAGAGCCAGCCACTCAGCCTTTACCCCACATCTTTCCCCTAGAGAAACATCTCCTCTGTGACAAGTCCTACCTTTCCATGCCATCACAGGGATCTGCTTCCCTTTTTCCGTCCGGATGGATGTTGTGGTGTGCGATGTTGACTTCTCCTTCCACCCAACCAACCGTCGAGTGAAGAGCAGTGAAAATCCTTTCAAATCAGGGTGAAATGGAGACGAGACCTGCATGCAGGCTTTCAGTAAATGTGCCACTTGATTCTTACTTGTGTAATAAACATGTTGTCTTATGTGGAGAGAGAGAGAGAGAGAGAAAGAGAGAGGGAGGAAAGTTTAGCTCCTGCATCTTGTGTAAAGGCTGTCTCAGCTGCCATTTTGTCCCTCTCTCAAATACATGACATTGATTAGTTCAAAAATGTCTTGTGTGCAGTAGAGACATGTTCATGCCAATATATCATGGGGCATTGGTGTGTATTCAAGCCGTAACTTCATGTATGTGTTTGTTATCCAACATCTTGTATGTGTCTTGATTTCCTCTCAGTTTGGACATGTTAGATTCAATATGTATTTTCCTTGGGCTTAATGATATTTCAGTAAAGGCTTTTAGTTAAATAGTGAAGTTAATGCCCATGTTTAAATGTATTTCTGAATCAAGGTGTAATTTTAATAAGTAGTTTTTGATTTTGTTTTGTGTTTAACATAGTTTTCATTTAGAACAAATGCTCAGCCTGTTGGGAAATTTTAAGAAAAGCCTCCTGGATGTAGCTCCTTCATGAAGATACCAGGAGTGTGCAAGGCTTCATCAGAAATGTACAATTTCAAAATTTCAAATGTAAAAAAATTGGGGAATCTTACAACACTTTTCCTGGTCACTGTATAATTCCATATGTGTTATTTTACTGTGTTATTATCTGCATTATTAGTAGTAGAAAATGGTAAACATGTCGGAAAGGTGTGTCCAAGTGTTTGACTGATAGTGTACATTTAAGAGGGAGATCAGGACACATTGCATTTTATGCAAACTTTCTTTGGCTTGTTGCTGAATTTTAATTTTGCCTTTGTATTATGTATAATTATACTATTTACATTAAATGTCATTTTACAATCATGCAAAATCACACAAACATTACATTTATATCTCATAAGACAAGAAGTATTTTCAATCTATTTTAGTATTTTATATAATTACTTGAGGGGAGAGGAAAATAACTAAACTTTTTTTTCTTATTATTACTATTAGTGATTGCAAATGTCGACTAATACTGCTAGTAATGTTACATACAATTTCTCTGTATATTTGATTCTCTGTCCCATTACATCCATGAATGGGTTGTTGTTTTTTTTGTCTGTTTGTTTTTTTTTTTTATTGTTTTGAGGTTGTTGGGGTTTTTTTTTTGTTGTTGTTTTTTTTCTTTTGGCCTTTTGGACTAAATTCCGTTTATGTGCGTGGCTTTGTTGTGGTGTGTGCACTGTATGTCCTATGTTAGCCTTTTAAATTTATTGATTACTGCAGGGTTAATTGTCTCCTAATAAATGAGCCACTTAGTGTTTTTTTTTTTTTTCTTTTTTAAAATTTTAGGATATGCTTTGTGAAACATCTTTACTCAGCATCTCTTTAGGTGTGTGAGACCGTCGTGTTTAGAGGGAGTTAATAACTGCGTAGCGAATCTCTATTTCTCTGAACAAACACACATGCTCTCATATCGGTTTGCTTCTTTATGACTTTTCTAAAGGAGCTATTCTCTTGAACTGGACTAGACAGGACATGACGTGACAGGACATAAAGAAACTCCAGTGATATTGGTGAAGGTTTTGCTGTAATAGCTTTCAGCTCAGCGTGTGGCGTAATGAAATCTGTTATGGTTGGACTGGACAGCGTAGTGCATGCGATAGGAAGGGATTGCTGGCCTCACTCGCTGAATGATTTACAAAGGTCAATATTGGCATGACTGTATTGCCATGAATGCATTGCACATGCTTTTTGTGAACTGTAATATGCTTTTGAACGACACTGATTTTAATCCTGTCGAATATAAATCCTTGCAATTGAAATGATCTGTCAAATGCACATGCTTTGTGTCTATTTACTTTAAAGGATGAACTGTTCGTTCTGACCATTTATGGGTATGTGTCAATACCAAGTACCGAGCTGGGACACAATGTAGAGAGAATAAATAAATAAAGTATAGAGACTAAGCTAGAAACTATGTAATCATTTCCATTTCCATTCAATTGCTGTACTTCTAAAGGTATTACAACTTGTTCCAGTGTTCTTTTAATTCCACAAACCTAAACAGGTGAATAGTTAGTTTAGCTTCTTTTAGTTCTTTGTGTATGTGGGTTTTTTGTTTTTTTTTTAGTCTTAACAGACCGTTTAACAAAAATCTGCATTCAGTTGTTATGAGATATTTTAATGTTCAAGTTAAACAATCAAGTGAGGAATGTTTTTTGAATTCTACATGGCATTGATTTAGAGGAATGTGGTTGAAATTACAATATTGTCAGTAATGTTATAGTCATAAACAACGTCATTTCATTTAGAACCTTACCTAATAACCCTGCACATAGACAAAACCAGTGACAAAGCCGATAATGCTCCATAAGAGTAATCTTTATTATACACAGTCATAAACACACAAAACATGCGGTACATACAGGCTAAAGAATTTCACTGTGTACAGTCTCTTATATACTGTGAGATAATGAGTAAATGAAAACATTTTAAATATGATTGACTTTTAGAGTAATAAAGAAAAGATATTTCATGAACGTGTGTAAAGAATTCCTAAAAAGGTGAGGAAGTGTGCAGGAGTATAAGATGAATTCTAAATTTTAAAAAAAAAAAAAAAAATCTCATTCTTATCCTTAAAATATTATTTTATACTCAACCCCTTGCTTCGGTGAACTATAAGATTCCAGGACCTTCTTGTAAACCCTCTACACCTGTACACCACTAAGGAGTGGAGAGTCTGAGATATATGACACAAGGCAACAAGTTTAATCTCTCCTTTCTGCACTGAACAGAAGAGCAGCAGACATGCAGGAACAAACCCACACACACGTACAAGCCTCTCTGCAGCAAGGGCTGTACGCCATCTGCTAGCTGAACTCACTGATGGCTGAGAAGTTCCCTGGAAGTGAATCCTACACTCCACACAGACCGGATCATGTCAGGTCAGGTGCTGAGAGGTGGCAGGATTTCTCTCTCCTCCCACTGGTCCACTGTCATCTCTCTGTTTGGAAGATAAGTTTGGGTGACTACTATAAATCAGAGTGGCAGCTTGAAATTGTGTGGGGCTGATAAGTAAGCTTAAACTTGGTTGGCATTCAGCTGACTTTCGAAAGAAGTATACAAATCCACTTTTCATGAATCCAAGGGGACTGGCACAGCCACTCAGTCTCAATATTTTTTAAAAAAATGCTAAACAAACAAACAAAAAATTTAAAAATACTGCTTCAGGACGTTTATCACAGAACACTCTTATCCAACACTCTTAACATTGAGTTCACTGCTTAGGAGACCAGTAATATACAATTATTATTGCAAAATTATTATATTACAAATCTATACATGTAAACTTAACGATAATAAGAATCTTTTCGTGTGGCACAAAGCAGTCCATCCTGTTTTGTGAGCTCATAAATTAGTTAGTAATAAACTGTCGGTAAAACTAACGTGCGACTGGAAAATTAAATAAAAAATAAAGCTTAGCACTTTCACCAACTTGAAATGACATGGAGCTCATGACATGTTCATTTACTGCATTATTTTCTGTAAGAAATCATTTAATTGACTGTAATTTACAGATTTTGCATATATGTCTCACTCATATTTTATATATCATTTACTTTTTAAGTATGCAACCTTATTTTTCGTTTACTTTTGTTCAGAGATCGAGGTGAAAAATAATAACCAGCTTTTTGTTTCAATAATAAATGCAGACCAGGCTGATTAAAATGCGTCATTACACAATTACAGTAACTGAAACCACATTTAATACATAATGTTTTTAAATAATAGTTACATTTCATCTGACTCGTGTAGCTTTTTTTTTTTTTTTTTTTTTTTTTTTTGGCTATTTGTTTAAGGTCTTAAGAGAAATATGATCAGTCTGAATTGTACTGTGTGTGTAAAATGCGCATTGTGCCTCTCTGATCATCAGTCTGTATTCAAGATATTTCTTTTTTAAATCACAGTATTAGAATGTTGAAATAAAATAAGCCACTACATCGTTTTGTTTGCTGTCAGGCTCTTCTAAGATTAACATAACCGGTTAGAAACTAATCGCTAAATGAGTTCAAAATTAATCGCTAGTTGCAAAACGTTTTATTTCTTGAAATCGTTTCTAATCTCCATCTGAATATTCAGCGTTTGTACCTCAAGCCGCAATTTGACAAAACATCACAGAGAGCTTATAAATCTAATATCGCTTTGAATGGATAGGACCATAGTCGAATTTAAAAAAAAAAAAAAAAAAAAAGGTAACAGAATTGAATTATTAATATATAAAATGGTTGATTGGCATCTGACTGGAAGCTGGTGAACACTTGTTGCATTTCAGGGCACAGAGGCTGCAGCGCAATGATACTGAGATGGGAAGTGCTGGGGAAATAAGAATAATGTATTTTTAATGCGCCTAATACATTTCAAAATTTTGAAATGTATTTTTAAAAAACGTGTAGACGACTCTTTTGTAGAGAAATCTTTTGCGAGCTAGGCTATTTGTCTATGAGTAGAGAAAAGCGCATAACTGTGGTGTTGGTCACTGAGACTTTTCTGGTAGCAGGTGTTATAAAGAGCAAATCTGATCCCGTTCCTTTTATTATTATTTTTTTGTTAAGACGATGAAAATATGACAAGATTCGTTTTGAATATTGATCAGTTGTTATGAACGGAGAACTTGAGCTATTTTGTGTGATTTGTGCCCATTATAGATATTTATTGTTTTATGTTGACAGGTTTCTCTGGTTTGCTCTGGAGGAAACTGCTGAGTATGCACGCAGTATTGTGTAACCTATCAAAAAGAGGAGAGTAAAAATTGTTGTCATTAAACTTAGAATCTGAGTAAATGGAGGAATTAGTAATGCACAGTATTTTTGCACCCCACGACTACAGCTTTAGCTACAGCTAGGTTACTAAGCTACATTTTAAAACGAAGGGAACAGTTCTGCTAAACACCCGAGAATAAATGAAAGTAAATATTACTCGTGTTATTTGTTCAATGTCATTTGCTTACATATCGTTCCCAATATATGCATTTCTGAGTTGACATTATATAATAAATTAGACGTTATTTAATGTTAATACATCTCTGGTTATATTAGGGAATTAGATTACAATTATTTTGTGTTATTCTTGACATTTTGCCAATATATACAATTCACTTACAGTTAAAATGTGCTCATGATGTTCTCAAACAGGTGTAACCTAACTGCCTGGTTGGGATAAGAGATGTAAATGGTTCTCATATCCTCATGGTCAAATGTATGTTGGCAGTGCGTGGTGTGTGAGCTATAACACAGTCCCAGGGGTCATTAGAGCGCCCCCAGCTGTTACCTGCAGGGAAAGGACAGGACTTCAGCAAAAGTCAATCGTATTAAACTGATAAGTGAACACATTAAAGCCCGTTTGTCTACTTATGGTAACCTAGTTTCAGTGTGTAGTATTTTGAAGATATCACCTATTTCTGGGCCTATTTAGCTGTGGTGCTCTAATTAAGTTTAACATGGCGTATACTCACAGAGACATATGCAAGTCATATCTGTTGGTAGTCTAATGCATCTAAACAGCAATAAATCAGAAGCTCTCAGTGGACGCTTTATATCGGCATACTCAATGTTCAGCCTACAGAGCTTCCTGCTAATCAATTCATTAGCCGGTAGGTCACATTACTAAGCCTGTTACCTGTAATATGAGAAAATAAATTGCGTGTGTGCGTGTGTTTGCGTGCGTTCGTGCGAGAGAGAGAGAGAGAGAGAGAGAGAGATGTATTGATACTGCAAATGCTACTATTAGAACAAATCGTGCACCGTTACACCCTGAGCACAGCGACTTTATTGTTTTCTACGTGTGTTAGCTAGCAGATTCAAGTCATTAACTGAGAATACCGAAATGCGAAGAATCATACACATGGATGGGTTGAATGAAACAGAGAGCTGGGCAGAGAGCAGAGGAGAGGAGAGAAGAGGAGGAGTTGGCGCTGCTGGCCGGTGGGATCCCTGTGACAAGGGGAAATATGAGGGACTTTGACAGGTCTTAAACGGTCTGGCGCCAATGCCTCAGTCTAGCGGCTAAATTTAGCAAGAGAGATGATGCAGAGGTTCGGTCAGAGATGGCGAAAAGATTAAAGAAAGGGGCAATCATGTAAAAGTGAAAAAGAAAGACAGAAAAGAGTCCATTTAATTGACCACTGTAAGCTAGGGTGCATGCATTCCACTGAAAACATTCAGTATGACATTATGTATGTTTAAAAAAAAGAAGAAGAAGAAGATAAAATAAAAAAAATACGTGTGTGTGTGTAAAAATATAGATATAGATATATAAATAAGGTATATGATATATATATATATATATATATATATATATATATATATATATATATATATATATATATATATATATATATAGATAGATAGATATAGATATAGATATAGATATAGATGTGTGTGTGTGTGTGTGTGTGTGTTAGTAACAGTACTTCACTACTAAAGCAAAATTTATTGTAGTATAGTGTACTAAATATTTAAATTAAATGTAGCATACAGCTAGTTTTAGTAAAGTTTTTAGAGAATCCGGATTTTACTGACAACTTCATCGGCTGTACAAGAAAAGCGCTTCTTAATGAATTAGGAGGTGAAACCAGTCATATATATCTGAAGATAAGAATCCAATAAGTAACAGGGTCTATAATATTATATGCCAACATAATATTATGTCGTGTGTGTTTTTTTATATATATATATATATATATATATATATATATATATATATATATATATATATATATATATATATATATATAGAATTAAACACAAACAGTGGATTTAAAGACACAAAGCCTGACACGAGCAAATAAGGCGTAACATGATTTATTCATTAACTACAGCGCTGGTGAAAGCAGGGTTCACTTCACTATCTCCTTTACATCCGTTCCACCTTGTCATTAAACCTCTTATTTACCCGCTACTTTCGCCTGTAACTCAGACATGTAATGTTGTTGTCTTTAACGGCGGGGATGTGACTGTTAGCAGCGGCTCTGCAAAGTTTCCAGCATGAACAACTCTGAAGTCATGTGTGATAATGGCTCAGCGCTTGATTACATTCTCGTCGGGTTGGATGTGTGTCAGTGAGGATCGAGGCCCTAGGAAAAATAAATCGGGACGTAATTGCAGTGACTCTGTTGATGTGATTAGTTCCTTAAGTATATACATGGAAAACCATTACCATTCCCATGTGTGCTTAATCTCTTTCCACTTGAAATCGTCATGTGTCGCAGTTTAAAGCCCACAGATCAAGCATAGAATATTGATCCGGGCGAGTCAGCGGCTCCCTTTAGCCTATAAACACTTCAGCAGAGAGAAGCGCTTACAGGCCCTAATGAACAAATCACTGCGCTGCCACCAAATCCAACGACTGTAAGATAAAGAGAGAGAGAGAGAGAGAGAGAGAGAGAGAGAGAGAGACTTCTTTATCATGTGGTTAGACTTAAACAACTAAGATCAATATAGTGTGAATTAGCCGTTCTCACTTCACTTACAATTTATTACCCAGCGAAAAGAGCAAAATTAGAAATCTGCGCTAAATCTCTGTGTAAATGACTGAAAGTTGGTCTAATTGTTGTCTTAAATTTCAGTATATTACCATTTTATTATTAACTAACAACGTGCAATTACACACCAGCCTACAGTTTCACCAGCATAAAATTAATTTGTTTGTTTCCATAATTTCTATTCTGATTTTCATCTCATATATGCCAATTTATTTTAAATACCATGCATACTTATCCCTTACTATTATTATTCCATGTAGCTCAAATGGCCATTTTGTATTTTTGTTGTTTCATATAATTACAATTATTTTAACCTAAAGTTTTGTTGTATTTTTTTTTTAAATTGTGGTAAATATTAAAATATTCAAGTATTGTATGTTGGTCGTCACAACTAGATAGATACAACTTTATGTAAGTGTATGCAGTAGACGTTTTTTTAAGCACGCATAACTCTCACATTTTATTGCCAGATCATTATTACATATTTTTTTCACATTCGTAAATCCAGTTCAAGGTTTATGTCGCCATTCGTTTGGGACCCAAAATGCTGCATTTCAGCAACAAGTATCTCTGAGACTCTTTGTGAGACACTTAACTCCACTTTGATGAACACGAATAAATAATAAAAATGTAATAATAAATGAGTTTGCTTTCTTTTCTCGTTGCTTTCGTAAATCGTAAATATATTTACGTATGTTGCATCTCAAATATTAATCCACTGCATATGAAATAAATAATCTCTCGCATAAACAAATCCATTCTTTTCTGCTGACAGTGAAACTTTGTGTAAAGTTTGTATTTACTATTGTCAAGTGTCTCATTTTTTTTTTTTTTATTATACATTTTTAGATAGTTTTGATCTAATACACCGAATTAACGTTACTACACACCTAATGAGCTGGAAACAAATGTTCTATCCGCATTAAACATTGTAGTCATTAGATTAGAGTTCATTTGCATGTGTAACTGTCCGTGTGTGTGTGTGTGTGTGTGTGTGTGTGTGTGTGTGTGTGTTGCTAGTGACTGGGCCACTAAAGGGTTAACTGGAAGCACAACTCGTTGCCGCACTCTTCCACAGCAGCTCCAACGTTAAAACGTGTGAAAGAGAGAACAGACCTTGTTTGGGATATCTGACGTTGGTTGTTTTGGAAAATACTTGCTGTTAACTGATGACTCCCTCATTATAAAAAAGAAAAAGAAAGAAAGAAAAAAGTTTTATCAGTAATTAACAGCATTGACATTTTGAACAGAAAAGCACGCAGCGTGCTGTTGAACATTTTAAGATCGATATGCCAATGGACATTTCTTATTGCGGTCCATCAGCCGACTGGCGCCAAGCGACTGAACAACACACCGTATCCAATTAAATCCACTGTCCACTAGCGCACTGCTTTTTAACGCTATAGTGCACTTTGCAACGAACATCTTCACTCAAGGGTTTTTTTTTTTTTTTATTCCCTAAGGATGACAATACGTGTTAAATATTTAAAAGAGATCCTTATTGAACGAGTACTGATTTCAATTTATTTGTCACCAAAATACTTTTTTTAAATCTTATTTTTTTAAATCCTATTTGTAATACCTATAGAACCATAGATTCAGTGTATATCTTGAAGCAACGATTAATTCGAGCACATTCAAAACTGTGTTGTTGTATGGTGCTGTGCTGTTAGTATGTGCTATAGATATGCTGATGTGCTGAAGTCTCCCATCAATACAAGTTGCTCGGCATGTCATTCAGTGATATGAAGCAGATTAGCAGGTTCAACAAGAAGAAGCCACTCACCAAACTTATCTTTACATTGTCTTCGTATTCCTTCCATTCGTCTTGTCTTTGTATTGCATAAAAGCTTGTGTTTTTCCAGTGACCCGGGCTGTATTTAAAGTGCCAGTGTCCGCTTTATAAGTCGTCTCTTCTCTCGCCAGGTTAGTGATGCGACCAAATAGATATAATAATAAACACAAATAAAATGGGTCGTTTCCTATTTTACCTGTGCGACTACATCAGTGAATACGTATCAAGCTGCTTTTGTAATCTGTAGCATTTTATTGGTCTTGTTTTGGGATCGCGACATACAGAGCAGATTTTTTTTTTTTTTTTTAGCTATAACGCCCAAATAATTGTACATGTTTGTAAACACATGCGCCCGATGGGAAATGTGCTTTCCTCCGATGGAAGTAGTACATGTTAGTCTATCACCGGAGTCGCGTTATTTTAGTATTTAGTACCCATTTTATTGATTAGGTTGAATACTAGAGAGCGCAACAATTAACCTCAGTAATCGCAATTCCTGGTTTCCAGTGCATCGGAAGTGAATTTGGTGGCTCTGACAAGGCTGGCATCGTCTCGTCGTGATTATAAAGCGAGAAGCTGATCGACTTGGTGTGTCCGTGCAGCGGCTGAGGAATGAGCGCTGACCCGCCCGGCTCCGACGTGTGGGAGGGAGTTCCCCTGCTTTTCTGTCATTGGTTAATATTTTATTCTGTTGACATGTTTTCTTGCTGCTAATGCTTCCGACACCTTCTTGTCCACCCCCTCTCCTTGGGCCTGGCCGGAGCTGTCAAAACCACGCCTATGGAGGCTCACAATTGGTCCGAAAAGCGTAAAATCAGCAATCAAGGGGGCTTGGTTCATTAGTACTGGGAGCGGAGCAGGAAGGACGTGTGAGATAGTTACAGTTGTGCATTGGACAGGGCAGGAGCTAAGCCGCTTCATCTCCGCTTCTCTCTTAGAATATGATCGTGCAGATGGCCATCTGCGTCGAGAGAGTGATCTTATTTTTATGAGAACGGCGCGCGCAGGAAACAAATATCTTCTTTCAAAGTGTCGTTGCGCTCACTTTGACCGGTAATAATACGAGACTTGGTGAAATCAGCAGCTATAGGGGAACTGAAGTGCTTGTTCCCTGTAGCCTCTCTGCCTCCGCTCTCTTTTGAACGGCAATACAGAAACTTTGCACTGTAGTCGAAGCTTGCCTCAGCGCTTTTCTCTCTTTAGAGTGTTACGACGGCATATTCCTGCTGTGGATAAGCGCCGATTTGAAAGGAAAAACATCACTTAAATATCACATTTTTCAGCGATTTTGGATGCACCGATGAGAGATCCAGTTTTTTCAGGCAGTGCCATGGCTTACCACCCTTTCCACGCTCACCGGCCCACCGACTTCCCCATGTCAGCGTTCCTGGCGGCCGCTCAGCCCTCCTTCTTCCCGGCTCTAGCGCTGCCGCCCGCCGCTCTCACTAAACCGTTGACGGAGCACAGTCTGGCCGGAGCCGCCGAGGCTGCGCTCCATCCGGCGCTCAGTCACCACCATCAGGCCGCTCATCTACGCAGCCTCAAAAGTCTCGAGCCGGAGGAAGAGGTGGAAGATGATCCAAAAGTCACACTGGAAGCGAAGGATCTATGGGACCAGTTCCACAAATTAGGAACAGAGATGGTTATTACTAAATCTGGCAGGTAATAACCAACATTGCAGTTAAATTTGTTATCCTAAATGTTCAACATCTACCTTAATCGTGTTGTATGTATTAAGATTATCTTGTAGTTTGTCTAAGCGAACAGACCTGGTTTGTGTTTGTGCGTCCTCATGTGCCAATTTTAAATGTATAAATATTATCCGTTAAACTGATTTGATTAGGCGTTCAGAAAATATTAAAATGTAATGTAATTGCACACATTAATATTTTTGTCTTGGTGCCTAAATATAGACTATCCCGGGTTTACTTGCTGGATTTTTATTTCTCACAAAGACACACAAAGTCGAATTTAAATTTTCTTTTCCAGTGTGTGTATAAATACGGATTCTGAAAGGTTTAGTGACCGACATTTTGTTGTCCGTATATGTACGTGTTGTCAGACAGTTAAATGTACTTGTCTCATTTTTATAACCCGTTTTTATTAACAGAAATTACTTGTACAAATAACGTAAAAAAAAAAACGAAAATATTCTTTTTAGGAAAGATTTTGCTTATAATTAAAAATTATATATATATAATATTTCCATGACATAAAAATGTTTATATTACATGTAGCTCAGCGCCCTTATGATAATATAAACTGCCATATATTTGATTGATTATTTGATTCTCTTTACTCATTAAATGTATAAATGTATGGTGGGACGTATGTGAATGAAAATATGTCTATAGATTAATCTTCTTAATAAGCCATCGGGTTTACTTTTTTCAGGAGAATGTTTCCTCCCTTTAAAGTCCGAATAAACGGACTTGACAAAAAAGCCAAATATATTTTGTTGATGGATATTGTGGCCGCTGATGACTGCCGCTATAAGTTCCATAACTCGCGCTGGATGGTGGCGGGGAAGGCCGACCCGGAGATGCCCAAACGCATGTACATCCACCCGGATAGTCCAGCTACAGGAGAGCAGTGGATGGCAAAACCTGTCGCTTTCCATAAGCTCAAACTGACAAACAACATTTCAGACAAGCATGGATTTGTAAGTAACCTTCTATTGCATGGTACAATTCTATTCCAAGCAGATGGTTGATTAGGCCTGTTTGTTGGCCAAAAGCGGTTTAGGAGATTGACAGACATTTTACAAATATGTGACGCTTTTGGCCCTTTTTAAAATAAATATTTCAGCAATATTTACGTTTTCTTCTGCGAGTAACCTAATGTAATAAAGGTGTGCTCACAATCTTACATTAGGATAATGTCCCAAATAGCCTTATTGTAACAACCTGGTTCCCTTTACATGCTAAACTCACATAAAATATAATTTACTTTCGTGTTGTGAATAATGACGCTGTTACACAGTCTGAATGCTTTATCGTGCTGAGGTGGGGGGTTTTTCATGGTAATTCAAAATATGGAGAGTGACAAATCAGACAAAGAAAATGGGACAGGTCAAGACTGTGTTTGTCTTGGCCGTACTTATGAAGGCCCAGGGCTCCTGAAGTAGTGTTGAAAAGTTGAATTTAAAAAAAGGTGGCGGATGCAAAGGTTGGCAGTAATATTCTCTACCTTATATAATCGAACCTAACCTGCGGCGCTGCGCTCTTACACTCGCCTGCAAAACAAATCGACAGGAAACAAATAGAAAAATTTACATGCATGGCACAAACATTTGATACCTGTAAAGTCAAATAAGAAAGCTTGCGTTTTTCCTTATACATTCTGTTCCTTTTTTGCGGCTAAACTACTTTTACCTGCTTTTATAGGCAATGTTTTATTTAGGCTTTAGGCTCACTGATGTAGCCATAGCCTGAAACATTTTCAAATAGGTTAAATTTGAAACCAGTTTACATTGCTACAATTATTGACAGCTTTCTGAGATTTCACGCAGTGGTTAATTGGTACTTTCAACATTGTCCCATTGTGAGATTTACAGTTTTATCTTACCAGTCCCTCTCTGTCTTGTTCTCAGACTATACTGAATTCAATGCATAAATACCAGCCTAGGTTCCATATTGTGAGGGCCAACGACATTCTGAAGCTTCCCTACAGCACTTTCAGGACATATGTGTTTCCCGAGACGGAATTCATTGCTGTCACTGCCTATCAAAACGACAAGGTATGTAGCCCAAGTACATTAAATATAACCAATTATTTTAAATGACGATATATGTCAGGTAAGGCATAGTTAAAATGTGTGTCACGTTCAGGAGCAGACATTTCGGTCATGTGTAACTTTTGCTTTTACTAGGCAAAATAGCTGCTCTTTTGTCTCTTCAAATAAGTTAAATGTTGATACAACTGACTGAAACAGGATTAAACAGGACTGAAACAGGCAGGCCATAGCTAGCCACCTATAGTCTATAGTTCTTCGCATTGCACTGATTGCGCATCAGCTTTTATAGGGATTTTTTTCCCAATAAAAGCACGAATTTATGTTGTTCGTTTTTGCTGTAGTGGACTGTACACAGCCACGTCCTATGGGCTAGTGAGACCTCAGAGCAGATATTAATTGTCCTGTGGTGTTTGGGGGGCTGGTGGGCTTGTTGGCCATCTTAAAGTTTATGGCATAGAGTCCCAATCGATTAGCAGGCACTTAAGCTCGCCAGTGAGTCTGGGAGCTGAACACTTGAAATTTGTGCAATCAGAGTGGTTCAGTCTCTAATCCTTCAGGAAACACCAACGCAAATGCACCATGCTTTTACTTCTGTAAAATCATACCTAATTCATAATACCTTTATCGCTTGACTAAGAAATATAGTAATTTTTTTTATTTTTATTTATTTATTTTTATTTATATATTTTTTTACATTTTTATATCAGTTATACAAACGCATTAATTATTGATAGCATCGTCGTTTCCCCTTTCCTGTTGGTGGTAGCGTACAGTAGGCCAATCCTGTGTGCTATGTAACTAGTGAGAGACGAATGAATATTTACACGTTAGATGTTCTCATGGGGCTTTTCACTATAACTAAGCCTTCTATAAATATTTGTTAATGGTACAAATTTAGGCCTATATATATATATATATATATATATATATATATATATATATATATATATATATATATATATATATATATATTAGCAAGGGTAGTCGCAAAGAAAGGCATGTATTTCCACTGCGGTCATGCATCGTGTAGTATATAACAACAAAAATTTAAATAATAATAATAATAATAATAATAATAATAATAATAATTCTTTTCCTCAGATTACACAGCTGAAGATTGATAATAATCCCTTTGCAAAAGGCTTCAGAGACACGGGAAATGGAAGGAGGGAGAAAAGGTATGTGCGTATGTGTATAAACCTACATTTAGTAATATATAATACTGCGCACTTGTATTTTAGCTTTCTGTTTAAGTCGTCCATTTTTCCAGTAAGAAAATGTTTATTTTGGCTGAATTTTTAATTTCCTTTTCCTTCTCTCCCGATATTTTTTTTGCCCCAGGAAGCAGTTAACTCTGCCCTCGTTACACATGTATGAGGTTGGACAGTGTAAAGTGGATCGGGAAGGGGCAGACTCAGACGCGTCCTCAGGCGAACAGGCCGCAGTCAGGGACTCAGTTCATTCCCCTCTCGGACCTGCGTCGAGTCCTCTCACGTTCACCAGAGCCAATAGAGGTAGAGTCTCAGTTTGACTTATTGGACTTTGTGTAGTCAGACTAATAGGGGAAACATTTCTACTGGAATTTATCAGACGACTAAAGCTGTGTTTCTGCGGCTGAGAACACCTGCAGTGAGAATAACTGTCTCTGCAAGCGGATTTAAGCTCCATAGGCGTTAAGTTACGACTAAGTGAATTCAATTAGAATGCCTCATCGAGTAGATTTAGTTGGACGATTTAAAACCAGCATTTAATCTTAATCAAATACTTATTTTAACCCATTAGTCGAAGGCTTACTATGTACACAGAGAAAAGTCATTAGCCCACTTGTGATCTGCTGGAAAATTATAATTGTTTTCGCTGAAAAATTATTTCCTGTGTTTTCATATTTTACAATGGTCTCTGCATTTTTTTTTAGTGAGAATATAGTTTTATATAGTCTATATACAGCTCGGCGACCCGTTCATTAGATTAAACTGCAACGTTATGCTAAAAGGTATAGGCTATGAGTAGACCTTGAATGTACAGGCTATAGATTTAAATTGCTCTGAGTTCATGCTAGCACGCTAAATAAACAGGTTATTCTACACTACTAATATTCTACACTACTATACCAGACCTGAAACATCTTTTGGCTTATTTACTTCTGTTGTTGGATAGAACTGAAATGATTATTGAGCAATAAAACAACTGCTCTTCTGTAATGACATTTATTCCCCCTCGTAGAGGATAAAGCTTGCACTGACAGTGAGCATGAAGCTGAGCATCAAGAGGATCGCTGTGGAGGATCGAGCAGTCCTAAACCACCGTCTCCATTCAGCCCCAGGTGTGAGGAGCGGTCGAGAGAGAGACCAAACCCGGAGAAGAAGGAGGACTATTCGGATTCAAGAAAGCAAAACGAGTCCATATTTAGCCTAGGCAACCTCGATAAAGACAAACTGGAGAACAAGCACAGGAAAGATACTACAGAGTCGTCTAAGAAGGACGTGGACAATGGGGGTCTTAGCGGAAGTAAAGACAGTTTCTCGCCCCTTATGGTTCAGACAGAGAGTCCATCACATTTCGGAGCAGGACATCTGCAGAGTCTAGCTCTCTCTGGCCTGCACAGTCAACAGTTCTTTAACCCTCTGAACACCGGACAGCCTCTGCTCTTTCACCCAGGACAGTTCGCGATGGGCCCTGGAGCATTTTCTGCTATGGGTATGGGACATCTACTGGCTTCAGTATCAGGAACAAGCGGCTTGGAGAATGGCAACCTTCCGGCACAGGGAGCCGGAAGTAGCCCTAATCCATTTCCCTTTCACCTGTCTCAGCACATGCTAGCCTCTCAGGTAAGACTTTCTATCACTATTCAATGTAACAGCATCGGTGGACTAACGTGCACCATATTTGTTATGAAACTGGCGACAAGTGAAAGAACGAGTAACACATTTATACTATTTTGTCCATAAACATGTGAGCTGTGAATATTCTGTTTAGATCCCGGCCATGCTGTCAATCAAACTAATAAATGTTACGCAATAAAAGCTTGATCAAAGATAAACAAACGTCCGTGATATTATTATTTTTAAGTGATTCATCTAGGCCTACATATTGTACTGAGATTTAATCAGCAATATAAAATTTAAGTATAGACCTGAAGCCAGAAAACTCATCACTCAACCCTGATTCTGAGTCTGTCTAAACATGTCTCTCAGTTGCATAGTTGTTGCTAAAGATTTTTAAAATGTATTATTATTATTATTATTATTGTTTTTAATCCAGGGTATCCCCATGCCTCCATTCGGTGGTCTGTTCCCCTACCCGTACACATACATGGCTGCAGCAGCCGCCGCGGCCTCTGCGCTCCCCGCCAGCAGCTCTTCCTCTTCTCTCTCCCGGAACCCGTTCCTGAACAGCTCACGGCCGCGGCTACGCTTCAGCCCCTATCAGCTTCCAGTGGCTATTCCTCAAAGCACAAACCTGCTCACCACCGGATTGCAAGGCGGCCTGAATCCTTCATCGGAGTCCTCGAAATCAGGCAGCAGGGAGGCTAGTCCTGTGCCCGATCAACACAGTCATAAAGCCGCGTCCTCTCAGAGAAACGGCTCCCCAAAAGCCACACTGAAGGAGTCCATCAATGAACTGCAGAACATCCAGAGGCTAGTGAGCGGCCTGGAAAGCCAAAGGGAGGCATCCTCACCCAGGAACTCTCCCAAATGAGCCAGGATCAACAAACCTATCCAGAGCATGACTTGAACTGGCAGAGGATGTTATTATAAAGTGTCTATCCGAAGGATGTTCGTATACTTTTTTTTTTCTTTTTTTTTTTTTCTTTTTTTAAACCCGTGGATGATCGCAGTGGCAATAGCAAACAAGAAGGAAAAAATAATTTGTTGAATAAGAATTGGTGCTCTCGTGGTGGGAACTTGAACAGATCTTTAAAAATGCTGCGAAGACAATCTACTATCACCTATAACCTAACGGACTTCATGGAAAACGTGCTGAAAAAGTTACACCACCAATCCATGAATGAAAATCAAATCGAAAGGCCAGTTTTGCAGAATGTTGTTAGAAAATGTCCCTGCTGGCCACAGAACGGTGGATATGGATCAAACGACACTTACAAACTGTAAACTCAAACTGTAAATCAATCAAGCTACATCCAAATAATAAGTGTATTTTAAAAAGGGATTGCAATGAGAGTCAGTGGACTGTTTGTGATAATCCGGCGGACAGTTGTGCGTGACCTATTTAATGTAATTAAAAAGAAATTCTGTAAATAAGCTATAAGGATCCAAGAATATGCAAATCGGTATTAATTTATTCACAGCTGTACATTTGCGTGTATATACTATTTAGAGTTTAACTCTGTGCTTTTTTTTTTTTTTCATTTTACATGAACTGTAATACTGTAAATGAAAGCTCCTTCATAGCGCTTGTTGGGTTGAAGCAGATCATTTCTATCTGTGATGCAACGCTGTTTAATCTGCCTGTGACACGTTACCAGAAGCGTGTGTCTTTGAATACAGTAGTTAGTTGAAGAACACTTGGGACTACCGTCCGAAACCGCACACTGCTATACTAAATAGTATGTCAAGAGCAGGTCACCATAGGTGTACCATTAACTATACAGATGGCATACTATTTAATATGCTGGTTTTTGAGGGCCTCAGGAGATTCACTCCAATACACGAGACTTAAATTCGTCTTCTTGGACTGGATTAGAGCCCACATATGGTTTAGGAAAATGAACGTATCGCATTTGCTGGTTGTTCGGATTTTTTGTTGTTGGATTCTCTCACAATTTCAATAAAAACGCGTTGAATTAATTTCCTTGTTGGCGGAGCAATTTTTTAATAGACTTTTTAAACTCTGTTGCACATGCCTGACCTAAGCAAACGTATTTGATGTATGGGCATTTTGACCAATTAATCTATAAATTTGGCCACAACTTTTAGGCAAGTGAATTCTGAGATTACGTAATGATATTCTCTAGGTCAAAGTAATAAAATGCAGAGTAAGTTATTTTGTCTTAATTGAGTAAGTCTTTTTAGTTTACGATTGACACAATCCAACTTGAGACTAAAATAAAAACACAGTTTGCAATGATCAAATATAATGCGTCCTTAATAATCCTAATTTTTTATTCTGAGTTAAGGTAGAACCATGCAATATGCTACGGTCATAAATAGGCTATGTGAAAAGGTTTCTGGATGTCATCTTGAATTGAGTGTTTTCTAACACCTTTATAAATTCATTGGAAGTCACTCGTAGAACCTGTGTTGTAGAAGTACACAAATCTTTCGTTGCCCAATTAACTATGAATAATAAGACGCAGCCTACTGCGCCCTCTGCCGGCCACATTCTTACTAATCACATTTTTATTAGAAGAATCATTCAATAACAACAACAACAACAACAATAATAATAACAACGCCTGTTGTAATTTGCCCCCCCCAGTACAGAATGAAGTGAGGGAGAATAGTGGGATGGATGAGGATGGCCTCTAGGCTACAGACAGGTCTTTGTGCTGTGTGTTTGCTCTGGCGCCTGGCTTCTGGCCGACGTGCTTCACACACCCGCTCCTGAAGCACCGCGACCTACACTTACAGCTCCTAATTACGAATTATTCTCGTGCTACTTTTCTTTCCCTTTCTCAGAACCACAAACCCACGTTTGTATTAATGGGGCATTGTTAAACACTGTTCTCTTCAGTTAACAGAGCAAGCAACTCGACTTTACTATTTGTCCAAACTAATCAGCCAATGACTGCTCAATAAGACTGGGCTTGTGTAAAACCTGGCAATTTACACAATGTAGACCTATACAACAAGATATATTTCTCCCCTCCCTTCCCCACAGAAGACAAAATAAGCATTCATAATGCGTAGTTTCTCGCACTATCAGTTCTTTATCTGCAGACTGAAACTGAACACTGAGTAGTCTGAAAACCTATATAACCACTGAGGGGTAAAGATGACTTCTTGCTGATATCACTCCGTTTTGTAAAATCCCACTGGATTCTTTCAACTTGGTCAGCGCCACTTATAAATCAATGTATTGTACGTACATTGATTTATAATGTACGTACATTGATTTAAACATAACTAAATGCAACCTTGACGTAGCCATTCACATTCATTGTTCAGGGTTAGGACTGTGTTAATACATTAATACATATAAGTCGGATGAAGTGATTATTATTTGGGCTCTGTAATAACGAGCCTTTTCATGAGGCTACACGACGGAACAATAATTAATAAATCCAGAATGTAGGTCTATATCAATTTATTGGTAAGCTTAATTGGTAGCGCATTTGAGTAACGGAGATTTGATCTTTGGTCATTTCCGCTAAACATTAGCTGCTAATAAACATTATAGCTCACAGTACAAAGCAGAAATCCTCCGGGTTAAATGAACACTTTCAGTTGTGTCCAGCAGGACTTAAATAAACATTTTATAATTCACTACGATTTTGCTGTAGACAGGCAACAGCACGGAAGCCCAAAAGGTACACTTAGCGACTTACACTGAATGAAAAGATAAAATAGCTTAGGCCTTGTGTAGACATGTGTACTGCCTGCAGACACGGCTCTATCATGGCCTAATTGAGGAAGCCAATTAGCAGTTTTTAAAAATTATTCATTTAGACCTGAAACGCACCAACGTTGCACCAAAATTGCCGAGCCTAAGTAGAAGTAGAAGAATTTCATACAACATATGTAGAGAAAGTGAGGTAGGCATGACTATTGTTGCATTTAACTCATGGGTTTGGTATAGTGTTTTAAATGGAAAGATCCACCCAACAGTCTCTCGCATTAAGTCATAGAAATAGCTACCTGAGAGGATACCATCAGTGAAAAGAAATTACAGATACACATGCTTATCGCCTACCTAGACAGCTTGCTCATATCTATTAGAGCTCATATCTATTAAGCAGTGTTTCATAACTGTATATTACCGCTTTTGCACCGACACGTGTGCTTAAATTCAGTCAAAATTCAAATACTCAGTTATGACGCAAACAAATCAAACACCGACAGTCTTATTCACTAAACTGTCGCAAGTATGTGGCAAACACAGCAGCACACTCCTGGCTAGAATGTATATGAATCTTTGCAGTTTATATTTCAAGGGCCATACTTTTAAAGTTAAACACTGCTGTTAAAAGTTAGTCTGTATCTATTAGTTCTTAGTTGTGTGTCACTGAAGAAATATTTTCAGGATTGATCCAAAAAGCAGGAAAACCCCAAAACAAGGACTCACTGCCACCTCCTGGACACATTAATGTAAATAAACTATAGAATACAATAATTTAAATGTATTAATATGTACCCCTTTCTCTGACTGTCAGAATTCTCCTGAGGTTTTAGACAATGATCATGCAGTGTTCACATATATTAAGTAAATGAATAAATAAATAATGGAATTAACAGGTTTAATAATCAGCAAAGCACTTAATTTTCAATCCAGTGAAATTCTGAGTCCAGTACAAAAGGAATAAGTAAATGGGCATATACTGTAGGTTTAATAACACATCCAAATTTGAATCTAATTATCCACTACATCACAAAAAAAGTGTAATACATAATACAAAATTGCCAGATAAAGCAATGTAGATTTATGTACGAAACCAGTTTGGGATTGACGGATGCAGGTACAGTAGTACACTCGTTTACCACTAGATGTCACAGTATCTTCCTTTAAAATATCCACATGCCTTAGGACAGTTCTTCACGTGCTTTCAGATATCTTTATGCTTCCTGATAGTGTACTTAAACGGTTAAATAATCAGGTTTTGTAGCTCAAATTATGACAAATGTCTAAAAATGTTTACAAGTACTTTTCTGTTCTCTGTCACTGGTCATTTTGAATCAGTTAGAGAAAAATATAAATACTTGCAGACGTCATGTTCATACCTTGTAAGGCTTTATGGATGTCTCTGTTCGGCCTCTGGAAGGGCACAGCCAACACTGTAGTGCTGTTGACAAAGAGAGATATCCTGGACAAATTATTTGCACCCCTCACCAGGGTCTCTGACACTGCTCAGGTCCTGGTATACAGATGAACAGAAGAGATTATCAAAGACTAACAATCTGTTCCATGATGGACGAACCAGTGGGTCACTGAGGGTGTGAGACTATACTAGCCAGCTGTTTCAAAACATACAATCCTGTCACACTTTTAAGGTTATTGAGTGTGCACCCCTTATTACACCAGTGGTGTCTTTAAGGGTTAATATATTAGTTCACCCTTTGCTTATGAACTCTCATTTTGCATCATATTTCAGTATGGTAGGTAAGTCAAGTTCATCCAAAACTGGCAGTGCAGAATGATTTGTTTTCATGAGTAAAAATATTGTGTGATTAAATAACTTTATAAATAAGTGAGACATTTATGGGGACAAAATGTACATTATGGGTTCTTTGGATAGTTAAGGGTTCTTAGCTTTCAAAAGGGACATTACTTGAAACTTTAATAGGGAGCACTCAGCTTTCTACATAGAACCTTTAAGAATTCTAAATTTACATAGCAATTTAAAATAGTATTAAAGAACATATATAGTTTTTCTTAAATTCAATGTGCCTTAATCATTCAAAATTCACTCAAAAATTATCATCCAACCAAGCAGACCTTATATATCATATTTCAGACCAAAGTCCTTCATCAGCTGTGCAAGTGACTGAGGTCTGTTAGGAGGTGAGGCCAGTGGATGTGTAAAATGGTATGAAATGGTTTGGAATGACAAACTAGATAAGATAAATAGATTAATAAAATAGCATAGGCCTGGTTTAGAAATCAGGCCTCTATCATGGCATAATTGAGGAAGCCTAATTAGTAATTATTATTTTTTATTAGTTTGGATCTGAAACTCATCAATATTGCACCACTGTTGCAGAGGCTAAGTAATAAAGCCAAATTAGCCTAATTTTGCAAATCTGGGAAACTGAAGTTTAAACAAAACTACATAAACCTAAAAAAGAACATGTGCCTTCTCTCTCTCTCTCTCTCTCTCTCTCTCTCTCTCTCTCTCTCTCTCTCTCTCTCTGTCTCTCTCATTGCAAATGTATGGATTTAATGTAATTTATTCCTTCAGTATAGTTTCAGCAAGTTGTAGAATTTATGCAATATGCAGTGAAGCTGTACTGGCACTTTACACTTTATGTTGGTTTGTCTCCTGTCAGTCTCCTCTTCAGGAGGCGAAATGCTGCTCTATTTGGGTTAAGGTCTGGTGATTGACTTAGTTAGTCTAAAACCTTCCACTTTTTCCCCCCGATGGAGACTTTTGTTGAGATGGCAGTGTGATTTGGATCATTGTCTTGCTGCATGATGAAGTTCCTCCCAATGTGATTGGATGCATTTCTCTGTAAATTGGCAGACAGAATGTTTCTGTAGACTGTTACTGTAGGATTCACTCTGCTGCTACCATCATGCGTGAAAGCATCAATAAAGATTAGTGAGCCTGTTCCTGAAGCAGCCATGCAAGCCCAAGCCATGACACTACCTCCACCGTGCTTGACAAAAGAGCTTGTATGTTTTGGATCATGAGTAGATCACTTCTTTCTCCACACTTTGGTCTTTCCATCACTTTGTTTGAAGTTAATATTGGTTCCAGAACTTTTGTGGCTCATCTCTGCATTTCTTTGCGAATTCCAGTCTGCCTTTCTGATTCTTACTGCTGATGAGTGGTTTGCATCTTGTAGTATGGCTTCTATATTTCTGCTCTTGAAGTCTTCTTCAAACGATGGATTGCAATACCTTCACCCCTGCCTTGTGGAAGTTGTTGGTGATACCACTGACTGTTGTTTTTTGATTTTTCTTCACAGCTCTCACAATGTTTTTGTCCATTATTTTCCTTGGCCGACCCATTCAGTGGTTTCTTTCTTTTTCTGAACATTCCAAATTTTGTAATGGCTATGCCCAATTCTTGAGCAATGGTTCTGATCAATTCTGATCCTCTTCTTACAGCTTCAAAATGGCTTACTTTTCCCCAATAGGTAGCTCTCCGATCTTCATTGTGGTTTATCCTTTTTAATAACCAATGCAGTTTTCACAGGTGAAACTGAAGGCTAAAACCAAGAGTATATGTTCAGAGCTATTTACTGTTTAAACAATTACTCAAACAGGATACACCTGGGTAACAAGAAACACCTGTCAGTCACATGTTCCAATATTTTTGCTCACCTACCAGTTGGGTGGTCTGATACAAAATGTTATATGTTGTTTAACACATTTACATATAAATACCAGAAAGTAAAAGCTGAAATTCAAAACACTCTTCTTATATTCATCTTTTGATCTCAAACACAAATGTCTTCAGTCTACAACAAGAAGAAATGAATTGACCTTGCCATTCCAATAGTTTCGGAGGGGACTGTATATACCAATCAGCCATAACATTAAATCCACCTGCCTAATATTTTTTAGGTCCCCATTGTTCTGCCAAACTGCTCTGACCCATCAAGTCATGGTCCCCACAAGACCCTTGAAAATGTGCTGTGGTATTTGACATTAGCAGCAGATCTTTTAAGTCCTGTAAGTTGCAAGATGGGGCCTCCATGGATTAGAATTGTTTGTCCAGCACATCCTACAGATGTTTGATCAGATTGAAATCTGGGGAATTTGGATGCCAATTCAACACCGTGAACTCTTTGTCATGTTCCTCAAACTATTCCTGCAAACTTTTTACAGTGCCCCTGCTGAAAGAGGCCACTGCCATTAGGGAATACCATTGCCATGAAGGGGTGTACTTGGTCTGCAACAATGTTTAGGTGGGTGGCACATGTCAAAGTAACATCCACACGAATGCCAGGACCCAAGGTTTCCCAGCAGAACATTGCCCAGAGCATTACACTGCTTCTGCCAGCTTGCCATCTTCCCATAGTGCATCCTAGTGCCATCTCCTCCAACAGTTAAGCAATGTACACGCACCTGGCCATCCAAATGATGTAAAAGAAAACATGATTCATCAGACCACCTTCTTCCATTGCTCCATAGTCCACTTCTGATGCTCATGTGCCCATTGTAGGCACTTTTGGCAGTGGACAGGGGTCAGCATGGGCACTCTGACCAGTTTGCAGCTACACAGCCACATACGCAGCAAGCTGTGATACACTGTGTGTTCTGACACCTTTCTGTCATAGCCAGCATTAACTTTTTCAGCAATTTGTGCTATAGTAGCTTTTCTGTGGGATTGGACCAGATGGGCTAGCATCAGTGAGCCTTAGGTGCCCATGACCCTGTCACCAGTTCACCGGTTCTCCTTCCGTAGACCAATTTTGTTAGGTACTAACCACTGCATACCAGGAACACCCCACAAGACATGTCGTTTTGGAGATGCTCTGACTCAGTTATCTAGCCATCAGAATTTGGCCTTTGTCAAAGTCACTCAGATCCTTACACTTGCCAATTTTTCCTGCTTCCAACACATCACCTTCAAGAACTGACTGTTCACTTGCTGCCTAATATATCCAAACCCTTGACAGGTGCCACTGCAACAAGATAATCAGTTATTCACGTCACCTGTCAGTGGTTTTAATGTTATGGCTGATCAGTGTATGTGACTAACTGCAGTGTACCTCAGTCATAGTAGTAAATAAGTTTAGTGTAGTACAAGGTTTCTAAAGAAACAGGACATTTGGGTCAAACATCTGTCTGCTGTGCAAGCAAAGTGCTTCTGAACCTGTAGGAGGGAAAAAACAGCAAAAAAAAAAAAAAAAAAACAGCAGCTCTTCAAAAAGGTTGATGATGTTCAAGAACAGTTCAAGTGATGATCACTTATTCCTTTCCACATTTTCTTCACTTCATTGTATTGAACCAACAACTACCTATGTAAACGGAAAGGTTATTAATGCTGTTTCCACTGCTGTTGAAATATCTCTCCAATGAAACTGTGAAATTCTTAATTATTATGGTATGACTATGTTCAGCAAAACAATCAGTCAGTCTCCTCCTGCAGGAAAAGTAATAAACAACACCTGTGGTGATGTAAATTGAGATGGGTGATAAAAATGGATAATTTAGGCTTGTAATTCTAGTGGTTGTATTAAGTAATTTGCAAGTGGAACATCTTGGATAGTTGGATGAAGAAGTACCATAGTTATTTATTAGGAGAATCAAATAATTCACACCTGACAAGCATGTATTTGATGTTTTTGATAGGGTTAGGATGGATGTGATGGACTGGTGTCCCATTTAGTGTGCATTCCTCTATTCCATAGAGACGTGAGAAAAAGTGATATGGTCAGATGAGTCACCTTCACCATATTCTTGACAAGTGGGCAAGGGCAAGTGTAGCATACACTAAGAGAACAGTGCCTTAATGCTTGAGTGAGCAGGACTGGTGGCTCTGTTATGCTGTAGGGATCATTTTGCTAGCATATTTTTAGGTCACTTGTCCCCTTAGAGAGACGGCTCAGTACAGATAAAGACAAAATTATTCTGACTGATCATCTTTTTCATCTTCATTTCTATCCTGATGGGAAAGGTTATTTCCGGGATGACAATGCCCCCATCCACATGGCACAAGGGCTCACTTAATGGTTTGATGAGTAGAAAATATTGTAAATCATATGCTATGGCCTGCATAGTCACCATATCTCAACCAAACTAAACATCAGTAGGGGATTTTGGAGTGACATGTTAGAGAGTGCTCTCCTGTTTATTAAATTGAGCCCTCTATGTCATAAATTGACATGGCCCTAACCTTTCTTGCCTTTTCACCTTCAAAACCTTATAATCCTGGTCCTGTCACTAGACACTACTGGGACAATCAATAGGAAAGAGAAAATATATTATTATAATAATTATTTATATACAGTGCCCTTCACTAATATTGGCACCCTTTGTAAATATAAGCAAAGAAGGCTGTGAACAATTATCTTTATTGTTTAACCTTTTGATCTTTTGTTAAAAAAAATTCACAAAAATACTCTCATGGATATCAAACAATTGCAAACACAGCACAGGTTTATCCAAAAAATAAATCTCTGTTAAATATAGGTATGCAACAGTTATTGGCACCCCTATGAATTCATATGAGGAAAATATATTTGAAATATATTCCCACTGCATTTTTAGTACTGGGTGACTAGGAACAGGAAATTGTTCAACCATGACTTCCTGTTTCACAGGGGTATAAATATGAGGTAACACATACAGTGGGGGAAAAAAGTATTTGATCCCCTGCTGATTTTGTACGTTTGCCCACTGACAAAGAAATGATCAGTCTATAATTTTAATGGTAGGTGTATTTTAACAGTGAGAGACAGAATAACAACAAAAAAAATCCAGAAAAACGTATTTCAAAAAAGTTATAAATTGATTTGCATTTTAATGAGGGAAATAAGTATTTGACCCCTTTGACTTAGTACTTGGTGGCAAAACCCTTGTTGGCAATCACAGAGGTCAGACGTGTCTTATAGTTGGCCACCAGGTTTGCACACATCTCAGGAGGGATTTTGTCCCACTCCTCTTTGAAGATCCTCTCCAAGTCATTAAGGTCATTTTCAATGCCATGGCTGAGGGAAGGAGTTTCTCACCCAAGATTTGATGGTACATGGCCCCGTCCATCGTCCCTTTGATGCGGTGCAGTTGTCCTGTCCCCTTAGCAGAAAAACACCCCCAAAGCATAATGTTCCCACCTCCATGTTTGACGGTGGGGATGGTGTTATGACTTGGGGTCATAGGCAGCATTCCTCCTCCTCCAAACACGGCGAATTGAGTTGATGCCAGAGAGATCTGACCACACCTGACCACAACACTTTCACCCAGTTCTCCTCTGAATCATTCAGGCAAACTTCAGACGGGCCTGTACATGTGCTTTCTTGAGCAGGGGGATCTTGCGGGCACTGCAGGATTTCAGTCCTTCACAGCGTAGTGTGTTACCAATTGTTTTCTTGGTGACTATGGCCCCAGCTGCCTTGAGATCATTAACAAGATCCTCCCATGTAGTTCTGGGCTGATTCCTCACCATTCTCATGATCATTGAAACTCCACGAGGTGAGATCTTGCATGGAGCCCCAGACCGAGGAAGACTGACAGTTTCTTCCATTTGCGAATAATCACACCAACTGTTGTCACCTTCTCACCAAGCTGCTTGGCGATGGTCTTGTAGCCCATTCCAGCCTTGTGTAGGTCTACAATCTTGTCCCTGACATCCTTGGACAGCTCTTTGGTCTTGGCCATGGTGGAGAGTCTGGAATCTGATTGATTGATTGCTTCTGTGGACAGGTGACTTTTTACAGGTAACAAGCTGAGATTAGGAGCACTCCCTTTAAGAGAGTGCTCCTAATCTCAGCTCATTACCTGTGTAAAAGACACCTGGGAGCCAGAAATCTTGCTGATCGATAGGGGATCAAATACTTATTTCCCTCATTAAAATGCAAATCAATTTATAACTTTTTTGAAATGCGTTTTTCTGGATTTTTTTGTTGTTATTCTGTCTCTCACTGTTAAAATACACCTACCATTAAAATTATAGACTGATTATTTCTTTGTCAGTGGGCAAATGTACAAAATCAGCAGGGGATCAAATACTTTTTTCCCCCACTGTAGGCCAAATTCCCTTAGTCATTCATAACAATGGGTTAGACCACGGAATATAGCTGTGATGCGCGGCAAAAGGTTGTTGAGCTTCACAAAATGGGAAGTGGCTATAAGAAAATAGCACAAGCATTGGAAATGCCCATTTCCACCATCAGGACAATAATTAAGAAGTTCCAGTCAACTGGAAATGTTATGAATCAACCTGGAATTGGACGTGTGTCTATATTGTCTCAACACACTGTGAAGAGGATGGTTCGAGTGGCCAAATAATCTCCAAGGATCACAGCTGAAGAATTGCAGAAGTTAGTTGTTGTCTTGGGGTCAGAAAGTCTCCAAAACTACAATACGATGTTGCCTACATCACCACAAGTTGTTTGGAAGGGTTTTAAGAAAAAAGCCTCTACACTCACCCAAAAACAAACTCAAGAGTCTTCAGTTTGCCAGACACTACTGGAAATTAAAATAGGATCTGGTTCTATGGTCAGATGAAACCAAAATAGAGCTTTTTGACAATAAACACCAGAGGTGGTTTTGGCGCACACAGAGAGGTAGCCATATGGAAAAGTACCTCATGCCCACGGTTGAATATGGTGGTGGCTCTTTAATGTTTTGGGGTTGTTTTTCTGCCAGAGGACCTGGACATTTTGTTAGGATACATGGCATCATGGACTCTATCAAATATCAACAGATATTAAATGAAAACCTGACTGCCTCTGCCAGAAAACTTAAAATGGGCCATGGTTGGATCTTCCAGCAGGACAATAATCCAAAACATACATCAAAATCAACATAAAAATGGTTTACTGACCACAAAATCAATGTCCTGCCATGGCCATCCCAGTCCCCTGACTTGAAACCCATATAAAACCTGTGGGGTGAACTGAAGAGGAGAGTCCACCAGTGTGGACCTAGAAATTTGAAGGATCTGGAGAGACTGTGTATGGAGGAATGGTCTCAGAGCCCTTGCCATGTATTCTCCAACCTCATCAGGCATTATAGGAGAAGACTCCGAGATGTTATCTTGGCAAATGGAGGTAGGCACAAAGGGTGCCAATAATTGTGGCACACATATATTTAACAAAGATATATATTTTTTGATAAACCTGTGTTTTGTTTGCAATTGTTTGATATCCATGAGAGCAGAGTATTTTTGTGAATTTTTTTTAAAAAAAGATCAAAAGGTTAAACAATAAAGCCAATTTTTCACAGCCTTCTTTGTTCATATTTACCAAGGGTGCCAATATTAGCGGAGGCCACTGTATTATGAAAACTTAGAAAGCTCTGATACTGGAAGCAGAGAAAAGCCAACTGTAGTCCAAACATATAGAGGGCCTCTTGGAGCAAGGGCTGTCTACTGTGTCAAATTAGCTGTGAATATAAATTAGATGGTGGGAAAACCACCTAATGGGGTTTAGACATTATTTCAATCACAGTATGGCTGTTTCCAAAACACTGTCTGATCTTCCTCTTCTATGCACCATTCCACCATTGTTGTTGCTAACACTAGATAAACTTTTTGCACACAAGTTGTTTGAACCTGATCTTTCAACTTTCTCCATCTGGCCTGCATAACCATGGCACTCAGAATAATCCATACAAACACATTCACAGCATTTTTATGAATCTGACAATAACTGCATGGAAGGCAGGCTGGTCTGTATGAGTTAGTCATGTTGGTGATACATAAGCAACTAGCACAATATGTCCTTTTAATGCAAATTAAGCATAACACTTCTAACAATGCTTCTTTAAATGATGATATGCCCAAGTTAGGATTACCTATTCTACCATAAAGCATCTATGTTGCCTAATGAGCTACCTGTAGCCAGTATGAAGCTAATCCACTGTATTGCATAGCCAGAAACTGCTGTCTCATGTTTCAAGCCTCAGAGAATCTTATTATTATTAGTTATTATTATAACTATTTTTTTGCATTTATTGCTGTAGGAATCTTGCTACTCATATGCCTTTCTGTAAACTAAAAAAAAAAACAAGCAAACAAAACAAAACAAAAAAAACCCCACTAAGAAACCATCCAACAAATCAGACATTAGGATGTCAGGATCACCTAAAATCAATAAACTGGAACTAGTCTGTTTCTTGTAGACCAATACATTAAAGAATAACTAGCCACTCAAATGCAGAAGCAATATTACTGATAAAACTAATTTTAAAAAGAAGTGCCTTATAGGAACAATCTACTGTCACTTGTACAGATAATATAATAATATCATTTGTTACAAGAAACAGATCAGGAGCTTGGAGATAAAAGGCAATAAAGAAATGTCCACATTAGAATAAATAAAAGAGGATGGTGGTTATTGCTGTACTATTGGGGTAGTAGCAGCACCGTTTCCATAAATCATAGATAAGCTACATGATCACTAATACATACCTGCTCTCCTCCTGGCCCTGCATGTGCAGTTTCCTGGCTGTCTGAGCAAAACAGGCTCAAAATTATGAACAAAGCTTTGATGATAAAAATATCTATATATTTTACTCAGCTTATATTTTTAGTGTTAAAATGCTAATTTGTAATAGATTAAAAAGTAATCTTTCAAGTAAAACATGATACACTGTATTCTTGCAGTCCCCTCCGAAAGTATTGTGTATATTTTACTACACACTGCAGATATCAGTGCCATTGCACAAGCATTGGGCATAGCCAAAACAACAATTTAGAATGCCCTAAAAAAAGAAAGAAAGAAACAACTGGTGTACTAACAACCAGACATCCAACAGGTCGGCCAAGGAAAACAACAGCAATTGATGGCAGAAACATTGTGAGAGTTGTGAAGAAAAAGAAAAACCCAAAACAAGTCAGTGACATCACCAACAACTTCCACGGGGCAGGGGTGAAACTATCCCAATTCACCAATTAAAAGAAGACTTTGAGAGCTGAAATATAGAGGCCATACCTCAAGATGAAAACCAGTAATCAGCAGTAAGAATCAAAGCAGGAAGGTCAGATTGGAAGCCACAAATAAATACAGAGATGAGCCACAAAAGTTCTGGAACCAAGATTCTGGAACCTCGACCAAAGTGATTGAAAGGCCAAAGTGTGGACAAAGAAAGGATCTGCTCATGCTCCAAAACATACAAGCTCATCGGTCAAGCACGGTGGAGGTAGTGTCATGGCTTGGGCTTGCATGCCTGCTTCTGGAATGGGCTCTCTAATCTTTATTGATGATGGAACTCATGATGGTAGCAGCAGAATAAATTCAGAAGTATACATTCTGAATTTATTCTGTCTGCCAATTTACAGAGAAATGCATCCGATCTAATTGGGAAGAACGTCATCATGCAGCAAGACAATGACCCAAATCACACTGCCAACACAACAAAGGACTTCATCAGGGAAGGTTCAAGAGGTTCTTTTGTTGCAAAAACAAAAGAATTGGCCTTGCTATTCTAATATTTTAGGATGGGACTGTGCTAATCTTGAGCCGTTTTTCTACTTTCTTTGCTTTTGCCTGTATGCAAGACTTGCAAAAACAGACAGCAGTGTGCGTGCAGGCATACAGAAAAAAAATCTGCCATTCAAGTCAAATAGGGAAAATCAGATCTGCCAAGATTATCTGATTATCTGATTTGTGCCTTTGTACAGATATTTACTGAAGCTCTAAGAGATATAAAGAGATAGAAGTACTGTGTCAGAGTGTGTTACGATCACAAAAATATAATGAACAAATACATTACATTACAAACAGTATAAACGCATTTTGTACATATTACCACTAAATGTGTTGTGGGGATGATGCTAAATAAACCACTGCATTAAAACAAAGATTTAATTGCACTTTTGCTTGATGACAGAAAAGCATTACAAAAACATCCTAATGTCACAATCCCGTTTGATAATAGTATTTTTGCTTGATAGCCAACCTGTCCCATAACATTGTTTACTAGTATCAGCTTGCATAATAGCGTTATATTTATTTATATTGCATGTTGTGAACATAGACGCTAAATGATGAAAATGTTTGGAAAAGCTAATTGAGATGATGTGACTCGAAGACAAAATGCTTATTAAAAACTCTGGCTCTGATTTTGGAGAGACCAATGAAGCGTTTTAGTTTTCTATTTTTAAAACAATCTGTATTACTATGACTGAATCCAACATATATCCCTATTCCATATACGGTGCACTATATATGAGTTGAAAATTTGTTTTAAACATCATTTATAGTGGACTACAGCCCTTTATGGTTAAACATATGCGTATTTGTAGTATACAATTTACGTCTAACAGCCAGGGGTGGAAAAAGTACAGGGAAATTATACTTAGATAATGTGTCAAAACCCGTTAGGCTAAAAGTGGACGTATACAAACAACAGTATAAAGATTTACTCAAGTGAAAGTCAGAAAGTACTTTTAAATGTAGTACTCAAGTATTAAAATTTTTAACTGATGGAATTAAGTTGGTCACAGCAGATGACGAATTGGTGGGCCACGATTCTTGTTAGTTTTTTTCCCCACCCAACATTGTACGTATTCTACATTGATTAGGCCTATATTGATTAGATATTAACATAATTAATTAAGGAAAAAAGTAATACAAAAATACATTTAGGATTAAATGTAATTAAAATTATTATATTTAATATTTCATTTAATCATATTTGTTTTATAAAGTCACTTATTCCTTTATTTATTTTCCTTATTACATTTATTTATTTATCTATCTAGGCCTATTTATTTATTCATTTTTCATTTCTGCAGGTTTGGTCACCCATAATTAGATGCTTTAAACTGAAGCGCAAATAAAAAGCCAATTAAATGTGCAGGAGCCTTTTCTACTCGTATGTTTATACAGCATGCAGTCAGTGGCTGGACGAGAGAAGATGAGACCTTCGGGATTTGTAACGAATAGCCTTATCTGAAGGACTGGATTAAAGATTGTATGCCATTAGAGTACAAATATTCAATGTCAACAACCCTCACGTAAAGTATAAATAGTCTACCTAAAAACATACTTATATATAGTTGCAAAAAAAAAAGTACAAATATTTTCCACCCCTGCTAACAGCCCTGTGTGTGTCATCAGTTGCTAGGTAACAGACGCGACAGCTAATTATGCAGTAGTTCAGGAATTCATAATTTGAGAAATGCTGTAAAATAAATAGATAGAATTTCCTTCTGTAACACGAATTTGGGGAGAAAAATCCTATCGGGCACGTGTCAGATAATCTTACCTTAGGACTTAAGATAGGAATTTTCTGAAATACGTTCCCATTTTATATGATTTTCTAGTCAGGTTTAACTTGTTAGCCTTGTATCTGCTTTATCATAAGTAATTCAGTACTGCAGTGAAATAAATTTTAGGCTTATAAACTTACAGAAAGCATCAAAATTATCAATAAAAAGACCTCATAGCCTACCAAAATTTTGAAATTTATATATATATATATATATATATATATATATATATATATATATATATATATATATATATATATATATATATATAAGAGACCACTGCAAATTTCCCTTAATTCAATTGAGGTACTGATTAGGTGATTACCTGAACCAAATCTTATTTAACGCGGAAAAGTATAAAAACCACTGCTGTGGTCATCACTATCCTCTATCCATGCAATAGGACCAGCTGGATGGCAAAAACAGTGCTAGTAGTACCTCAAAAGTAATTGGAATAAAAAAAAAAAAACTATTGACCATGGCAAAATAGTTGAAAAGAAAAGTTCTGAGTGAAGAAAAGAAGGGTTCAATTCTGGCTTTACTGGCAGAGGGATACAGTGAGCATCAGGTTGCTTCCATCCTTAAAATTTCAAAGACGGCGGTTCATAAGAACAAGGTCAAGCAGCAGACATTGGGGAGAACAAAGCTACAGACCGGCAGAGGGCGAAAACGACTCTCCACTGCCCGGGATGACCGCCAACTCATTCAAATGCCACTCAACAACCATAGGATGACATCAAGTGACCTACAAAAAGAATGGCACATGGCAGCTGGGGTGAAGTGCATGGCGAGGATGGTTCGAAACAGGCTCCTAGGGGCAGGGCTGAAGTTGTACAAAGCTAGAAATATTCCTTCACAATGAGAAGCAAAGAAGAGCCAGACTGAGGTTTGAAAAAGACCATAAGGATTGGACCGTAGAGGACTGGAGTAAGGTAAGATGACCTTACTCTGATGAGTACAATTTTCATCTTTGCCCAACACCTGGTCATCTAATGGTTAGACAGAGACCTGTAGAGGCCTACAAGCCACAGTGTGTTGCACCCACTGTGACATTTGGTGGAGGATTGGTGATGATCTGGGGGTGCTTCAGCAAGGCTGGAATTGGGCAGATTTGTCTTTGTGAAGGACGCATGAATCAAGCCATGTACAAGGTTGTCCTGGAAGAAAACTTGCTTCCTTCTGATCTTACAATGTTCCATAACTCTGAGGATTGGTTTTTCCAGCAGGACAATGCTCCATGCCACAGAACCAGGTGTGGATGGAGGACCACCAGATCAAGACCCTGTCATGGCCAGCCCAATCTCTAGACCTGATCCCCATTGAAAACCTCTGGAATGTGATCAAGAGGAAGATGGATGGTCACAAGCCATCAAACAAAGCCGAGCTGCTTAGATTTTTGCGCCGGGAGTGACATAAAGTCACCCAACATCAGTGTGAAAGACTGGTGGAGAGCATGCCAAAACGCATGAAAGCTGTGATTGAAAATCAGGGTTATTCCACCAAAAATTGATTTCTGAACTCTTTCCGAGTTAAAACATTAGTACTGTGTTGTTTAAAATGAATATGAACTTATATTCTTTGCATTATTTGAGGTCTGACAACACTGCATCATTTTTTGACCAGTTGTCATTTTCTGCAAATAAATGCTCTAAATGACAATATTTAATTTGGAATTCAGGAGAAATGTTGTCAGTAGTTTATAGAATACAAAATGTTCATTTTACCCAAACACATACCTTTTGCAGTGGTCTCTTAATTTTTCCCAGCGCAATATATTTATATTGTATATATATAAACTTCAGAGAATTAACAGAATGTAGTGATTTACAGAATGTAAGATTTAGCATCTAACAAAAAATTCATAATCTTCATAATGTCATGTACAGTATTACAAAACTTTTGCAACAATAATTAGGGAGTAATAAGCCTACTGTATAACACCAGCAGTAACGTAACCACCAAAATTCCGAGAATTCGCAGTTGCTTCGCAGTGTGTATTTTAATATAATAATATTACATTCTTTGTAGTATAGCGAATAGGACAGGCACAACACGTATTATAGCAAAGGCTAACATAACATAATAATTAGGCCTATGTTTTTAAAAAGTTAAAAAAAAATCTGACCACATGACAAATAAGAGTGAAACGCACGGCGGCTGAACACACACACACACACACACACACACACACACACACACACACACACACACACACACACACACACACAGAGAGCTCTGAGGTCAAGTCTAAAGAGTTATGATGTTATGCTGGTTCCAGGGCTGCTGGTCGCTGAGATTTCCGTAGCCATGGTTACGACGGAAGGTCACTGAATGAACATACCGAGAGACTGTGTGTAGAGATGTTTGAGATGTGTGAAATGTGTGTGACATGTGATGACAGTTGGATGGAATATACGTAGACAACATCGAAAGATAGAAATATAAATACTAAGAGGTAAGACTGAGAGAAGCAAAGCTGTGTGACATAAGCAAATGAGAAACGAGAGAGAGAGAGAGTCTATAGTAGTAGTTATTAGTAATACACCCAATATTTAGTAATACAGTATTAGGCTAAATATTCAGGAAATTTTTATTCATATTATATATATATATATATATATATATATATATATATATATATATATATTATAACAAGAAGAACAATAACAATAAGAACATTATATTAATAATCACAATAGTCATTTGTTTATTAGCTTACCATCACCCATGACTAATATTTAAGAGGCGCAGTCACGAACATGAACAACTACAAGGTTAGGGTTTTTTTCAGCATGTTGGGACAGGCGATTGTCTTACAGTTGTGTTGGAAATGGGAATTGTCTCTCCATTAATAAAAATGTAAAATTAATTAATTAATTCATTTTTAAAAAATCACACTTTTACACACGAGAAGAGGGATAATATTTATTTATAATAAAATAATAATCTTAATCTTTAATTTTGAAGAGTAGGAACCCCACAAATAATTTTTTTCAGTTTCCATACAGTTTTTGGATACCAAATTAATTTCGTTTTCATACAGCCACACCGGCAAATCACTATTAGGCTTTTTTCTCTGTATTTAATCAAACATTATATCATATGGTGATATGTAAAAATAAATAAATAAATAAATGTGGACAATATCAAATTACAATGTTGTTTTTTTAATCTATCTAAAGGCACGTGTTATAAATAAACACAAAAATATATACATCGAGGTTCTTAGAAAATGACGGATGTAGCGTTAGACTGTAAAGTTTTGGAAAATCTCCGTGTACGTTCTCACACACACACACACACACACACACACACACACACACACACACACACACACACACTCAAAGAAGAAAAGCTAACGCTGCTCCTGCTTCTAATTTTTAGACCACGTGACGGTGGGAGTGAGTGAAGGTTAAATTCCCTTTCAGAAAGCCAGCTCAATTCAGCCCCTATAATAAAATTCATCCTCTTTATAGCGACATCTTCTATAGCACCGTGCGGTATAACGCTTTTGGTTTTCAGAAATTTCCACAAAAGGCACCCAGAGGTTTTGTACCCGAATCAACCCAAAGGTAAGAGCGTTTTTAATAATGTGTCGTACAGACAGTGCACAGGAGCACAGCAAAAGTAAAGGTTTAAGTGATTAAATGTACAGTAGGTGATGGTGCCTGGTGGAGGAGAAGGTGGAAGTCTTAGCCTAGCTCAGGCCTTGTGTACACATCAGCTAATCATCTTATAAGAGCGGCCTTAACAGCTGATTTGACACGGGTTAAACCTTCATAAGTATTATAATTAGATTATTTACATATAACTCTGATGTACTACGAGCTAAGTTCATTTTGTTGTCGGATGATTAACGGATCATTTGAGTGATCGTACAGAAAAGAAAGTTTCGCATTATATTGGCCACCGCTTTGCGACACCAGTTACTCAAAGAGTAGACAGAATAAGCTCATTTTTATTATCTATACACAACACAAAACTCAGTGATGCGCAGGTGAGTGACTGAAGTTGTAGGCCTTGGCATGGATGAGAGATTCACAGTACTTTTTGGCGCCACTTTTGGGCTTGGACATTAAATCTGCTGTATGGTATGCTTCATGAAAACCATTTGAGACATCTAATGTTTCTATTTATACTTAAAATGCATTATTAGATCTGTTGTAAATGATTATATTAATCTTACAGTTCATTTTTATTTTTATTAAATTTATGAACAGTCTTTTAACTGAATAATAAACGTATAAAATAAACGTATAAACATACAAAAAAGCGTACATAAAATTAACGTGTAATATAAAATAAATAAGTAAACAAACAAACACAAACAAACAAATAAATAAATAATTGTAGTAGTATCACCCGTTAATAGTTATATCACCACATATAATTATAGTGACTGAAAAATAAAAGAACAAATATGAAGTAGGCCTAATTTATCTGAGGTAGCTTATTTAATTCCAAAACTGTACAACATTGATTTCATTCTCATTTAATGTTATCATCATTTTTATTGATGGTGCACAGAACAGGTATGTCACTTTTTATAAAAGTGTTAGTTAGGTTATTATATATATATATATATATATATATATATATATATATATATATATATATATATATATATATATATATATATATATATATATATATATATATATAAATAATAACTGAACCGTATAGATCTAGCCTAGAAACAGGCTACAGATATTCTGCATATTTAATACATAAGTGATATAGCATAGAAGCATCCTTTGACCTTTAGCTTTAATCGAATTACTGAGTGATGTCCCCTTTTCACACCTGAAATAATTTTTGTCCAATTCCTGCCAGTTCAGCATTTGGCAGGAGCATCGTTTTTGTCATTAGGCTATTCAGTAAAAATGAAATATTGTTTTGTGAGAGGCAGATCCAAGCTGTGGCCCTTCATTTGCTCGTGTCAGCAGCAGAAATAAAGCCAAAGCTGCACCGGCCTGCCAGGTGATTTATCGATCTTTCAGCGTTATGCTTCGAGCAATTTACCCCAAAACCGCAATCATATTTCACTGGAAATGTACAGGCGTTTAAAGCAAAATACCAAACCACTTTCAAATGAAATCCTACGCGTACAGATACAAATAAGCAATGGAACAAAACAAAAACCACACAGCGCCTGTCAAACCGTCAAACCATATTAACAAATATATAGTAGTTACTGTGTGCTGCTGTGTGTGTATGTATATAGTGTGATTTCTCGTCATTTCTGTCTGTCAGTCTCATCTTATTTACATGTTTACATGCCCCCAGGCAGGATGTGCCCTTGACCTTGATGTAGACCGCACACTCTTAAATAGATTTTTATCTATCTGGATAATTTTTAACAGGTTTAATACCTCAGGACTTCAAACTAAAATTTGACGTTACACTGAAAGACTAAAACACTCTGTAATCTCTACTCGTCTCTTAATTAATTTGAGGTTGCGCTGTTGATTTAGTCACAACTGTCAGTACTGGAGATTACGATACGATATGATTAGAATACGAGTCTTGCGCCTCGATTGATAACTTGCTTTCTGCAGGAGAGGAATAATCGCTGGTGTTGTGGTTGGTCGAGTCAGAGGAACAGTTTGAGGGCCGCTTATAGGTGTTATTATCATCGAGTGCGACGTCAGCGATGAGACATGAGAGGGAGGGGGAGAGCGCGTGAGAGAGCCCTGTAATTCACCCCTACTGTCTTAACAAATCAAGCCGTTCAGCATAGTCCCCTTTGTGTATTCTCAAGAAAACATTGTGTAGTGAGCTCTGCTCAAAGCCACCAGTGCATCTGCTGCTGAGCTGAGAGTTTTCATTTCGGGGAATGTCGGTGTATTTTGGTGAACTGAGCGTTTGCGCGAGAACCGTTATATCGCCTTGACGCCGGAGATGCTGATCAGACAGCGCGCGCACTAACCGGGACGTAACTTCCTGCCGAATCGCACCGAGGACTCGTTCCCGCTTTCTGGAAGGACATGGAGGAGGAATTCAGCACGCAATAGCCGATTTAATGAGGTAATATTTATAACACCAGTTGTGGGCACGAATGAATATCCGCTGCTTTGGAACCCGTCAAATGGATCAAATTACAATTAAAACTACAACCCAATTTTCGGAGTTCATTGAGCTAATCGGATTTGATATAGCTGATCTTATTCTGCTGATTTTAAAAAATGATTTTAATTATTATTATTATTATTATTAGCTATATATTTTTAATCAAATGTACTTCTGTATGAAAAGTTAAAAATGCGATAGTGTTGAATCAGAGGTCAAAAAGCTCTTGGAACCAGAGCTGCAGGGCTGTTCAGTGTTCAGCCTCCAACCCAGCTGGTGTGGTCTAATGTGGTGTCTAAAAAATAAATACAGCCTAAATATGATATGAACATGACTTGGGCCTACATCACTTCTAACCCGTTTAAATCGTTTAAAAAGAGTTCAGTGAAGAGGTGTAAATTCAAAGAGTTTCTAATAAGAAAAAGTGTGATGCTCCCTAAAAGGCCTACAGCATTAGGAACATTTTTTATTTTTTTATTATTATTATTATTTTTTATAATTTCCTATTTTAATAAAGATATCCACAAAATAGTTTTATTCAGTAGCATTAAACATCCACGAGATTTGATTAAATGACTTTATTCAACATGACTCCTCATATCCGCGATTACAGGTGAACACTACACGTTACATTAAGTGACCATAAGCTGCTATGTTTAATTTAAACTATTAAATATTACATATTTAATAGTGTTAAATAAATAGCGTTACTTTATATTAAATATTTGTTTTATTTTACACTACATTCTACGTAAAACACGGACAGTGAAAAACTGGGCCTATTCGCGGATTTGATTATTTCTTTATGCTTAAGTAGACCTCTAATTGTATTGACTCGATTGACATTGCGTTATAAAGAGTAGTTTGTCTTTAGTATTGTGTTAGACAGAATTATAATTTTTATTTAAGAAATATCAGTCAGCATTATTTTAACTATTTAAATGGACAAAATGGACAAACAAAATATAAGAGCAGTGCAATTTAATGTGTTGTTGATAGTGAACAAAATAGCAAAAATTTATTATCGTTCCACGACAGAAAATTGTGATTACTAAATTATTATTAGTAATTTAGATAGTAGTTAGTAAGTTTAGGTGTACGATGCTTTGATTAACATTTAATTAGTTACCAGCTACTCACAGCAGAAATCTGTCCTGATTTTAACAGACCTGATTTGAAGTTTGTTTGTTTGTTTTTTTCCGAATATATTTGCCAGCAATCATGACAAGGTTTCTGAACATGGAACTGGAAACTCAGTGTTCTACATTTACAAACTGAGATGAAAACTGTAGTGCCCATGCAGTCATACTTACATACACCAATGACAAAAATGGCAAAATTATTTGATCTATTTATTCTATTGGATGGGAACTTTGATGCTTGGTTCTATTACAAATCAGTGTCCTTTTGGGCCTAAAGCACAATACAGGGGATTAGAGCTACAGTACAAGAAGGCAGGCCAGATCAAAATTTATGAGAGCTGTCTTAATTTCATTCATCATACCTGTATTATTCAGCCAAAGCCAGACCTGGAATGAAAGCCTGAAAATCATCCCCTGTTCCTGTCAATCACAGACACAGATCATTTCAGTTTTCTAAAAATACAACCTACAATACAAACAAAAATCAAGAACAAAATGGTATTGATACTCAATTTTAGCACCTCAGGGAAAGAGTAAGTAAGTAAAGAATGTAAGTTTAACATTTCTCTCAGGACTTTGGACTATAGGTTCTCCAAACCCAGTGTGCAAAAAGCAGTATCTTCCAAGAATAGTTTAACGGATTATATGTCTAGAGTGACAGAGATATAAACACAGCTCTCGCTCACTGGGCTTAGTTAAACAGTGCAAGTGAAAGGCACATTTTGGACTGGAAAAGTCAACGGCTGACTTGCTGCAGCTTCACTGTGGCTGTCAGGCCTTATCTTTATTAGCCGCTGCAAATGTCTGCTCAAGTTTACATGGAATCCTGCTCCTCTCCTTTTATCTGAAGGGTGTGCACTCACACTGTTTATAGGTGTGAGATTAGAGGGAGAAATGGGCATAGGGCTTCAGCACATGAACAATTGGCTAGTTGGAATAGGCAACACAGGGACAACAGGCTATGGCGATAACGTCACTAAACCTTACCTTTCTTGTGATGTTTGTGTGTGAGCAGTGAAGGGTCGTGAGAGAGGGGGTTCAGATGGCGACCTCTGTTAATGGAATCAGCAGTGTTTAGGCCTCCTTACATAAAACTGTGCTGTAATGTTGGAAATATAAATATTTAGGCAGGCAATACTTTAAGAACAAATGGATGTCAACCTTTTCCATGAAATTAAGAGGCCAGGTCATATTATGACATTTTCTCTTAAGAATGTAAATGTTATTCAATTTTTTTTTAGCATTTATCATGTGTACTGTAATATGTGTAGTGATATGTGTAATATCACTACACTCTCAAGGACAAAAATAGGAGCCATACATCATCAGTTTCCATTCAAACATCACAGGTACCTTTCTTTTTCAATAAGTAGATTTTGAAAATCAAATGTAAAATAAATAATAGTTTATTAATTATTTAATTTAATAGTTAGTTACACAGTGGCTAAATCTCATGTAAATATTTCATACTATTATTAATATTTAATTGTTATTCACCTTTCATAATTTTAGTACATTTTAGCGTAAATATAAAATACGAATAAATAATGTTGATGTTTTATAATACTATTATACCTAAAAATAAAAGACTTTTATTAGATTCTAAAATCCTGTCTCAGGTTTAAAATTTTAAGTGCTATAAATTATTTACTCAGTTTACATAACTTGTAAGTGAGAATAATGGATATGAAAAGATTTGGCCCTGTCATGCCATATTGAATCAGTTAAATCTAGGTTAAACAATGTTAAGTCAGTTAAACAAACCCTTTTAAAACAATATCTTATACTAGTTATGGTAATAAACAGTAATTATGTTTAGACTAAATTATTATTATTATTATTATTATTATTATTATTATTATTATTATTATAAATCATTCATAATGATTAGTATATATTCTTATGCAAGGAAAGTAGCAATATTAGACTATTGATAAACCATATATTACTTAAAGCTTTTTTAAAAGGAATTTTATAATATTGACACAAAATTATAAATTATAATGGTACTCACTTGGTAAATTTCTTTTTACTTTTTAAGAGATGCTCCAAGAAAAGGCCTCAGCTGTGGCTGATGAAGGTGCGACTGTGGCACAGTCTGGTGAGCTTGCTGCTGACTCCTCACATCTGGGCTTGCCTGTGGCCCCGAGCATCCACCACAACAATGAAGCAGACCAGGTAAAACAATGCCTGACCTTCTGACTCTCTTTAGACTGCCTTATTAATACAGTGAAATAAATGACATTATTTTGCTGAGAGTGAGAAAAACTACAAAAACATATTATTTTACATAATTTCGGTAATACAGGGTGTCCCAGAAGTCTCCATACATAGGGGACTACTATGTTTGCCAGCACCACAACAGTTGTGCCTTCATTAGTGGATGTTTTTGGACGTCCACTTCTTGGTTGGTCCGCAACACTTCCAGGCTTTTTTTGTCAAAGATATTCTTAAAGGCTATCAGAAAGAAAGGAAAAAAAATATCTATCTATCTATCTATCTATCTATCTATCTATCTATCTATCTATCTATCTATCTATCTATCTATCTATCTATCTATCTATATATATATATATATATATATATATATATATATATATATATATATATATATATAAACTAAGCATGGAAAAAAATGTTGGAAGACATTTTGCTAAAAAGTATTAATTTCCACTATGTGTGGAGATTTTTGGGACCCCCTGTAAATTAAATTCTATTTGCATTTCTTTGCAGATAAAGTAAGATCAAATTATTTTTAACACATTAACCTGAAAACTGAGCGCTGTCCTACTCTTTCTATCTTTTTTTTGTGCACAAAGAACATCGAGAACATCAAAGTAGTTCTTCATGAACGGGAACTTTGGAAAAGGTTCCATGAATCAGGAACAGAGATGATCATCACAAAAGCAGGCAGGTGAGTGAGTTACTGAGAAGTTCTGAGAAGGGGAATTCGCGGGAACTATCATCACTATTTTCTATCTATTGTTAAAAGCACCATACAAAAAATGTACTGAACTATTAGAACAAATTAAATATCAATGAGGAATCATTTATTCTAATATTTTAAAAGATTTAACAGAAATCATCACTACATGACTTATTTATGAAGTTACCCACATAAAGCAATGATGAATTCCTATGTCCATGAATGTTTAATTGGAAACACAAATGGCTGCCTTGTATGTTAGATTTAATGCAGAATGTGGATTAGGAGCAGGAGCTTGAGCATTAAGCAGAGAATGAGTCAGTGGTTTCTGCCAGTCATAGCCTGCCATTTCTCAAGATTTCTATGTGGGAAATGTATAAGGTCACCACAATTTTTCTTTAATGCTGTAACCTTGTGAGAAATGGGTCCTCCGTTATCCAGCTGATAGAGTGCACAACAAATCCTCTTTGAAGAGCTAAGCAGTGCACTATCACACAGCTGCAAGGGAGATTGTCTTCTCAGGCAGTATTTCTACGATAGATGAACAGATTTTCTATGCGGTTTAGTATAAAAATTTCTACCTGGCTTGGTTCGATGAAGTAAGACAAATGTCTGTGTGTTTTTTATTCTCATTAAGAAGTATGTCATCTATTTGGTGAACTATAAGTCTTAACAGAAATCACCAACGTACCTCTGTGAATGGATCTTGTTACATAAACGGGGACTGATTTCATGCAGTAGTTCTCATCATAGTTTTAAGTTACCGAGGGTGTCAAGCTATGTCTGCGCTGTGTAATCTTTCACTTTACTGGCTCATGCTGGCTGTTTCTGCACATTAACAATCAGTATTGTTAGAGGGCAGGGTGGATGGCCACAGCAGAAAATGAATGATGCAGTTATGAGTAATGTACACCAAAATGCATGCAAGCTTCATTAAATATAAAATGTTACATCTACATTAAATGCTAAATATTAATGATTAAATGTACATTTCTATAGATACAAACGAAGAAGGAAAATAAAAGGATACCTAATAGGGGTCAGTGATGGACTGTGAACTGCATGACTCTAGCTTTAATCACAATAAACTCTATACAACAGATTGTTGACTGAATTAAATTGACTGTTGACTGCATGTCAAGCTAAATGAAATATTTCCAACACAAGTTGTCTAAAGACTTGATAGATTGTTGATCATTTTCGTTCAGTCTTTTAAGCAGTAAGACTGCATCTTTATGGCATCATTAACATTTGATCCAGCATGAGATAATGTGTTTTTGTTAGGAAAAAAAAAAAAAAAGCTGTTGAAAGATGCTAGAAAAATCTGTTAAACAAATCAGTTTGTATGGCCTAAACAGCACTGTCCATAAAATCATACCAATTTCAATAAGTGCAAACAATACTATGAAATTTAAAAAGTAGATTGTAAATTTACTGGGGGTATCTATAGTACTATCAAATGTTTTATAAGATATTTATCTGCAATATCTTATTTATCCTTGAACAGCCTCATGTTTCCTTTTTGGATAAAGGCATGTGCCAAATGAATAAATACAAATATTTTAGCAGAATCAGATAAGATATTTTTCTGTGCAAAATACAAAATAGTAGTGCATCAGCGAGTGAGAAAGCACTCCACACCCTTAGGGTGTCTATTTTACACAGCTGAACTCTGGAAGAACTCCTCAGAGTGATCGTGAGTGGCTTGTTATTGCATGAGCATGTCCAAGACTCCAGCGTGTTCATGGCTGTTGAGAGTGAGAGCAGCCGGCCGGTGTGAGCCATCTCTTTGTACACACGCCGTCAGCGAGCGCGCTCGGGGGCACTGATCAGCGTCTCCCAGGCTCCAACGGGCCCCAGTGCTCCATCATCCCCATCTTTTTGATCTTTGCTTTGCTGCCGCTTCCCACAGACAGGATGGATCACTGGCAGAGCAGACGTGCGAGAGAAAGAGAAAAGGAACGCGCTAAAAGAAACAGCTGGCAGTACGCGTATGCTGACACACTCCTTATCCTTTGCCATTCCATACATACACATTCATATGTTGAGTGTAAAGAAGACACGTCCATGTAGAAACATTAGACTAGAGAGAAAGTCATAAATATCAGCAAATATCAAATATCAAATATCAAAAATACCTTGTGATTATGGTTGGAGAAATGCCTTGTGATTATGGTTGGAGCAAGCTTGCCCTGGCTGTTTAAAGCAAGCAGCATGACCAAATTAAAAATATCTCATTACAGTATCTGTCAACCAGTCCCTGTTTGCATTTATTATCGAAAGTGACACAAAGAATGAAAAAAAAAAAAAAAAAATCACAGTGCAAGACGTCAAGGGGGGAACAGACAGTGGTAGCAGCCAGCTTCAGAGTACAATTTTAAGGAAGCTCTGTTACCGATCGTCCAACAGCTTAAAGCACCTCTATGGGATTACCCCATCCAGCTTGATATCCCTGATTGGATTTCAGCTCTGGACCAGACGCAGAGCTTACCTTGGTCTGGACCAGACAGTGATCTTACCTCACTGCAATCCCAGCTCTCGCTCTGGGTATTAGAGCTAATGTTATCTTGGCTGCCCTTCACATGCCACTCTTCAGCCATGGGCCTTTGAAGCTTTACTCCTGCACACAAAGTTGAGAGCTTGCACTTTTGCAGCCATTTATTTAAAATATAGAGACAGTTATAAATGTATGACTGCTGGTTGAACCTGTTGTCAAATGAAGCCCCAGATAAACTGATGCTCTACGCTGGAACTTTTGGAGGCCAGTGACATGCGTGCTATATAAACTGCTGTCCATTCTGAGCCGCCATTAAAAAGCACTTAAGGTTTATATGGGCACTAGTTCCATTTGCATCTTACTTTGACGCACATAGGATAAAATGAGGGCTTTTTTTCAAGATGGGTCATGGAAGGTAGCTCCATTGATGTATTTTATGGCTGGAATGTCTGGTATATTAACATATTCTGTCTGTCATCCTGGCTTTTCATGTGTTGCTACCATATTTCACAGAGCCGGTATACCAACAAACTATGACTGTAACTGTGAGATTTAGTCACCTTGTGTGTCCTAGAAGTAGAGTTGCTATTTGATCGTTCTGCTTATTCCACTATAAAACTCTTCCTCTGATGTTCTTACACATAAGGGTCACTTGGCGAAACCAAAGAGTCATTACTTATCACTCAAGAGACACCCTCAGAGTAACCGTGATTTATTTAAGGTTATTCAAAGATAAAATTAGTTCCAGAGAGGATTCATAGGAAAGGACTTGATCTAGACAAACAGAATAGCTAAGTAAACCTCTATGAATGTGCAAATAAAAGCAAGTGACATTTGAAAAGGTTTGCTGTATTATGTGTAAGAGATACCATGGAAAGATATAAACCAGGTGTGCATTGTATACTCTTCATGTCAGTTGGAATAAAATATTGTAAGTAGAAATTAAAATGTTTAACTTATTTATTACTCTTTAATAATTACTCTTTACTGTTTTTGCTGTGTTGAGGCGGATGTTCCCCAGCTACAAAGTAAAAGTCACAGGAATGAATCCAAAAACGAAGTATATCCTCCTAATCGACATTGTTCCAGCTGATGATCATCGTTACAAGTTCTGCGATAACAAGTGGTAAGTCAAGGACCCTTGCTGCATCCTTATTTTTACTTCCTATCTCCACCTAAACTGGCTAGAGATTAAGGAAAGTTTCATTCAATGCTAAATCCACTTGTTTTTTTAGTACTGAAAGCCGTTCTAGAAATGTATATATGAACTTTAAAGAGGGTTGGACTATTGCTTGCACCTCAAGGCAACTGAGTTCACTAACTAGTTTGCAATGCTGCAGATTAGCACATATAACCCTGTTTTAAAATGTCCACATTATTTATGTTTATCCTCTTGCCTTTGAAGAAGGAACCATGCATAAATCTATGCTCACATCTGCAATCTTTGCATGAGTAGATCCATCAGTTTGTATCAGATCTGTCTTTAGCAAGGGGCTTGATCGTGGCACATCTGGTTTTTGTCACCTCTAGTGTCGCCATTACTTGACTGTAATACAAAATCAATGCATTACAACTAAACTGTTCCAATAAAAAGTTTCTGTATCAGAATCTGGAGTGAAACGCTCATTAAGGGAATACTGATTACCATACAACTCTGCTGCTACACTGCTTAATGTTAGCTGTTGCTGGGAATTGTCATTAGCACACAGTTAATTATTCCAAGTTGCTGGCAAGAAGCCTGTCAAAACCAACAGGCTAAGAACAACAGGGTAATACATGTTGTCCTCTGTGTGACCCTAAGCGTCTGGCAGTGCCACCAAAGCAACTCATGAAATGTATTAACAAGTGGCCCCATTGAATGTGTAAAATACAGAACACTCAAAAACAAAACCATTCTTTTCCCTAAACTGCACATTCCTTTAAGAGAACCCACAATTTATGACAAATGTTTTAGTGATGTGCAGGATAGACTGGGATTTCAGTCTTTGCCAGTGTTGGTTCTGGAGTTCCTCAGCGACACAATGATGTTACAGTCAAAGCAGTCACCCCTGGTCTTGAGGAATTATTCCTCTAATGCTATGGTTATAAGCGTGACTATGGTATATCTGTAATGTTGTTCTGAATAGAAGACTTCCTCTGGCAGCCTATAGCTGTGTAACACTGAAAGATTGCCTTTGCTGTGGACACAGCATGGTTGTGGTATGTCAGCAAGAGATTCCTTAAAGTGAAACAGTGTTGCATTTGAAAGCCACAGCTTTGTGGTTTTGTCTAAAGTGCAGATAAAATCTCTCATTTCTTTAGGATGGTGGCTGGAAAAGCAGAGCCGGCCATGCCCGGGAGGCTCTACGTCCACCCTGACTCTCCTGCAACAGGAGCTCACTGGATGAGGCAGCTGGTCTCGTTTCAGAAGCTAAAATTAACAAATAACCACCTGGACCCTTTTGGACATGTAAGTGTTTTCTAAAAAAAATGTGCATTATTATAACACATTAGTACATTATTATAATGAAATATACTTTATTATATAAAACACATCCATCCAGCAAGGTCCCTTGATCGTACAAAGATTAGTTTTTGAGTATCTGCAATACTTAGGCTTATGGATGTGGACATCAGCGTGTCTGCATGTATCTTGAAGTTAAATATAATACTTTTATATACTACTACATTACCAAAAACAAATCTTCAAAATAAAACACATAAGTGCCCAGAAATAATACATTACTACATCTTCCACAGAAGTAACACCACTGGAGTGGCAAAGCATACAGTGAGTTCTTGCTATACTCCAGCCACTTGGTTGAATTTACATTATTTTCTAACAATTCTTGCAACCTGTGCTATTTGTAACATTATTTCTTAACTGCTTGATCTGTATCCTCAAGAGTGATGACAGAAAATGTGAAGAAGACCAAGCTGGAAATCAAATGAGTGATTTTAGTGATATAGTGCAACAGGGAGTCAAAAAAGAAAGAACAGATGAAAAAGTTAGTGACAGCATGTTTTAGGGAGTCACATCTCTCTCAAGAATTTACTGAACTGCATCAGTTACAGAAAGCTAGGATTAACATTTGCATTCTTACAGTGAGTAGCTAAGGAATTTCCCCCGCTAATTTATAAACAAATCTGAAAGAGATTTCTGAAAGAGTCCCTATTAAAATGATGATTTGTATCAATTATTATAGAAATAAGCCACGAGAGAGCATGCATTATAGTGATGTATCACAGGTAAGGGTGTTCTTAGGCACAATGTGAAGTGGAGCACCAGTATTGCATATACTGATCATAGTCTAGTCATAATGTGCATAGTCTAATCAACACAACAGATGGAACAATACCAGTTTAGACAGAAGGGAATACTGGATTTAGTCTACAACTACAAAACTTGCTCTATGCTTGCAGACAGAAGAAGGCAGAACATGGGTATTTCATGAAACCTTCATATAATGGATTAAATCCAGATAGTCTTGGATAAAGGGAAAGGGAGAGCAGAACAGAGGTGAGGAGTGTGAACATGGCAGTGCTGCCCAGAGGGCCCTTGGGATAGCTTGTCTGAAGTCATTGCATCAGAGGCAAGCTCATTAGGTTCATAACCTGTCGGATTCATGCAGGCTTGGTCTGTCAGGATTAGTTGAGTGACTGGGAAGTGATAAGGGCGAGTAATGAGGCCAGTAAGAGGCTGCTGAGCTCCACTGATGCCCACACCAGCAGGGATACTGTGGTTAACCAAGAGCTTCTCACACTGGGAGCCACTGTAGCCTAGCTAGTACAGAGTACACAATCAGAAGAGAGCCCACCAAATTCACTTCAGGACCCTGACAAAACTATATAAACAGCAATAGACTTTCAACAATTTATCACAGCTTTGGAAACATGGACTATACTGTATTGTTACATGGAACAAGGAGGTAACTTAAGCAGCATATACAGTCCCCCCAAAAGCATCGGAACAGCAAGGCCAATTCCTTTGTTTTTGCTATACACTGAAGACATTTGGGTTTGAGATCAAAATATGAATATGAAATGATAGATTTGAATTTCAGCTTTCATTTCCTGATATCTAGATGTGTTAAACAACTTAGAGCATGACACCTTTGGTGGCAGACCACCCAATTTTTAGGTGATCAGAATTACTGGAACAGATATTCTTAAAGTAAATGAAAGTAAATAGCACTTAATATTTGGTTGCATATCCAATACTGCCTCAAGCCAGTGACCCACTGACATCACCAAACTGTTGCATTCTTCTTTTGTTACGCTTTTCCAGGCTTGTACTGCAGCTTCTTTCAGTTGTTTGTGATTTTCTCCCTTCAGTCTGCATGCTCAATTGGGTCAAGGTCTGGTGATTGACCTGGCCAGTCTAAAACCTTCCACTTTTTTCTGCTGATGAAGTCATTTGTTGTGTTGGCAGTGTGTTTTGGGTCATTGTCTTGCTGCATGATGAAGTTCCTCCCAGTTAGATTGGATGCATTTCTAGTTTCGAGTTTCTATAGACTTATGAATTCATTCTGCGGCTAGTATGAGTTCCATCATCAATAAAGATTAGTGAGCCCATGCCAGAAGCAGCCTTGCAAGCCTAAGCCATGACACTACCTCCACCGTGCTTGACTGATGAGCTTGTATGTTTTGGATCATGAGCAGATCCTTTCTTTCTCCACACTTTGGCCTTTCATTCACTTTCGTAGAGGTTAATCTTGGTTCCAGAACTTTTGTGGCTCATGTTGGTATTTCTTTGCGAATTCCATTCTGGCCATCTTGTGGCATGGCCTCTATATTTCTGATAAATAAGTCTTCTTTGAATTGTGAATTGTGATACCTTCACTCCTGCCCTGTGCTTATGCAATGGCTCTGATTTTCCCACTTTTCGCAGCTTTAAAATGGTTTGGTTTTCTCCCATAGACAGCTCTCTGGTGTTCATGTTGGTTTATCCTTTTTAACAATAAATGCAGTCTTTACATTGTTTAAACAATCAATCTAACAGGGCACACCTGGGCAATAAGCAACACCTGTCAGGCAACTGTTCCAATATTTTTGATCACTTGAAAAATGGGTGGGTTCAAACTAAAGGTGCTATGTTCTAAGTTGTTTAACACATCTAGATGTAAATATCATGGAATGAAACCTGACATTTTGATGTCATCTCATATTCATCTTTTGATCTCAAACCCAAATGTCTTCAGTATACAGCAAAAACAAAAATATTGGTTTTGCTGTTCCAACACTTTTGGAAGGGACTGTAGTTCAAGCACTGATATAAGAATGGAAACCAGAAGAGCCAGAAGAAAACAGAAAGAGTAATCAGAGATTTTGATCAATACACTTACCCAGGTTTGTCACTGCATCACATGCTATTATCTCGAGCCAGCCAGCCAAGCCAGAGGTCACATGTCTGCATTCAACCACTGACACACTTGAGCCATTGAATTGGTGGCTACTGTCAGCATTTGGAAGAGTGTGTGTGTGGGTAGTGGGACACTCAGGTTGACCTAAGATTACTCTCTACACACTAGAGTTCGTGATTCATCAGAAGGGAGAAGCTCAGGGAGTCTGCGTAATAAAAGGGATGACTTTGATGCTCATTGGCCCTGACACAGCTGTGCTGTGGCTGACCCTGAACTAACGCTCCAATGAGCATCCAACAAACGGCCCCTCTGAGCAGACTGGTGCCAGAGTGGCCTACCATCTTTCACATACACACACACACACACATACACACACACACACACACACACACACAAATTGGATTACTTACAATGCAACATAATGAAAAAGAGCCTGGACATTCATTTATAGATCCTTCCAAATTATATGGAACTATAAACATGCTGTTTTCTATTGCTTGCAGAAACTCCCACCCATATATGTAAATGTCGATGTTAGAGTGAAGTTTTTCCTCACCATGACATTTTTATTGAAGTTATGGAAGTCATTTTTGAGTTTGAGTATATTTTCTACTCTTATTTTGTAGAATTTATACTGATTTGCTAATTGGTGAGCATAGCTGGTTTATAGTAATCCTCATTGGTCAGCACTGTGGCAAAAAGCAAGTGAGAGGGGAAAACAATGAAATGGTTGCCCTGCAGATAACTAATGATTATTTTAATAACTATCTAACAACTATTTAATAACTATATAACTATTGATGATTATTTTAATAACTACTATATGCTACTAGTAGCTAACCTAATACATCTTTAAATATTTACATAACATTTTTTCAGTAAAATTAAACTATTTATTGCTTTGATAGTTAGTTCATTTCTGTATATACCGCAAATGATATACCAGGACCTGTTGATCAGTATTTAGCAAATAATTACAACAAAATGCTTGAGAATTTTACACATATGTTATAAATATCAAATCTGAATAATATTCCAATAGCTACTATGTCATAACCTACAGGTGGAGTCTTACCCAGTGTAGGGTTTGTTCTAGCTACCCTTCCACTTTTCGGTGATAACCCCAAACCTCACAGTCTGTCATATCTGATGCATTAGCAGAATCCACAAAATGAACACTCTCTTCTATTTATGTGGGATAGACTCATGATATAACAATGTATTTCTACTCTCAGATCATCCTGAACTCTATGCACAAATACCAGCCCAGGTTGCACATAGTCAAAGCAGATGAGAACAACGCCTTCGGTTCTAAGAACACGGCCTACTGCACCCATGTGTTTCATGAAACCTCATTTATCTCTGTGACATCCTATCAAAACCATAAGGTAAATACTAGGTCACATTCATAATCAGATGGCTAAGGACATCAAAATATGCACAAGAAGATTACTTGATGTGATGCATAATTACCACCCATGAAAAAATAATCATTACACACTAAAGCATGTAACAGTAAATAATATTTCTAAAGCAATCTTGTTTTTGTAGATTACCCAGTTAAAGATCGAGAACAATCCCTTTGCCAAAGGTTTTCGTGGAAGTGATGAAGGAGACCTCCGAGTGTCCAGACTCCAAGGGTGAGCACTGTAAAAATAATTTTTTTTAAAGTGACATACCAGTAAATAAAATGTAGCAAATTTGAAAAAGCTATATAAATACATTTCTGAATATGAGCACATATTTCCAGGAAAGACTACCCAATGATTTCCAAAAACATGGCACGGCAACGGCTCATCGCATCACACACCCATCTGGCTGGAAAGTTAAGTGCGGGGGTACTGAGTGGTCACCCGCAGGTCCACTCTCATTATCAGTATGATAGTGGGATCGCCCTGTCCGGTTCTGACCCACAGGAGCCTATATCCAACCCATTTCCTTCTGGCAGAGAGTCCAGTCTGCTTTACCATTGCTTCAAGCACAGAGGTACTGCAGTATAGTGTCTGGTAAAATCTTTCTCTGTTAAAGTCTTTATATGTTTATCGGTTGGAGATATAATATATTTCACTACCAGTTCATAGCCAAGTTCTTCCAAACATTAACACATTTCATTTAAAATTAATTTTGCAATCTATGTCTCTTAAATGTCCCTATTCCTAGATAACAACAGGCATTTGGAGCTGGGCTGCAAGCGGCCTTACCTTGACGCGGCACCCTCGGCTGTTTCAGAGGAGCACTACTTCCGCTCCCCTTCCTCCTATGAGCCCTCTTTACTGTCTCACCCCTACTGTAGTGAAGCACTGGGCTCTAGAGAGGCCTGCATGTACGGAGGTATGGATGGTGAGGCAGGAGCTGTAGGTGTAGCTAGTACTGAGGACATGCCTCCACCCTCCCTGAACTGCAACATGTGGGCATCGGTGCAGCCCTATCCTCGCTATGGTATGCAGACTGTTGAGGCTGTGCCCTACCAGCCCTTCACTGCCCACTTAACGAGCACAGCCACCACTGCATCCATCGTCTCTCATCACTCGGCATCTATGCAACGGCCACAGGCTGCACCTCAGGCTCCAGACCTGGTGTCTTTTGGTACACAGCGGGCTTTGCCACCAGTACTGTCTTCCTCTTCCTCTTCTTCCTCGCCCCCTGCTGGTGCTTCCTCATGTGACAAATCAGCCCATCTGCCACTGTACCACAGGAAGCCTGGGTCACCTCTGAGAGTCCACAGGGATTTCTCAGCCTACCCGACCCAAAGCCCTGCACCATCGAGAGAGCCAGTGTACCAGTATCAAATGGGCCCCAGCAGCATAGGGTCCCACTGGACTGACAGCTAAGACAAGATGCATAACACCGCTGTATTGTTTAATCTGATGTTTGTCTATCACCTTAGAGTCACACACTGTCTCTAAGAACCCCAAAGAGATTATTTTTCTATACAACCATATTTCCAAATTGCCAAGTTAATATGCAAATATCATACTGATATAATAAGTGCAGAATTTGTAAATATACACCACTGTTCAAAAGTTTGGAGACACCAGTCATACTTTAAAAAAAAATAAAAATCATTGTCATTACTTTTTATACAATCTAGATCTAAATAGTATAAGCCAGACTATAAGATGGTTTGTTTCATTTTTAAAGTATTTTGATAAAAAAAATAAAAAAAAAACTATTAAATGATAAGTAATATACAGCAATTATACTGTATATATGTGGCAACTTCTCCATAAATCCTCCCCTGGGATTTGATCTCCATTGTTCAAATATATAACATTCTGGATTTTAATTTTGTTGTAATACATATTGATGCCATAGACCATGCTGACACATCATATATTGTTTTACAGCTTCTGGCAAATGATTTGAAACCTATGAAGGTGCATATTGTTAGCTTTACTTTACAATAACATTATCTACAGGTTATGGACTCACAACAAAATGGATTTGATATTATTTAAAATACTGATTTCAAATGAGTTGTAATTCCACACTTTTGAAGAGTAATGTATAGAGAGCATAAAGCATTAATTTACTCTGTATCAATGTTGTATTTATTTGTGTGTGGTGTATGTTTATAGTTGTGCTTGCAATTACATTGGATGTAACCATGCATAAGCACTGCACTGAATGCACCATTAACTATAGCTTAAGGATGTTCAAAATGTTTCAGTGCCAATGGTGTGTTAAAGCACAAAATATCTATGCTATATGATGTCAGTATAATGTAGGAGACATATTGGGGTTAATGAATTTACCAAATTGAGGTTTAACAAGGTGTTTTTGGACAGCATAGTTTAGCACAAAATCAGTCCCACACTGTGGGGGTGAGGTATCAGTTGTTTTTTTTTGCTTAGATAACTAGATAAGATGCTGTTCAGATTCCAGCCCTAATTACACTGAGCAAAATATGAGAAAAATACCTTATAGTAATTATAGTTTACAAGTCAATTTACCCATACATTCCATACATTCTGGATGGGATAGGATCTTTAACCTATTGAGGTTAATATTGTGTTTGAAATAATTTATCTACCATGATCTGGTGATAACTACTAGAAATTACTACACAAAAATATGTTGCGGGTTATATTTCATAGCACTATTGAATTTAGAGGGTGTAGCACAATTCAAATGTTTTCGTCAGTTCCTCGTTAGACTTTATGTACTTTGAGCTTAATATGTTGATGTGGCCCTAAATGAGCTCTATTCTGATCCATGCTGTGATGTGTGTCCATATAGAATTTGAGATCTCAACAATGAGTGCTGAGAGCACCGAAATATAGTTCTGATTGAGGCATTAAACTCAATCCAACATGGTACACTTAACGTAACTGGACATCAGAAAGGGTCTGCACAACCATATGGAGGCTTTAAGAGTGATCCTTAAGCCAAGAAGAGAGAACAGAGAACTGTTAAGATGTCCAAAACCAAAGACCCAAAGGACTGAGCCCTTACAAGACAGAAAATGTAAAACAGCAGGCAAATGGCCATAACACAAACTCAAAAAGGATAAACCAGACCTTGGTAAGCCTGCTCACTGCTCATTAAGAAAAAAAAGGGATGTATCTGAAAACCATATGTTGGCCTGGTGATCTGCATGATCCAGTTTGCTTTGGATTCAACATGTAACAAAAACCATAATGATTTTAGGTTTTTTGCACACCTGTCGAATAAATGGTAATTCTTTTGTCTCCTACTCAATTTCTAAAATGGGATTGTATTAGACACGTTTAAACCAAAGGTAATCCAATCATTGCACTCACTGAATTGTAAAGCAGTGGTACATTTTAAACTGCTGACATTTCAAAGCAAACTACTATGAATGGCTACACTTTGAGATAGGAGGAGACCTGAATATACTTCCTGCAGTGTTCAGTAGCTTTCAGTTCATTTTCCCCCATGTGGCATGCACACTGAAATCACATGGTAATGATGTCAGAGGGTCATCATAGATCTATGGATCATTAATCATGGCCCCTAATCATGACCACAATGTTCAGATATCAGGGATAAATACTGCATTCAGGGTAACTATATTATACTATATTATACCAATAAAATCTTTTGAAATGAAACTTTTAGTATATTTTGAGTAAGGCCCATGTTGCATGACATTCCCCTACTGCAGTGCAGTTAAAGTAAATGTAATCCTAACAAATATAAATGACAGAACCAGTGCTAGGGATTAGACAAATTTCTTCAAGCAGTTATACTGAAACCCCTGAGAAATGTAACTCAAGTGATTAAAAGTGAATAAATCATATTTAATTTTATTGTGTATCTAGACACACGAATTGTTTTACAGGGTCTCTCCCCCACATGATGATGCTACTTGGATAATACAACAGCAACAATCTGTCCATACAGGATTTTGCGGAGTATTTTGTGATTGTTGCAGCCAAAAATGCTTGATTTCGCTGTGTGCTTTTTTTTTTGCTGCAAAAAACTACTCGAATTGGTGAAATTGCAAATGCACTAAATTGTTTTGCACGGTGTTTCACAGTCATGTTTGTTGGTAAATGAGACCTTTTTGCTGTACTCATGTTCGATACACGTGACTCGAAGAGGGCTTTAGTTGAATACGAATTATCAATATGTCATGTGGCGAGTCTTGGCCCAAATCTGCGGTAATTTTGAAAAACTGCAAGCTCCTGCAAATATTGTGGAGTTTGCTTGATTTTGCGTAAATTACTGCGATCGCAAAATCCTGGAGGAACTGAACAATGTCTCTAAACATTTAAATCTTCTTCAAATGGATAAGAAAATACTTTCCAGTGAAACTATTTTAACATTTGCTGTGCTTCGAATGCTGATGTGAATTGAGTTTTCAGTAAGAAATGTAAGCCAACATTCATGACCATAAAGCACAAGTAAGGTTTTATACAAACTTTTATTGTGCAACATCAGCTTTATTGAGTAAGCTATCAGCTTTATTGAGTTTTTATCATTTGTTGTTACTGGAGTAAAGCATACAGTTGGGTTTATTACAAAAAGTAAGATTAGTTGCACACATGCAAACCTCTACAGAGTATGAAAATGCAGCTCACTGCTGACTTCCCTGAACAGGCCCAAGAGTCCGGATCCTAGAGCAGAACCGCAGTGCTGATGGAACCAACCAGATCTGAGGGAAGAGAAGAACAAAGACACCGTTTCTTTTGAAAACTGCCACAAAAAAAAAACAAAACTTTAATGATATACACTGTAGCTATGTATTCTATGAAGGAATTCCAATGCTATGATAAATGAGCGTGCTATGATTATCTCTGCTTTAAGATAGATGGCTCCATTGCCCTGAGGTTGAAATCCAGAGCAATATACAGTGAGAAGAATTCTACTGCATGTGGCCTTTTAATCTGCTTTTAAAAACTGACCCACTCTCTCGTGCTTAAGTCCACCTCTGATAAATCTCAGATCACTTAAAAAGAACCTCTGCTCATTGTCATCTGATCAAAACTTAACTGGATGCTTTTTTCTGCTGAAGCTTCTTTCACAGGATATAAGAAGACAACCTAGACCCTGAAGATTTATAAGATTTAACTTCCCACATAAAAAGTACTCCATCACCATTAAAGGGAAGTCAGGTCTAAGCCCTACATTGAACACTATAGCTTGCAGTATCTATTTGTGCAAAAATGGGACTTGGGGGCATCTGGAACTCATTGGGGTGTATCTGGCCGTGCCTCTCCCCTCCTTTGCTTTGCCCTTATCCCGCCGCTTCCCACTGTTGCCCCTAAATCCTGTCTGAGGGCTGCCTTGGCTGGGCACACTCTGACCTGGGAGCTTAAGTCTGTTTCTCTTGTAAAAGCAGGACCTTCTTTCCGAAAAAGTACTCAGAAACACACTTTAAATACTTTAGAGGGGATTTAATATCAAGTCCATTACGGTCTTTTTGGAGACCAGTAAATAGTCAATTAGCGGATCATTTTGATTCAATCCACATGCAGCTGGATCTGCTGGGGCGACCAGATGGCTTTATGTGCTCAACGCCCCACCAGTGCTGTTTGGGTACAACACTGAGGTGACTGAGATAGAACGGACACTTTACAGAGAACACAGTTGTTCCACTCTTCCTCTCACCTGGCTACAGGTGACAAGAAATGTGGTCATGTTTGACCATAAATACAGCAACTTACTCAATGTAATGTTATCCATGCCAGCTAGTTACGTATTTTGTACAATCCACAACAACAACGCAGTTTAGTGGGGTGACTTAAGGCTAGTGGAAAAGTAAAAGGTGGGCTCAAAAGGGAGGGACATGCTGGTAGAAGTTCAACTTTAGTGATGGGATACACTGTGGCAGTCCTCCTTGATCAAAAGATACATCTGGTTGGCTCCAATAAAACATAAACCTAACTAAGAGGCTTTAGATAAAAGCAGCAATAAAAATTATTAATTACATTGTGTGAGAACCATGGCTTTTTATGAGTTTTTATCCAATGGGTTACATAAAGGCATCAGAAGGTGATGTACAATGTGTTGTGATGGCAGACGAACACAGTCCCACAAACAAGAACAGGCATAAGGAATAAAACTATGGCTTAGCTTTATTTCTATAATTGGCTATTTAGCCAATCAGAATGAAAATCAGAAATCCGAATAACACTGTCTCCTATCCAAATCCATACATCAATAAAGTATGCACGTTTGTAGAAACCATAGCACCATCACAGAAACTACTTTGATGGCTCCAATGAACGCAGAAGCTAGGTCTGCAAATGACTTCAAAGGAATCGCATGGCTAGTATATAAAAGCAAGTCGTTAGTTTAGCATGTGTGTATGTGCATCTGTGTTTGTCACTGGGAAAGAGGGATATGCCCATGACAGAAAGATGTTGAGTCATTTGTGAGAGGCATGTCTTTGGGCTTAAGTCCTCCCTATACCCCCTGCCAAAAAATCTCAGCTGGTATTAAGGTGGGAACATGAAGAAAAGAAAAACAACAAAAAAATGTCTTATTAGTTCAGTATCCAATGCTTGTCCAAGTTTTTGGGACACTTTGCCTCTTTTTGAAATTTTTCAAGTAAGGTTTTACTTTTAACAACCCCAATTATGCTTGTCTGTAATCCCACCTTAACAGTTGTTTAGTGGCAATGGCTGCAGGGAAGGCTTAAGCGTTAAGTCCTGCCAGCTCCTTGGTTGGTTAACTAAAGAGTTTTATGGAGAGGAAGGAAGCGGTGGGGTCTGTAATGGTTTGGCCTGCCCTGTCACATGGCTTTAACCCACTATTCTTGGTGGACTTGGAAAAATAAATTCAAGAGAGGTATTCAACCACTTCCAAAAATCTCTGGTAAATCCTGTAAAAGACATGGCACTGCATTGCTCAGTGCCTATTAATCTGTGGAGCACCAGAGTGTAAATTTATACATTTGGTTTACTTGCTACTTAGGATTTAGGATTTGTTTCACAGGACAAATAATAAAAAATAAATCAAAAAGCAAAAAAAAAACCCAACCAACCAACCAAAAAAACAAAACAAAACAAAAAAAAAACTCAGGGCTTAGTGGCACGTAGGACTGTAAACATCCTCATAAATCTCTTTCATTCATTTGCCAGAAATATAGCAATGGAAAAATAAACCCTTGCCAACATGATGCTTAATAAATTATTAGATAATTATATAAATAATTAGTTTTGTCTATTGCACCCAGCTTTAATTTTCTCTTTTTGTTCATCTTCCAAATATTCAGAGCCCCTCACATGTCTGCAGCTCTACAGCTCTGTCCTTTAGCTCAGTTTAGCAGCTCACAGCTAGAAAAATGCCTCCTGCCACCCAAAATATATGGCATGTATGGTTCACTGCCTATAGTTGGGTCAAACTGCAATTGAACCACACTAGATTTCAAATGGAACCGGCCCGAGACCAGCTCGTTCAGATGGTCTTGGACATGTTACTTTGGTCCACACCCAAATGCAAGTGCTCTGTTCTCTACTGCCTAAACAAACTACATAAAAGACAAAAACATACCAGAGTTAAATTCAAACTGACTAAATACAGTATAGGTGAAAGCACCCTAAGGAATACCTGGATAAACTGACTGTTCATATGAAGAAAGTGTATGTAGTAGTTCTAGCTGCTAAGAGAGATTTGTTAGTTAGTCACAAGTATGTACATGCGTCATGTGGTTTTCCTAAAAAAAATTTGGTTGGCCTTAAATTCTAATTTAATATTATTTAATGTCTTTAATGTTACTGTAAACCAACAAAGAAATGACTCATATTTAAAAAAAAAAAAAAAAAAAAAAGAAAAAAAAAAAGGAAAAGCTTAGTGTCCCTTGATCAGGAGTGTACAGTGGCACTTCTGTAAAATAAATAGACATGTCATCACAACATATACAGCATTCCACAACATTTCATATTCTGAGGAACAAGTCACTTTTGTGACAGAATCGGCGCTACAAACAGGTGGGACTTGCTTCTCAATGCTCCTAGAATCCCAGCAAGTTCCACATGCCCTCTATATAAAGAGTTAAAAATTTGCTTTTGACCATTATTTCATAGCTATGGAGGAGCCTTAACTCGCTGCTCCCTCTTTGCATTTGTATTAAATGAATAGAGAGATTGTGTTTACAATAGTGGATTCCTCAAGCTGCCCCTGCAGTCTTTTTACTCTCCCACACCCCAGCACTCCTTTAAAGGCATTACTCATTTACGGAAGTGGAAAACCAATTTGTTTAAGCCCGAGGCTGGGTTTACGCTTTTCTCACATGAACCAGAACCATCTCCAGAACACAGATATTTGGTTGTAGACCAAAATAACAAACCCTTACCTTCTAGACAAAAATATGTAAAATAGGGCTGGACTGCTTGGATGGTCTAGTGAGACTGTTTTGATAAAATAGAGCAAGTCTGCTTGTACTGCCTAAATGTTCCGTGAAATGAAGCCGACGTCCTCCCCTTTGTTGGCTTTCACCATCCAGCGCGTCAATCCCCTCTACTGGCTAAACTGTGTGACTGCAGAACATGGGACACTTCTATGTTTTATGTGTAATTTAACAACTTAGCATTATAATGTGTGTATGGTCATACAGTGAGGGAAAATAAGTATTCGGATACTTTTGTTTTTGTTATGTCATATACGTCCAGTGCATATATCCAATTCAAACTTATGTGCATGTGTGTGTGTGTGTGTGTATGTATATAAGTGAAAATGTCCAAATTAGGCCCAAAGTGTCAATATTTTGTGTGGCCACCATTATTTTCTAGCACTGCCTTAACCCTGCTGGGTTGGGAGTTCACCAGAGCTTCACAGGTTGCCACTGGAGTCCTCTTCCACTCCTCCATGACGACATCACAGAGCTGGTGGATATTAGAGACCTTGCGCTTCCGTTTGAGGATTCCCTCCCTGGTGTCATGTGACTTGTTACATGTGACTAGGTCTCAGGTATGAATGGGGAGCAGGTGTGTTAAGTTTGGTGTTATCGCTCTCACACTCTCTCATACTGGTCACTGGAAGTTCAACATGGCACCTCATGGCAAAGAACTCTCTGAGGATCTGAAAAAAAAATTGTTGCTCTACATAAAGATGGCCTAGGCTATAAGAAGATTGCCAACACCCTGAAACTGAGCTGCAGCAGGGTGGCCAAGACCATACAGCGGTTTAACAGGACAGGTTCCACTCAGAACAGGCCTCGTCATGGTCGACCAAAGAAGTTGAGTGCACATGCTCAGCAACATATCCAGAGGTTGGCTTTGCAGAACAGACGTATGAGTACTGCCAGCATTGCTGCAGAGGTTGAAGGGGTGGGGGGTCAGCCTGTCAGTGCTCAGACCATACGCCGCACACTGCATCAAATTGGTCTGCATGGCTGTCATCCCAGAAGGAAGCCTCTTCTAAAGATGATGCAAAAGAAAACCCGCAGACAGTTTGCTGAAGACAAGCAGACTATGGACATGGATTACTGAAACCATGTCCTGTGGTCTGATGAGACCAAGATAAACTTATTTGGTTCATATGGTGTCAAGCGTGTGTGGCGGCAACCAGGTGAGGAGTACAAAGACAAGTGTGTCTTGCCTACAGTCAAGCATGGTGGTGGGAGTGTCATGGTCTGGGGCTGCATGAGTGCTGCCAGCACTGGGGAGCTACAGTTCATTGAGGGAACCATGAATTCCAACATGTACTGTGACATACTGAAGCAGTTCCCTTCAGAAACTGGGCCGCAGGGCAGTATTCCAACACAATAACGACCCCAAACACACCTCCAAGACGACCACTGCCTTGCTAAAGAAGCTCAGGGTAAAGGTGATGGACTGGCCAAACATGTCTCCAGACCTAAACCCTATTGAGCATCTGCGGGGCATCCTCAAACGGAAGCGCAAGGTCTTTAACATCCACCAGCTCTGTGATGCCATCATGGAGGAGTGGAAGAGGACTCCAGTGGCAACCTGTGAAGCTCTGGTGAACTCCCAACCCAACAGGGTTAAGGCAGTGCTGGAAAATAATGGTAGCCACACAAAATATTGACACTTTGGGCCTAATTTGGACATTTTCACTTGGGGGTATACTCACTTTTGTTGCCAGCGGTTTAGACATTAATAGCTGTGTGTTGAGTTATTTTGAGGGGACAGCAAATTTACACTGTTATACAAGATGTACACTCACTACTTTACATTGTAGCAAAGTGTCATTTCGTCAGTGTTGTCCCATGAAAGGTTATAATAAAATATTTACAAAAATGTGAGGAGTGTACTCACTTTTGTGAGATACTGTATATATATATATATATATATATATATATATATATATATATATATATATATATATATATATATATATATATATATATATATATATATATATATATACACACACACATATATCTATATCTATCTATATCTATATCTATATATATATATGTGTGTGTATATAATATATATATATATATATATATATATATATATATATATATATACACACATAAACACACACATATATACATATATATATATATATATATATATATATATATATATATATATATATATATATATATATATATAGATATAGATAGATATAGATGTGTGTATATATATATATATATATATATATATACACACACACACACACACACACATATATATATATATATATATATATACACACACACACACACACACACACACACACACACACACACAGTACTGTGCAAAAGTTTTAGGCAGGTGTCAAAAAATGCTGTTTTGCTTTCAAAACAGCATAAATTCTTCTAGGTACACTTGCACAAATTCAGGAATTTTGTAGGCATATAGTCAGGTGTATTATTAAACAATTACAGTGGGTATAGAAAAGAATCACCCCCATTCAAAATAATCACATTTTGTTGCTTTTCAGCCTGAAATGAAGACGGACACAGTTTTTGTTTCATCCAGCTGTATTTACTCAGTGCAACTTATAACATCCAAATGAAAGATATAACACCAACATGTCAGAAAAAAATACAAAAACAAAAAACCAGAATCACTGAGTTGGAAAAAGGATCACCCCCCCCCCCTAAAAATGACTTGTAAATTCAATCAGGTGTAGCTAATCACCTTCGAAATAGCACACAAAGCCATTTGACTTTCAACTGTGATCAGCTGTGGTCATTTTGATTAGCTCAGCATGAAAAGAGCTTTCCTGGAGCATTTTTCAGTCCTTGGTAGTGCAACTGAAGCAAAAAATCAACTATGGGTGGCAAGGCACTGTCAATAGATCTCCGGGATAAAGTTGTGGACAGGCACAAGTCAGGAGATGGATACAAAAAAATTTCAAAGGCTTTATCAATGCCTAGAAGCACAGTCCATTATTAAGATGTGGAAGGTATTTGGTACAACACAGACCCTCCCTGGATCAGGACGTCGCTCCAAACTGCATGAAAGAGCCAGGAGGAAACTGGTCAGAGAGGCTACCAAGAGGCCTACAGCAACTCTGAAGCAGTTGCAGGAATTTATGACAAAGAGTGGTCATTGTGTGCATGGGACAACAATATCACAAATTCTCCACAAATGTGGCTTATATGGGATGGTTGCAAGAAAAAAGCCACCCACGACTGAGCTTTGCCAAAACGCACCTCGAAGAGTCTGAGGCCACATGGAAAAATGGAAAATAAGACTAAAATTGAATTATTTGGCCTCAACACCAAACGATATGTCTGGCGGAAATCCAATACAGCTCACCATCCAAATAACACCATTCCTACAGTAAAGCAAGAAGGTGGTAATATCCTGTTATGGGGGTGTTTCTCTGCAGCAGGGACTAGAGCACTTGTTAGGATAGAAGGAAAAATGGATAGGGCAAAATACCGTCAACATCTGTTGCCCTCTACCAGAAAATTATCAATGGGAAGAAGGTTTACCTTCCAACATGACAATGACCCAAAGCACACAGGAAAACTGACCACACAGTGGTTGAAGGGGAAAAAGTTGAATGTACTTGCAAGGCCTAGTCAGAGCCCAGACTTAAACCCCATTGAAAATGGGGTTAGGGTTACCCCAATGACTTGAAGACTGCAGTCCATAAACGGTCACCATCAAATTTAACTGAACTTGAGGAGTTCTACAAAGAAGAGTGGGCAAATATTGAAAAGTCTAGATGTGCAAAGTTAGTAGAGACATATCCCAACAGACTAAAGGCTGTAATTAAAAAATAAGGCAAATTAAAGCAAGGGGGTGATCCTTTTCCCAACTCAGTGATTGTTTTTTTATTTTTTTATTTTTTATTTTTTTCTGACATATTGGTGTTATATCTTTCACTTGGATGTTATAAGTTGCACTGAGTAAATACAGCTGGATAAAACAAAAACTGTGTCTGTCTTCATTTGAAGCTGAAAAGCAACAAAATGTGATTATTTTAAAGGGGATGATTCTTTTCTATACCCACTGTATGCTGAGTATGGCAACTGAATTTTTGTGGATTTCCTGAACAAGGAGAAAATCATTCAGAAAATCAAAGACATGGCCTTTCACCCCGAACAGTGCAGGTCATGATGGCACGTGAGATAGAGAGCGAAAAAAGCATGGATATAAGTTCGGCAGATTTGTTTTTCTCTTGCACTGGACACACACACACACACACATACACACACACACACAGAGAAGGTTTTATGCTGTTCAGGTGGAAACTACATATTTATTTCAAATATATTCCATATTGCAACGTTACCTATTGTTTGTTGCATATTTATTTGTTCTTGAGTTGTCTATGGACCTACATAAAGTTACTGTTATTGAAATGTTATTGAAAAACCGTGTTTTTTTATAATAGTAAAATATTAATTTTTGCAATGGCTCTTTTGAAAAAAATGCATTAACCAAAAATGGCTCTTTGGTGAAAAAAGGTTCCTGACCCCTGCTCTATATGAACACACATTTTTGTTCATATTTATAAGTACAAAGTCAAAAGATGCATGTAAATTTGAAGTGGATACATGCACTGTACGTATATGAAATAACAAAAACAAAAGTGTCCGATAATATATTCCTTTTTAAATCTAAACAAAATTCAGCAGACAGCAGATTCTGCATAAATTCAAGTGTGCAAGTTAAGATGAGTCTGGCCTAAATGAGTCTGGCCTATGCATCTAGTGGAACTCTGGTCTAATTATACCCCTCCTGGGAACAGATTGGAACCAGAGCCTGCTCTCAAATAACCTTAGCCACTCCAAGTGTTTTGCCAGAAGAGTCTGTATTCTCCATGATAAGAGAGAAACTCTCAGGATAAGCCCTGGAAAAGCAACTACAAAAATCTCTGCCTAATACATTTGTTCTAAATCCCAGGATCTCATCTGGTTCCTAATGCTTCACCTGCAACCAATCACCCCAGCATAGGTAAGGTATTTAGTCTGAGAAATACTGAAGTTTAAGGTACCTGCCTGACTGCAGAAGGGATAAGTCCCAAGTGTGATTACCTGGCTATATACCTATATAGCATCGCCTGTGAAATCTGTGGAGATAGAATAAATAGGCAATTATCTAGGTTGACTAAGCAAATAAAAAATCTACACCAATCAGTCATACCATTAAAACCACTGACAGGTGAAGGGAATAACATTGATTATCTCGTAGCGGCGTAGTGGCAGACCGGTCAGAGTGCCCATGTTGATGCCTGTCCATCGCCAAAAGTGCCTACAGTGGGTACATGAGCATCACAACTATACCATGGAGCAATGGAAGAAGGTGGCCTGGTCTGATGAATCACATTTTCTTTTACATCATGTGGATGGCCGGGGGTGTGTGCCTTCTTCCCATAGTGCATCCTGGTGCCATGTTTTCCCCAGGTAAGCAACGGCATCAGGATGCAATATGGGAAGGCAAGCCGGCATTGGCAGTGTGATGCTCAGGGTAATGTTCTGCTGGGAAACCCTCTGTCCTGGCATTCTTGTAGATGTTACATTGACACATACCACCTACCAAAACATTACAACAGTACACCCCTTCATGGCAACGGTATTCCCTAATGGCAGTGGTCTCTTTCAGCAACATAATGCGCCCTGCCACACTGCAAAAATTGTTCAGCAATGGTTTGAGGAACATGACAAAGAGCTCAAGGTGTTGACGTCTTTGGAATGTGCTGGACAAACAAGCCCGATCCATGGAGGGCCCACCACACAATTTACAGGACATAGAGGATCTGCTGCTAACGTCTGTGTCAGATACCACAGCACACCTTCCGAGGTCTTGTGGAGACTAAGCCTCAACAGGTCAGAGCTGTTTTGGTGGCACAAGGGGGACCTACACAATATTTGGCAAGTGGTTTTAATGTTATGGCTGATCGGTGTATAATTGCATATTATTACAGGTAACAGTAACAGTGTAAACACTCACTCTAACCTCTGCAAGTGACCTCTGAGCTCTTATCTTTCCATACAAATATAGTGTATAGATCCAGCCCTATCAAGTCCCTTGGTTGGACAATGAAACCAAAATTTTTGTCAATAAATTGGGGTGTGCTTATATACCTCTAGCTAGAAATAATGCCAAATCAAAGGCATAGGAGCCTATGAACAACTATCAGTGCCATATTGGTGCACACTAAGCACCCTAAGCCTGCAAAGAAAGACAAACTTAGTGATTCACTCCCTTAATTCAGGCTCCAATTAGTCTTTGCGAGTCATCATCCCCATGAGCTTAGGTAAAGCTGTCGCAAACTGACAAAGCCTCTTGGCTAGAACTAGTGTCTGCTTTCTCACACGAGTCAAGATCCCTTTATCAACACCTGCAAAGTTTTTATAATCACCACCTCTATTTTATTTTAGTTGCAAAATCCTACCTATATGGCATGTCCATAAGTCATATTACATATCCACATGGTATGAAAATGAAAAAGATAGTGAACCCCTTACAAGAATGCAGGTGTTTACAGTCAAACTGAATAAGGACACAGTTAAGAGTTTATTTTTTAAATCTCTGAGACACTTGGACATCAGTGCCAGCACGGAAAAATAGCAACAAGTGTTGATGAAACAAGATAGGGAACTGATCGTACCTTCAGTGTCTTAACCATGTCATCTTTCAGTATTACTGCACTCATGGTGTGAAAAGAGGCATGTTTGTGGAGGCATTATGCAAACAACGCTAGGGCGGTAAGCAGGTAAGGTCAGATAATTCAATGTTTGAATGATAGTGAATGTGCTTCCTGTATTAAAACTGAGTATTTCTGTGAGTCTAATTTTGTGTTGGTAGCACTGTCTGGAAAAGAAGTGAAAGTCATCATAAAGGAATAGTGTTCTCAGACTTATGATTGCCCTTCAGGTGATAATGTGGGAGACAGCAACACCTTCCCTAACTGTTTGAGGTCTCAAAGATAGATAAGCAACAACATATAGGTTTCTATAGAGATACTAAATTGCATAAAAATTCCCTGATGTATGGTTAATGTGGTCACTATATAATTGAATATGCCTGCTTTGCTTATAAGCAAACTGCTAGTGTGTAAGAGTGACAGAGTATGTGAGTGTGCGACATATGACTAATCTCCGATCCCTCAGATAAAGAATTACTAAGGCAGGCTCGCCATCCCCAGCCCTCAGGCATAAACACGTAGCACACAGCAAATCTCCAAATGACATTTACATTAAAACAATTACAGAATGTGGATGTCTGTTTTGGAGGAAGAAATTGTGCACAGTGTGCTAGAGTGCCAAGAAAGTAAGGGAATTCTTCACTGGGATAGTAGGTTTCAGGCTTCAGACCCGATGGCACATAGCTGTCTGCCTTGGTAAGATGATGACAAAGGAGATAATTGTACAAAGACTTTGACATATGTAGACCTACAAAAAACACACACCCTGGATTATTTCTGGCACTTTACACCTTCACCATATAAAGGAGTTATTTTAATATGTAGTTTAATGTAAAGAATTAAATAAATGCACCATCTCCTTAGAGCTCTATATAGCAGTTTGTTGTTTGTCCAGTAATAAGGCAGACCACTTGGTGAGTACTCTCATTACAATTGCATTTGGCAAGCCCTGTAGTTGACAAGCCCCAATAACCTACAGGTTCATGTTTTCCATGCTCTAACATGCCTGGTTCAAGTTTAAAGCACATGACAATTAGCCAAATTATTGTATCCGGTGTGTAAGAACAGGAAACACTACTAAATTGTGAGTGGGAACCACTATCTTGCCAGTATGAGCTCCATAATAACAACTGCTACTAAAAACTAAATTGAGTTTTTTAATAGTTATCTAGTCAAACAGATCAATCTGTAACAAATTAAAATATATAGTTTGTTTATTTGCATTTTCAGGTTGAGGGCATGCGGTTTGCAATTTTGATGCCATTTCACACCTTATTTACTGCCACCTCTGGAGTCACCCCCCCCATTTGTCTCTTTTGTGTTTGTCTTCTGTTTTATTGTTCGTTTATCATGGGTTGGGTTTGTGCCCTGGTTGCTGTTAGTGGTGGAACTCCAAGGAAGTTTGAGTGCTGGAATTCCTCTGGCCTTTATCTTCTAAGCACGGAGTATGTCCGCTGGCCGCGGATTGAGTGCAGCACCTGATCACTTTCGGTGTGCCTGCTGATTTTGTTGTAGAGAGGGATGTTTGCTCCTTTGATTATCGATTTGCACCGATTGATACAGTCATTCTGGGTGGTCTCGGGGCTGCTTGACCCCCTGTGCCTCAAGGTGCCTGTTCTTGCTTTGTGTTGCACTTATGCAGATCTAGAAATCCATGTTGCAGTGTTTGCAGAAGTGCCCAGTGCTAATGCGGCTATGCAGATCAATGAGACTATGACTAGGTTAGGCCACTGTGGCTTTATCTCAATGACAGTCTTACTGCATAGGCACAATAGTCGTGTTTTCATGAATGTCCATTTATATTACAAATGAGGTCACTTAATGACTCATCTCTGTCTCTGGGGAGAGAGGTCAAACTGAACTGCCATGTGCCAATGCTGGTAAGAAAGATAGACAGTGACTCCCAACTGGTGTATACACTGCTATGATAAAGTGGTAACTTTTGTTGTGAGGTTCTGTGCCCCCCAACTCTAGGGGAACCAAAGTTAAGAGAAGGACCACCTGCCGTCAAGCACCAAGCTCTGCTATCCTGAGTAATTTGAGTAAATTTTCATGAAAAGCTGAGAGACAGTCCTTTATCGCACCATCTCCCCCAGCCTGACGGCCTCTGGCTCGCCATCTGATGCAGCTGGAATGTAGAGATACAGTGAAAGGACTAGAGTCCCAACAATGTCTTTTATAGCTGTATAATCAGAAAGATGGATAAGGAATTCCAAAAATTTAAGGTGTTCTTTCAGTCACATTCCAGGGACCCGGATTGCACAAATACGAAGTTTATATATATATATATATATATATATATATATATATATATATATATATATATATATATATATATATATATATATATATATATATATATATGGTAGTACAAACAAACGAGACAATCATCATTACACATTACTTCATATTATTCAAAGTAATATTATTCAGTCCCCACCAGGATAAGGCTTTTCTCTTCTAGAATTAAGCATTAAAGGAAATTAGGTGAGCCTTCTATATCCTAACGGCTGAAATAGTCTGTATCCACTGAGATAGCAAGCACTCCTATACCACACAGGAGGAAGCAGTGTATGATTAATGCTGGATTAGGTAACATCCTGGGTAAGTATCTAAACCTTTGTTGATTGAATAATGCATGCTGAATAATGCAAGCTGAAATGAATTAAGAACCAGAGTGTGAGAACGGAAAAGAGTAACTGTTTAATTATTGTTAAATATGACAAGACACCATGGGATGTCACCTGCTTAAATCAATTGTATGAATATACAGGACAGGTACTGACAGAGCTATTACACTACGAAGAGACTTAGTGGGGAAAAATTAACAAAGGCATCAAACAAATAAATATAACAAAAAAAGTCACTAATCGTTTATCTCCATAACTGGTATAATATCAAATATTACTGACAGGTGACAGGATAGTCTACCAGAGATTGATAGAACTCAAATACACTCTGAGAAAACAGCAGACCCCCCCACCCCCCAAACACACATATACACACACACACTCTCTCTCTCTCTCTCGGCTTAAGACCACCACATTAGCCTCAATCCCAAATCAATACGTCACTGTGGTCCCTGTGTACTCCTCCCTTGTTTACACTTCAGATTAGTCTCATAGCCTGTGCCTGTATTTTTGTGTGTGTACTGGGTGTTTGTGTGTGCGCGCACTGTGTGCATAAGGACAAGAGAGAGCAGAGCTCATTTGTCAAGTGACAGCATGTGTGAGAGGGGAATCCCTGAGCTTTATTCCTGCCTTAGAGGTAACACCCATGCAGCTATTGGCAGTTAGTATTAGTGGCACCAAATTCTCAACATAAAGCAATGCCCTTTTCTCTTAATGTCAGCCAGATAAATATTGACTAGTGGTAATTTAAATCATCCATTAGTTTGCACACCGGAGCAGGGCTAACAACCTATAGGCGTATGACAGAGACAGTGCAATGGAGGAGGACACAGCCTTGCATGACTTACTATCATTTGTATTCTTTTGTCACAAGGAAAACAATGTGAGCTTGCAGATGGTAATCAGAGAGAAATAATCATGAAATACTGTGAGGAAAAACTACTATTAATGTCACCTCTTCTTTACAAATTAATGTTGCAATGTGTTGGAAAGTGTTTTAACTATGCTGTTCTATGTTAAATTTCTAAAAACTATGCCCCACTTGTTTGAGCAAACAGGAGGAAAATTAGGCTCCAACAGATTGCACAGGCCTAGTCAAGTACTCTCACACATCATTGTGTGTTGACAGGTTGTTGTTGGTTCCCACTTGCTTGTGTTACTACTACTTAGTCTCCTAGGAAACTATGTTGTTCTAGGCACTCCATTAGTTTTTGCGTGTCTGAAGTGTATGCTTTCCTGCACTTTCTGAACACACAAAAACAGCTTCATAATCTTCCCAACACTTCAAAATGCGAGATCCCTCCAAAGCTGAACACAATGGCTTTCTGCTTAAAATAAATCTTTTTTCTTTTCAATAGGGCCTATGAGGTAGGCTCAGAGAAAAGATCAGAAATAGATCAGACTAACACAAAAGAGAGATTTTTGCCTGTATTTGTATTGCTGATTGCCACCACCTAGACGGAAGTTTGAACAGCTATGCAAAGCTGGTGCTAGAAGACACTGGGCTCATTTGCAAAAATGGCATTCACTCACCATCACGCAAATGATTGAAAGGGCCTTGGAGGTTGTAAACAAGCAGTCATTTCCATCTGATGACAAAGGACCATAAGTGGAGGATTGACGCAGCGAGATGTGTTAGTAAACAGCACCCCCTACCTCCTTAAAGATAAGCTGCATTAATGAAGTAAAAGAGGTGCAAGTGCTCTGGCCACTGCAGCTCAACGAAGAGAACAGAAAAGAGAGCAATGGGAGAACACTGGTGCTCCAAAAGATGAAGCTAGATTGTATTGGTATTGTAACAATCAGCACATGCAACCATATTGCCTGCTTATGGCATAACTGAATAAATAATTGGAAGAACACAACTGAGGAGAAGAAACATAATGGTCACAAATGAAAGCCAAACAATAGACAAAGATAATACATCAAAATGAAGCATATCTGATATTAATGGTGAAATGCAGGGCTCTGGGTCATCTTGCCATTCTCAACGCTTGACACTCTGCTCTACAGGAAGCTATTCTCTGCAACTCTTCTCACCATTGGTGGATAAACAACATAGATCTGACTGTACTGCATAGGGTTAAATGGTTCACCTGGCCTATGTTGTTGCCATGTACCTCCCACAGTGTTCAGAGTAGGTGCTTCATTCACAGTTGGTTAAGACACCCTTAAAGAACCTTTTGTATCTGTGTCAATAATTCTGTTTGCCTTGTCATTATTGCCAGATTTAGTGCGTCCACCAAACAAAGCTTTACAGAGATGCTCAGCTCCCTGGCGCTGCAGGATCTACAGCATGGCAATTATCGACATGTTCACTCCTCTTGTGGCAATCCATCATCTCCTCAAAACCCTGTTTAACAGCACAACAGCAAACACTGCGAGAGAATCAAGAGACTGTAAGAGCTAAAATTACTTTGTGATAATTACTGTCACTGAGGGCCTGCTCAAAATTTCAAGAAAGTCCTGATTCTCATGAAGAAATTCTCAACAAGAGAGATGATTGTTCAGATATCTTGCTGTGAGTTTGTCATGCCGTAACAGATGATGAACTTTTAGGTTGGTATTGAAAAGCATATAATTGTAATATGATTATGGAAACGTATTCACACATACAATATTTTTCTCAAAGAGAAGGTAACTTTCGGTGAGAGGTTCACATACAGTTCGTATAGAAAAGAATTATCCCACTTCAAAATAATCACATTTTGTTGCTTTTCAGCCTGAAATGAAGACAGACACAGTTTTTGTTTTATCCAGCTGTATTTACTCAGTGCAACTTATAACATCCAAGTGAAAGATATAACACCAACATGTCAGAAAAAAAGAAAAAAAAATTAAAAACAGAATCACTGAGTTGGAAAAAGGATCACCCCCTCCTAAAAATGACTTGTAAACTCAATCAGGTGTAGCTAATCACCTTCTCAATGGCACACAAACTGTGATCAGCTGTGGTCATTTTGATTAGCTCAGCATGAAAAGAGCTTTCCTGGAGCATTTTTCAGTCCTTGGTAGTGCAACTGAAGCAAACAATCAACTATGGGTGGCAAGGCACTGTCAATAGATCTCCGGGATAAAGTTGTGGACAGGCACAAGTCAGGAGATGGATACAAAAAAATTTCAAAGGATTTATCAATGCCTAGAAGCACAGTGAAGTCTATTATTAAGAAGTGGAAGGTACAAAATGTGATTATTTTAAAGGGGGGTGATTCTTTTCTATACCCACTGTATCGTTTGGTGTTGAGGCCAAATAATTCAATTTTAGTCTCATCTGACCATAACACCTTTTTCCATGTGTCCTCAGAATCTTCAAGGTGCGTTTTGGCAAAGCTCAGTCGTGGGTGGCTTTTTTCTTGCAACCCTCCCATATAAGCCACATTTGTGGAGAATTTGTGATACTGTTGTCACATGCACATAATGACCACACTTATGTCATAAATTCCTGCAACTGCTTCAGAGTTAGCCTTGGTAGCCTCTCTGACCAGTTTGGAGCGACGTCCTGATCCAGGGAGGGTCTGTGCTGTACCAAATACCTTCTACTTCTTAATAATAGTCTTCACTGTGCTTTTAGGCATTAATAAAGCCTTTGAAATTTTTTTGTATCCATCTCCTTACTTGTGCCTGTCCACAACTTTATCCCGCAGATCTTTTGACAGTGCCTTGCCACCCATAGTTGATTGTTTACTTCAGTTGCACTACAAAATGCTCCAGGAAAGCTCTTTTCATACTGAGCTAATCAAAATGACCACAGCTGATCACACTTGAAAGTCAAATGGGTTGTGTACCATTGAAAAGGTGATTAGCTACACCTTATTGAGTTTACCAGTCATTTTTAGGAGGGGGGGTGATCCTTTTTCCAACTCAGTGAGTCTGTTATTTTTTTGTTTGTTTTTTTCTGACATGTTGGTGTTATATCTTTCACTTGGATGTTATAAGTTGCACTGAGTAAATACAGCTGGATAAAACAAAAACTGTATCAGTCTTCATTTCAGGCTGAAAAGCAACAAAATGTCATTATTTTAAACGGGGGTGATTCTTTTCTATACCCACTGTACATGTAGCATACCAAAAATGAACCTGTCTTGCTGGCAATGAGGTAGCCCTGGCACTAGACAGAGAAACACTTTGACTCTGGAGAATACTGACATCTCCTGGCTGCAAGTACAGAATCTCATGAATCCAAACATTATTTATATAAATAAATAAATAAATAAATAAATAATGTATAATGATTTACATTCAGAACCAAGGCTTAGAAATTATGAAGCATTAAATCCTAGTAAATGACATGCTTTATATAATTATAATAACATTATATTATGTTGGATAAAGACGTACGTTTTGGTATCAGGTTTCAACACAAATAAAGGAAGAAGGATGGGATAATATTTACATCACTCCTTACAAATATGCTTACTAACAAAGCTAGGCACAGCACCTTCCTGTCAGATCAAAAAACGATGTTGTGTTGGCTGTGATTGGAAACGAACTGGGAGAAAGCAAATATGGATCAGCAGAGCAACAGAAAAGCACAATACATCAAAGCAGCACTTTAATGTGACACCTGCTGTGCAGGACTGCAGCTCTTTGTGCTTGCACTAAGACACACAGAGGCACAAAGGTGCAGCAGTCCCCGGTTTGCTTTTGTGACTGACCGGTGGCTGTTTGCTTTTGAGGTGTTCTCCTGGTTTGTCAGTGATGCTCCTATTGTCAGGCATCCTACAGGTATTATGCACTGACACGAAGAGGAAGGGAGGGGAGCTGCGGATGCGTGAGTGGGTCTGGATTCCTGCCAGCTGAGCTTCTCAATGCTGAGAGACACCTGTCCTGACACCTCCCTCTGCTCTTTTACATAGGTAATCCTTTGCTTGGCAGAGAACACAAAGCCCCAGTGCAGGCCTCCTTTGACGGCCTAAGTGCCTTTCATCCTTTGATAACGCATAATATTTTCAGTTTCTAAGGCATTACCACTTATGGACAAAAGAAGCTAGGCTCTAGGGTGTTCTGACACCATTTTGTTTTTGGTGTGATCCAGGTGAGAAGCCTGCACAAGTCAAGTTGAGCTTCATTATGGAGCTCTACAGACATGTCATAGTTCATATTTTTGGAGCTCCAAAATCACATAACTGGTCATACCCAAACCTCCAATATCACCAAAGATAAAATTCTACTATTTGATCTTATTTCTCCACATGAAGACCATGAACCTCTGTTGGACCACCGCCTACCAGTTATTATTTGGTTGATTATTTGGACCATTTCTCATGGTATGTACATGTATGCCACAAAACATTAAGCCTTTATCCTCTGAGAGAGGTCCTGCTTCAGGCTGTACGAGCTGTAATTAAAGTTTAATCAAAACTAATACTTGCCATATAGAAAGACAGCCTTTATTGTGAAATATACAAGTATAGTACAGTGAAATTATTTTCTCACATATCCCCAGAGACTGTACATCATGGATGACCCCCAACTATATGGGTCATCCACGATATAAAGCCTCTGGAGCAGAGAGGGTTAAGGGCCTTATTTAAGAGCCCAACAGTGGCAGCTTTCTCGTCAGTAGCCCTGAACCTTATCCACTGAGGCACCTTTTATAGCTGAACCACCAAGACAAACCACTGTAGCAAGAAGCATCACAGTTTGTACAGATATGGAGGAAAATTTTATTTATTTCACAGCAGTGAGTCATTTACATATTTACTGTGACACTGGGCTAAAATTATTATTTATAAAATTAAAGTGACACGCTAGCAGTGAGACTGCCATAATTTGCTGACGATGATCGCCTTTATGTCTTAAATTTAGATATAAAAATAAACTGATGTTGTGAAATGATAGATGAATGATAGCACACAAAACACACAATATATATGTTATATACACAATAAATATGGTCTCATCCCTAATAAGAAAAAAATGAGTACTGATCAAGGGCTTAACACAAATATGTACATGAAAAAAAGATGAGCTATAGTTCATTATACATTATTTGCTGACTTAGAGAGAGAGAGCGAGAGAGAGTGAGTGAGTAAGTGAGTGAGAGGTAGAGAGAGAGAATGTGTGTATTCTGTTCTGAGTTGTCTCAGCCTGCACATTAAGGCAGATGTCTGTCAGCAGGGCTCATTTGCTTAAACAAACTGCAATGGCACTTCACATGTGGCTCCATTCATTAGTGTGGCACTTGAAGCTCTGCGTGTTTTGACATACCATGCCTCAGCACTTCTAATATTTACATAAGCAGGGACCACCTACAGTCTCGAGGGCATAGGCACCTTTCCTCCCTAGTATTGCCAAAGCTTTCTATTTTCACTTCCTTCCCTCACTGACTTGCAAGCTGTGACGCATACTCAGGGAAGGGAGGAGTCAGGTTTGTGTAAACCAAAGAGAGATTTTCTCTCTTCTACAAACAGAAGCAGTATGCCTGACATGCTGGAATCCGTTCACTCCCACTGCAGCCTATGGTTTACAACAAGGCCAATTAACAGACATTAAAAGTAGACAGTTTTCACTCTGCTTACTAGTATTCAGTAGTAACCAAGGCAACAAACATTTATTGTTTTATGCGGTGGTGCAGTGGGTAGCACTCAGTCCCCGGTTCAATCCTGAGCTTGGGCTACTGTCTATATGACTGTCTATATGGAGTTTCCAGGGTTGTCAGGTTTCCTCCCAACTCCCAAAAACATGCTGGTAGGTGGACTGATGACTCTGAATTGCCCATAGGTGTGAATGTGGATGTGGGTGTGAATATGCATGATGCCCTGCAATGGACTGGTCCCATACAGAGTGTATTCCCACCTCACACCCAGTGATCTCAGGATATGCTCTGGATCTACCCTGACTCTGACCAGGATAAAGTGGTAACGGAAGATGAATCAACAAATGAATGAAGACATAGAGGAAAGTTTCTTCATATTTTAACCTTTTTAACATTTTGCCCCCATCATGCCTAAGTGTTCTTAAACACATGTCTAGACAAGAAATGTGGGTTATAAGAATTTAGCTGCCTCTGTTAAAACGAATACATTACGCTGGAAGGAGACCTGTATATATATATATATATATATATATATATATATATATATATATATATATATATATATATATATATATATATATATATATTTATAACATAAATAAGCCAAACTAAAGGTCAGAATACTCCTTCAATGAGGTCATGTATATGTGAAGTGCATATTATTTATTAGTTATATATTTATTTATTAGTTTATTTATTTATTTATTAGTTATTTATTAGTTATATAGTTATATATTGTCGATGAATTCTTGGAAATAATTGTAAATTCAGACAAATAAAAAGTCAAAAAGTAATACACTGAAAAAGCACAAAGCAGACATAAAAAGCATGCAGATTCTTCTTTTTTCTTATTATACAAAAAAAGAGCAATTGCCTAGGTAAAAAATATGCATCTCCATTACAGTTTAACAAGCTTGTCTGCAAGAACCACTTCTTGATTTATGCTACAGCTCAAGAAATTCCAGTCTGATACCTGGGGAACAGGAAAGAACACTAGAGGAAGCCAGTTATTTAGCACCTTACATGGGAGGGACTGTTCTTTCTTCCAACAGAAGCCATAACCAAGGCTTAATGCAGCCAGCAGCCTGCCAAGCAAATAGCTCAGCTAATCCCAGCTACATTCAGAACTGCAATGTGGCAGCAAGAGCAGAGATGTGAACTGCTGGAACTCTCCATTCAGTGCTCCGAGAAATTAGTAGCACATGTGAGAGACAGTTTTAAAGGAACTTTTATCTCATGGGGAAAGCAAAGCACTGGTCATGCACTTGGTATAATCACCTTAAAGAAAAAGGTGAAGAGAGTAAAAAGCTAATGCAATACACATACACACATATACTCTGGGACAAAAAAAATGAGTTGCAACCAGCAATAGCAGTGGCTAACACTCCAGGAAGACAATTTTGACATACACAGGGCCATATCTGTGTGAGACTGATTCGATGAGCATGATGGAAGACTGGGACACTTTGACTGGCCTGTAAAATCAATGGACCTCAATCCCATATAAAACTTCTTTTTACTTGGAACAGTGGGTTCAAGACAATTGGATGCATGATTAATGAATTAACAAGTAATAGGAAAGAAATGGTACACACATGCTGTCTCTTCCACTGACTGAAGTAGATTTAGAGTTATCTAATAGTTATCTACAGTATTTTCCATTTCACCTGCTGTTCCATTTTTTTCCAGGCAAGGTAAATACACATCCACATACAGATTTGCTCCTAAGCACTCTACAGTTGTCATCCTTGAACACATGAGTGTCAATGAGGAGTTTTGCCAGAACACACAAAGGCACAAAAGGCAGCCTGAGTCTGGTCAAAAACTAGCAATCCGTTTTTATGCTAAAGTATATTACCTACTATCAAATTACAAAGTACACAACCTACTAACATTGTACAATACGGCACTAGTATTGGAAGATAGGAAGAATTTTGTCACTTATAAGAGTGCCTTATTGTGCAGTGCCAACAGGATGTGCATATGGATGAATACAGCATAAAGTCGGATTGGTAATTCTTGGCCAGACTCTGAGGTGTGTGCAGAACACATGAACAGTATCAGCAGAGATAGTGTTGTGTACAATGGGTCGGAATATCAGAGTGGCAAAAGGGTGTTATGGCATGTGGTATGGAAATAGGACATACAGTCATGTGAAAAAATAAGTATACCCCATGGAAATATTTTATTTTATTTTATTTATTTATTTTTTTTAAAAACATATTTGGACAAGCAAATATTTGATGTACTTACTTACACCTCACAAGAGTGTACTTACTTTTTCCACAGAAGAATATCACATCTATTGATATTTCTGTTGAATAAATGATTGAAAAAGCTATTTTTCCTAGTGGTTTTGTTCAGGTATATCAACTTTATTAACAGGCACTGTTTCAAAGATGATCAGATGTTTACTTGTCCAAATATGTATTTAAAAAAAATAAAAAATAAATAAAATAAAAAAGCCAACAATTTCCATGGGGTGTACTCATTTTTTCACATGACTGTACATTAAAGTGACGTTGACATATCTGGAGGTGTGTCACAACAGACAGCTAAACGGGTCTATATACACCGGTCCAAATAAATAGTGACTTGTAGAAGTAACTACAGCTGAAAGCCATTGCTTAATGACTTAAAGTCTCATTGTTGATACAAGACAAGCCAGGAAACACTGCAATCATTTAATGAAGGACAGCACAGACCAATTTCTGAACAAACTCTAAAGAGGGAACTGCATGCTCTAAACATTTGGAGCAGAGTTGCCAGAAAGACACCTTTGTTATCCAAATGAAACAACATGACCTCAATGGACTTCCACACTTCCATTAATTGACTGTAGATTACAGAAAAGTCAAATTTCATCCAGATTGTGGTCAAGGTGCTTTGCAAACCTGCAGGTGGGTCACTCAAGTTTTCAACTATAGTGAAGTTTGCCTTTTGGTTGAAGTGTCAACTACATTAAATCAACAGTGTGTGTCTAAAGAGCAATTCTGGCTGACCACATGCAGACAAATTCATGTAGGTTCAAACCCTCAAAATCCACAGAGTGCATGCCAGAGACAAATTTCTGGTCCCCTCAGCATCAAGCCAATGTTGCAACATCTAGAACTTGTTAAGCTTCACTTTTAGCCTGTTGTCACCAATGTAAATAGGTTTGTGAATGCCACATTGATTCATTAAATTACAGTGAGGGAAAAAATTATTTGATCCCCTGCCGATTTTGTACGTTTGCCCACTGACAAAGAAATGATCAGGCTATAATTTTAATGGTAGGTGTATTTTAACAGTGAGCGACAGAATAACAACAAAAAAATCCATCAAAATGCATTTTAAAAAAAGTTATAAATTGATTTGCATTTTAATGAGGGAAGTAAGTATTTGATCCCCTATCAATCAGCAAGATTTCTGGCTCCCAGGTGTCTTTTACACAGGTAACGAGCTGAGATTAGGAGCACTCTCTTAAAGGGACTGCTCCTAATCTCAGTTTGTTACTTGTATAAAAGACACCTGTCCACAGAAGCAATTAATCAATCAGATTCCAAACTCTCCACCATGGCCAAGACCAAAGAGCTGTCCAAGGATGTCAGGGACAAGATTGTAGACCTACACAAGGCTGGAATGGGCTACAAGACCATCGCCAAGCAGCTTGGTGAGAAGGTGACAACAGTTGGTGCGATTATTCGCAAATGGAAGAAACTGTCAGTCTTCCTCGGTCTGGGGCTCCATGCAAGATCTCACCTCGTGGAGTTTCAATGATCATGAGAATGGTGAGGAATCAGCCCAGAACTACACGGGAGGATCTTGTTAATGATCTCAAGGCAGCTGGGACCATAGTCACCAAGAAAACAATTGGTAACACACCACGCCGTGAAGGACTGAAATCCTGCCGCTCCCGCAAGGTCCCCCTGCTCAAGAAAGCACATGTACAGGCCTGTCTGAAGTTTGCCTGAATGATTCAGAGGAGAACTGGGTGAAAGTGTTGTGGTCAAATGAGACCAAAATCGAGCTCTTTGGCATCAACTCAACTCGCCGTGTTTGGAGGAGGAGGAATGCTGCCTATGACCCCAAGAACACCATCCCCACCGTCAAACATGGAGGTGGGAACATTATGCTTTGGGGGTGTTTTTCTGCTAAGGGGACAGGACAACTGCACCGCATCAAAGGGACGATGGACGGGGCCATGTACCATCAAATCTTGGGTGAGAACCTCCTTCCCTCAGCCAGGACATTGAAAATGGGTCGTGGATGGGTATTCCAGCATGACAATGACCCAAAACACACAGCCAAGGCAACAAAGGAGTGGCTCAAGAAGAAGCATATTAAGGTCCTGGAGTGGCCTAGCCAGTCTCCAGACCTTAACCCCATAGAAAATCTGTGGAGGGAGCTGAAGGTTCGAGTTGCCAAACGTCAGCCTCGAGACCTTAATGACTTGGAGAGGATCTGCAAAGAGGAGTGGGACAAAATCCCTCCTGAGATGTGTGCAAACCTGGTGGCCAACTACAAGAAACATCTGACCTCTGTGATTGCCAACAAGGGTTTTGCCACCAAGTACTAAGTCGAAGGAGTCAAATACTTATTTCACTCATTAAAATGCAAATCAATTTATAACTTTCTTGAAAGGCGTTTTTCTGGATTTTTTTTGTTGTTATTCTGTCTCTCACTATTAAAATACACCTACCATTAAAAGTATAGACTGATCATTTCTTTGTCAGTGGGCAAACGTACAAAATCAGCAGGGGATCAAATACTTTTTCCCCCCACTGTAGCTCATTATCAGGTAACTAGCATTAACCTTATTTTGACATGTTCCTGCAAGTGACCCTGTATTATTCACTGTGTGTATTTGTCTGTGTGCAATATAATGTAATTTACTGCAATTACCAAAGCAAAAAAAACCCAAACTTTTAAATAATTGCTCATTAATTATTCAGAAACCATTGCATTCAATACAGACACTTATGAGTGACCCTGTAATACCTTATTAAGGCCTTTAAGTCAGAAAATTTATTTCAAATAAAATAAGCCTAAGAACATGGTCTTATTAAACTTAACCTGAGATTAAGCATAGTGTTTCTGATATAAGTATTGATTATTGTTCATAGCTTTATATTTGGGTGTATTTTCTTTCCACAAGAATTCTTCTTCTGACATAAAATTTGCCAGTGAAAGTACCTGGTCAAGATCAGGGTCCTTAGGGTGCTGGACCTCTGCTGCCATGATAATGGCACAATCAGCATGGTCAGACACACAAGTCTGACACTGCAGCAGCTGGGTCACTGAACACTTGGCCTTGTTCCATATTGCATTGTACGAGCACAAGCCTTTTGTTTATGTGGGTTTGTATGCACACAGTGAGCAAACAGAGGTAGAAAAAGAGAGTAGGAAAAACATGAGATGACACATTTAAGTCCCATTTCACCAGAAATATCTAAACAGAAAACACTAAATGCATCAAAAGATCAGAGGCTCTTAAGCAGTGGGGCGCTCAATAGAGTAAAATATGAACAAACACAACGGTCCTTTAGAGTGTGTGTTTTTCAGACATTTTTAGTGGCTTTGGCACCAAGTATTCTTAGGAAGCATGAAAGGATGATGCGATAGATTTAACAAAAGCGATTTCTACCAATGTTTAGATACATTTAAGCGCAAAAACATACAAGACAATACACAGAAAAAATTTCTGGTAAATCAAATGCAACACAATACAGCTCACCTATTTTATTCTCAGGCATGTAGGGCTGAAGTGAACAGCGCAGGGTCTGTAAAGCTAAGCTGTTCTGGACCATTAGTAGGGAATTGCCATTAGTGGCTCTTAAGCGACCGCACGGACATTGTGGTCTCTCACCCGACTGCTCCAAGCTCTCCACTAACTCAGACACTTCTACTTGTTTACACAGTGCACTCTGTACTACACCTAAGGAGACAAAAACACTTAGCATGGGTTTTATATTTCATGTTCAAATAGGCTACAATATATCTCTAGCATATTTATTCATTTTTCTACCAGATAAAAGATATACATATACTGCAGCCTAATGTTGTCATTTATATGTGCCTATTATGCAGCAAAAGACTGGTAGCTACAAGCTAGTGGTTGTAAACCACTATCATTTACAGGGCATACAATTTAAAAGTTAGATTTAAAGTTGTATTTACAGAAATACAGTGCTATGAAAAAGTATTTGCCTGTATTTCCTGATTTCTTCTGTTTTTGTGCACATCTCATAGATTTTACATCAAAGGAGTCTTGCATCAATAAAGGTCACTGTTCATGACTACACTATCTGAAAGACACTGCGCAAAAATGGCATCCATGTAAGAGTGATGAGGTGAAAACCACTGCTAATCCAGAAGAACATTAAGGTTCATCTGAATTTTGCTAAAACACATCTTGATGATCCTCAAACCTTTTGGGAGAATGTTCTGTGGATTGATGAGTTGAAAGTGGAACTGTTTGGAAGACAGGAGTCCCGTTACAGTTGGCGTAAACCAAACACAGAATTCCACAAAAAGAACATCATACCAATGGCCAAGCATGGTGGTGGCAACTTGCAATAATTGAGGGAAACATGAATTCTGCCCTCTACCAGAAATCCTAAAGGAGAATGTCTTCAGTCTGAGTTACCATCATGAGTTGCATCATTAATGAAGCCTGTAGCAGAAGCAGCCATGCAAGCCCAAGCCATGACATTACTATACCTCCACCATGCTTGACCGATGCTTGTCCGATGACCTCAAATGTTTTGGAACATGAGCAGATCCTTCCTTTCTCCACACATTGGCCGTTCCATCACTTTGGTTGAGGTTAGTCTTGGTTCCAGAACTTTTGAGGCTCATCTTGGTAGTTCTTTGCCAATTTCAATCTGGCCTTCTGATTCTTACTGCTGATCAGTGGTTTGTATCTTGTGGCCTCTATATTTCTGCTCTCAAAGTCTTCTTTGAACGGTGAATTGTGATACCTTCACCACTGCCCTGTGGAGGTTGCTGGTGAAGTTGTTTTTGGGTTTTTCTTCACTGCTCTCACAATTTTTCAGTCATCAACTGCTGCTTTCCTTGGCCGACCTGTTCAGTGTCTGGTTGTTAGTACATTAGTTGTTTCTTTCTTTTTCTGGACATTCCAAATTGTTGTACTGACTATGCCCAATTCTTGTGCAATGGATCTGTTCAATTTTCCCTCTTTTCTCAGCTTCAAAATGGCTTGCTTTTCTCCCACAGCTCACTGGTCTTCATGTTGGTTTATCCTTTTTAACAACAAATGCAGTCCTCACCGGTGAAACTCAGGGCTCACACCAAGAGTAGACATTCAGAGCTATTAACTGTTTAAACAATCAATCAGTCTAACAGGGCACATGGACATCAAGATCTGGACACGGACATCATGGTTCAAACAAAATACTGGCAACTACAATAATAGTTAAACTGACCTTGAGCAAAAGGAAGGAGCTCTGTCTGGCAAAAACCACAGTGAAGTCCTTTCATACATGGTGAACCACTGGAAAATTGCTGGAAATGAAAAGCACTTGACAATAGGGTCACACTTGAAAAAATCTCAGCACTCTGCATACCCACTAGATTAAACATTTACCTTCTGTCTTTTGTCAGGCTTGATTTTAGAGATTTTATCATTTTCCATCACATTGATCTGCCTGCTTTTCCTTACACATGACCTTTGAACTCTGATCCCTGTAAATTTGACCACATAACAGGTAACTTCAAAACAAGAAGGGTTACGTTACAAAATCTACGAACGATATGTTTTTGTACAATATTGTTGATGCCATTAAATCATTCGAAGTGGTTAAAGACCTTTTCCTACCTTTCTGACAAACACCTGAGGCATCACTCACTTCTCCTGTTTGATGAGGAGAACTGTTCCTCGCATTAGATACAGCCAAATGTCTCTGACGTTTTCTATTCTGTGGATCTGGAGTGACAATTTCAAAGCTCACTGCAGACTGACCCTCAGCAGTGACCTCATGACAGTCTTTTGCTGTGGGTTTAGCATAGCTCAGGCGCTTTGTTGCTGCTCTCCTTGTTGTTCTCCTCACTGTCAGCGCTGTACTCTTTGCTTTAGGATTACTGTACTGCATACAGAAAACTGAGGTCTGCATGGTCTTTGACATGGAGCCGCTTTGACATTCAGAATTCTCTATACTCTCTGCTTTCAGCACTATTGCTACTTGGGCTTCTGTGGTAACTACATCCTTGCCTTGAGCTCTAATGTCCTGGACCAGGGGTAAAGCAGGAGTCTGGATTGGTCTTTCTGAAGATCGTGAAGCTGCCTGACTACTCCCTTGCTTTCTGTGTTTGCAAACTTTCTCTTTCTTCCTCTCCACTGCACTGTGACCTACCAAACCGAGTAAAGTTGATAAGAACCTCATGCAGAAACTGTACAGTCATCTCATTCCCAATATTTGAGAAAATACTAACAAAGTACCAAATGTCTGAATCTATTTATTTTATTTAATCAATTATGGAAATAACTTCAAATTATAAAGGCTTCATATTAAGCTGTGCTTAACTGACATTGTTTATTGCAGTGGTTAGCACAACTTGAAGTTGAGGCTGAGTCATACTTACACCAGAAACCCATGTTCTGTAGACTATCAATAAATAGTAATATTCTGTAATTAATTTATGCTGGACTTATGGACTTATTCTTAGTCAGGGCTGAAACTTAGTTTAGATGGATATCATTATCAGGTATTAGTAATAAAAAGACAACCATTAAACACTCTTAGGAACATACATTTAAAAGGAACGTTACCTTTTAAATAAAATATATATTGTGGCAAATTTATGGTGTGCAAATAAAATATTTAAAAATATTTCAATTTTAGATGAATTTCTCAAAAAGCTAAAAGTTTTATAAAATGAATACAAACCTTTGTAGTAGTCCCAACTTTAATACCATTTAATAAGACATTTTTTCAGTTCAGCACATTCGTTAACAAAAATCCCTCTTCAGTTACCCTTTGTTGAGGTCCGAATCAGCGTAACAAGTGGTGGATAAATTGAATGCAATTACATATTTCAGGGATAGATATATTCTCTGGCTGTGGTAGAGTCTAGCCATGTGGTAGGTCTTACATGGGGGCAGACAGCTTATTAGAATATCTTGAACAGCCAATTCCCACATTCCTCCCTTGCACAAGATTGCACTGATACTAATGGAGCAGCCGCCATTCCCGCAATGCAATTACAATCACTTGGCGCAACACAGATGAAGAGGGATGAGATTTAATTGAAAGACATTCTCTCCCAGTGCCTCTGTAGCCCCCACATTAACGACATCACTGCATAAAGCCATCTAACAAGACAATTCTTGTCAGACTAATAGCATTTAATTTGACCAAGACATCTCCCCCGCTAGAACTGAAGAGTTAGAACAAGGGCTCCAATAATGCTAATGTGGCTCAATGATTTATTGCAAAGAAAAATGGTGGTCAAGCAAAGGTTCTAGGTAAAAAAGGGCTTAAGAGAAACACTCTATGTTCATATTGAGGACAAAATAAATAAAAATCTACAGTAATTGAGCTGAAGCTGTTTTCAGATAACTGTGTCTGTGTCTATTTATTTATTTTTTTGTCATGTGCTTTCCTTGGATTCAAAATTAAAGCATTCACTCCCATTAAAAACAAGAGGAAAATGGCCTTCTATCATCTCCCATTCCACACTCATTCAAATCCAATGCCAGGCATACAACAAAGGGAAAGAAACTCTAGTGCTGACAACAAGCACTTTAAAGTGATTCACCTCAGGGCAGAGGTGAAGTTACTGTACACAGATTTCTATCACTAAAGAGCCCAAACCACAGATCATCTGAGACTGCATGTGCACTTTTTGAAACCTGTACATTTACGTGAAGAATCTGCCTAGGAAAAAAAAGACTGTTCAGGGCTTTTACGCCATAACATCCACCACCATAGAAAGAGAATACAAATTATATTTTATTGCATGTTCATATTCAGTACATTAATTATTTTTGCTTTTTTTTATCTGTTAAAAATAACAAGAGCCTTCTGTGGCCGTTTATTGTAGCTACACAACTTTTGCCTTATTTATATTCAAAGGACATTCAATTAAAATTTTACTGACCAGTAATATTGGTGTAAAAAAACTTTCAGCCATGAGAAATGAACTGCATTAGAAACCTTTCATCTCCCCCATTCCACTTCACAGACAGTACAGGTCCACTCATTAAAATCATCCTGACACTCATTTTAACACAGTGCAAAAAAATTGCAGGATTGCGTTAAAATCAGCTCTGAAAATTAGCTGTGTTTTTACAGTCCCACAGTACTCACACCAACGCTAAATATATATATATATATATATATATATATATATATACATACATACATACACACACACACACATACACACACCATGGTACAGCTTTATATTTATTTACCATTTAGAAATGTTACAGTTTTTCAGTCATCGATTGCAATGACCTGTGGCTGACTCCCCTGAGAGATGCAGTGCGTAGTGAGTTTACCTGCTTCTCTGTTTGATGCTTTCTGCCTGGATCTGGAGAGCCTACGTGACTTGCTGCTGCTGTTGTGTTGTTGCTGTGTGGTCCTGTCCTCACTGCCTATACTACAGCTCACCCCTGCCTGCTCTGCTACACTCTCAGACAACACACTGTCTCTGTTAGGGGAAACACAGTCTCTTTCAGGAAACACAGCAGCTCCTTTAACATCACTAGAGCCAGCACAGGTCCTCGTTTGGCCCTTCTCGGAACTGAACAACTCCTCAGGCTGTCCGTCAGCCATCTTTCCGGTGGGGCAAAGAAGCTCTTCCATCTGAAGAGGAGTTTCCTCTGTAGATGCTGTAGGTGACCTCTCATCGTCCTCTATACCTGCTGCAGCGGACTCCTCATCTTCTCCTTCAAACAGCTCTGGGGTGTAGAAGATACTCTGGTCCTCCTCTTCGACATCTTCAGGTCCTGCTACACTAGTTTCCTGATTGGAAATACAGTATGGAGGTGTCTCAACAGGGGACAGGGCTAGTGGCTGAAGAGGAGGGTCAGGTGGAATCTCATTCAGTTTGTTCTCAGGAACAACTTCAGTCTGATCTTTCACTGCCTGATCAGGTGCAGAAACGGTGTCCTTATTAATGACTGCTGAATTTACACACTGATCCAGGTCCTTCATGGTGTCTTTAGATTGGAAGATAGGGGTCCTTAATCGAGAACTGACTGGAGTGGAAGTGAACAGGTTGGGTATTGTTTTTGGTTTTGGCAGGATTTTAGGGACATTACACTGAGGAATTAGTGATTCTGATTGATGCTGTGAAGGCTTCTGGTCACCTAACCAAAAATAAAGACAAAAAGTAAGCCTTAAACACTATAAATTCACAAAAAGGTCACCTCCGAAAAGTACACACAAAGAATCAAGTTATTTATTTATAAGCATCTGCAAATCATCTGCTTGAATTACTGTACTTGTAACATGACATCAGACAAAGAAACATCAGGCGTCAAGATTGTTACATATATATGATATACATACTACCAAAGGGAAAAAAAACAGTAAATAAACACACAGTAAATAAATACTAGTAATACTAGTCAAGAATCAGCTCAAGAACCAGTTTTAAAAGCACTATCTAAAGACAGCATTGAAGGAGTACTCCAACATTTTGTCTAAACACTGCACACGTACACACATATACACACACACACACATACACCCACACACACACACACACACACATACATATTATATATATATATATATATATATATATATATATATATATATATATATATATATATATATATATATATTTTTTTTTTTTTTTTTGCAGAAAGCTTTCATATTTTTTTTTTTTTCTAAAGTGAACGGTATTTATAAGTTAAGGTCTAAATCTGTATAAATGGTCCTTTAAGAATAGTTCTACAGAGAGAAGAACCGGTGGCTGTGTTACCAGCAGAACCACAAAAACTGTAATGACATACTTTTGACCTCGTCAAGTGCATGCATACCACGAAACCTTGGGGAAATCATAATTAACCAGACTTACATTTTATTGTATTGCTCCAGTGTCCAAAACTTGGATAAAGCTACATAAAATAAGGCAATCTGTCATGTCTGTCTCATTCCAAGACCAGGGGTGGATATATAAGTAGCCTGGACACCCGGGGCAAGCAGATTTAATGTCAGCTTATTCGTTTTTCATTTGTAGTTACCTGGTGGACGAGTAGGTTTAACAACCGGAAAAAGAAAATAAATCCTACTTCCTACTAACTTTTGGTATGAATATTTAAACTTAATGCACTTTATGTTGGTGCAAAACACGTATATGCTCTATAACACATCCCACAATCCCACAGCCTTCTGCACTACACAAATCAGTCGTGCCATGATCTGGTTCATGGTAGAATGTTTTTCACAAGGCGGATTAATTAGCATGTATGGCATACAGTATTTTCAGAATAAGGAACACACCTACGTGGAAACACTGACAAAAACCCAGCAAACTAAAATCTCTCTAACTAACACTACAACTCTCCTGCTAGAACAATACACGCAAGTCGCCTTACAGTACTGTGCAAAAGAAATGCTGTAGAGCAAAGATGCCTTCAAAATAATGAAATTAAATGTTTCTACATTTAAAAAAAATACAGTAAAGAGCAATAAACAGTAGTAAATGAAACAAAGTCAATATTTGGTGACAAAAAAATGAAAATAAAAATAGTAGTCTCTGGTACAATTTGTGCAGTTTTATAAGGAAATGAGCTGGTAAGTTTTATTGAGCATCTTGCAGAACCAGCCACAGTTCTTCTGGAGACTTTGACTTTCACACTTGCTTCTTATTTTTGCAGCGAAACTCAGCAGCCTTCATTGTGTTTTTTGTCTGAAAAGTGTCTCTTATGTAATATGCTGCTTTCTTTACTGACATGCACACATTTTTCTGTAACATTTAATTTTGTGCTAGAAAACTAATGTTTGGGAATCTAAAATGTTTTTTGTACTGACTTGATAATGTAGAAGTCATAAAATAAAACATCTATAACAAGGTTTGTACTAAAAAAAAAAAAATAGGGTGCCTAAAACATTTGCACAGTACTGTAAGTAATATTTTTATTAACAATGCGAGAACATCATAGCCAGAATGTGGTGTTTTTGTCAGAATCACAAACACAGTGTGTTACATTAGAAGACATTATCAGGAGTGGACACGTGGAATGGAGTGGACTATTTTTACACAGTCACCCCCTCTCCAGGAATGTTTCGTTTAGTTTATATTAATGCACTTAACTAGCAAACCAGCTGGCCATACATTATTATATGACATTAGCTACATTAGCTAATGTGTTCGATTATGTTTTTCCAGACAACCAAAACATTAGACTGGGTAACACACTGGAGTTTTCACTTGCCAGTTGGGCTAGGTAATGAATTTAGAGTCATGTATTGTCAGAATGCTTGTCTGGAGTACACACAATCTACAGGCATGGTAGATAGACCATAGTTTGAAAATAAACACACTAATATTATTTTTATGTTAAAAATATAAGTGACTACAAGCTGGAGGGAGACCATGTACCTGCTTCTGAAGAGTGCATGACAGAGGGAACGGTAATCTGACCCTCAGAGCTCAGGCACTGGTGCAGTTTCGGAAGCTCAGGAGGGGACTGTAGAGCAGATGACTGAGTCCTGGGGGACTCGTGGGTATTCTGAGAAAGCTGCTCAGTGTGGCTCTCTACTTCTCCCTGCTGGCTCTGGGAGAAGGACCCCAAAGACTGCATGGCGCTAGTAAAGCTGTCATGATGCTTCACCAGCTGACGCACCCACTTGGACAGGCCTAGGTTGAGTGTGTGGAAAGAGTGTGTTAGACAAACCACATCCCTGATCTCTATTTCCATAACCATTCCACCGCTTGATCATCTACATATATAAACTTTCCTGTGGTAGGTGTTTTCAATTCTGTTTTGACCACTATGTGCAAACGATAGTGCAGATTTTCATGAAATCAACACTTCTGGCTCTACCACTGCATGTAAAAGAGCAGAGACCTTATGTACACATTGTTTGGCAACTGTTCATGCATGGGTATCTCACAGTAAAAGACCACTATCACCATCTAGTGTTTGCAGACCTGCAACTACACAACAATGAGATGACGGACCTTTTTTTAAACAGCCACTAAAACATAGATGGCATCAGAATTAGAGTAAACCATTTCCTCATTAGTTTACCTGTGATATACTTGTTGGGGTTGGCTCTAAAACGGTCGTCCACTAAAATAAGTGCACCCCAGTCATTTCTATGCCGAATACACCTGTGGAGAGCAAATGGATGATGATTTTGATGAAAACATAACACTCATCAATTATTTACTACATTCATTCGTTTTCAATAACCGCCACTGCAAAAAAAAAAAAAAAAAATTCAAAACAGTCACTCTAAATGTAGACAGGATTCCAATTAGCACATTATACTTTCAAATGCTCCATATTATACATTCTGTGCAGCATAATTACAATAATTGTGATGCAATTACAAGACTTTTGGCAATATTAATATTTATGTCATCAGTATTACTCAGCAACTATCTGATGAAAAATCTCTAATACGTACCTTCCCAAAGCCTGATTTAGGGCCCGGTACGCCTGGATCTCATACCATCGGCCTCCAGGAAGAAGGCCTCTGGATTTACAGTGCTGGTCATTGTATTTCATCTTCAGTTCAACCTGTAACCCAAATGAAAATACGGATTTAAACATAAAAGAAAACAACAACAAAACATTCTGGTTCCTAGAATTGGGTTTTTAACACTGAACCAAAGATGCATCACTAAACCTCAATATAATTAGATCTCAACGATGACAAAAACTACAATACTACAAACTAAGAATAAATACCCATTTCTTGAGTAAATCAAATAAATAATAAATCTAATCTAAAACATTAAATAGTTAATCTATTAAAAATGATTTAGCTTGATGGTATTATTAGTCCCTGACCTACTGAACTAGTATGAGAATATGTTTTTCTTTACTTCTTTATGTCGCACTGGAAAAGGGCATCTGCTAAATGCTGTAAATGTAATTCTACAAAAACGCAATACTAAATGCCAGGTCATCTCTGAACAAATAGCAAAAATGTTATACAAAAGCTGCTAGAGACAGATTCAGTCACAAATAATCCATGGTTAGTCACATTAATTCAGACCAGCTGTCTGATTAAAACAAGACCTAACTGCACTTCCCCAGGCTGAACAGGTAAGAGGCAGAGCGTAACACTCCCATGAAGGTGACCATCATGGCCTGGAGAGCTTTCATAAACCTCTGCCCACATTCTCTGCTTTGTTTGATTTTGGGTGGAGTAGTAGGGCATGGGATGGAGTGAACAGGCCACTGAATGACACAAGCCTTGCCATACAAATGCCAGGGAGTTGTCCATCAATTTTCACCCATCACTCTGCTTTTTAGCGCTAACCTTTTAAAGCTGACAAGTGAAAAGTTCACCTCCCCTTGGGTAGGACAGGTTGGCAAGGCTTTATAACTGCTTGTGACAGGTACCGTGTGTTCAGAGGCACCCGCTTACAGCCAAAAGGCCATCACCAGGACAGGTACAGCCTGTTCCCAGCAAACACACACACACACGCACACGCACATGCACACACACACACGCACGCATGCACATGCACGCACGCACACACACACACACGCACGCACACATGAATCCATGATCACACATAGGATAACTCCTGGTCTGAGTGCCACTATAACTGGTCAGCATAATAATATGATATTGGTATTGCATTAACATGATGCATTTTTTTGAGTATCATGGATATCGTCATCAGGTGTCAGTTATATAAGAATATAACTCTTACTCACAGCACCAAGTGGACATTAAGACACAATTTTGCAGTTTTCCTTTTATTTTTTAACACTCATTTTCCTCAATGAATGTTAACTGTTTTATATTTTATAAAAAAGTTTATTTTTTATTTCTCTATGGACAGCTCATAATATTTTTGTTTCTCATAATATTTCATTATTTCACTGGTGCATTGTTAGCAATCCTTGCTAGCAATATTTTCATTATTTGATTATTAGAATTTTATATTATTTTTATATTTATTTTGGTCAATATTTTCATATAAATAAATAACATTTATAACATTTGTTGGCAAAAGCCAGATAGAATCTTATCATTCCTCAGGTCTCAATATTTTAATTTTGTGTTCAGGCATCCTGATATGATATTTTTGCAATACTTCTCATCCCTAATGTCCACACCTACAGTAATTCTTCTAAGGCACGAAGGCTGATGTGAGATATGATGCTGATCATCAGACTCCGAGCCAACACGACTGAACAAAGATCTGGTCATCAAAAGTAAAGGCCACTAGCTCAAGGCTGCCGATGTCATCTAATTCCGATCGGGGTCCATTTCAGCATCTGGGCCTTCATCTCCCTGCACTCCACTGACACTCAATTCGATATGACAGGCTGCATATGTGGAAAAAGCCAGATCTAGCTGTGGGCCTAATCTCCTAAATGTGCAAGAAACCACAAGCTGGAAGGGATTTGTTAAATGTCAGAGGATAGCCTTCTTCAACTTTACCTGTTCATCCTTAAAAACAGACATTGACTGAGAGGCATGCTTCATGACTGACTGATTGTGTATACAACAAGGGTATAAAAATAGATTGATTCATAATGATGCATCAGTGTAGTTTACAAAAATCCATGTTCACATCCTGCATTGCCTTATTTCAGATGAGATGCATTTTTTATTTATTTATTTATTTTAAGCAGGTATTTAAAAAAAAATTACAGTAGCTAATAGTTAAAAGCATCCTATAAGATCAAACAATAAAATATAGGCAAATAATTTGAGCAAACTGACAAAGAATACTAGTAACCTTCATTTTTACAGGCTAATTTGCTGAGAAGGCGCAATAAAACTCTGTCTACATGCATGCAACCATAAAACAGTACACCAAAGGAAACAGCATTTGTTTATCAGCATTTGAATGTTACCAACATTACATATAAAAACTTTAAAAATGTACAGAGAGCTCTGCATTATCGAGTTCTTGACCCCTGGACACTGCATTAACCTCAACAATTGAATTATTATGTAGATGATGAGATACTCATGGTCTTCACAATTTTACATTGAGGAACATTATTCTGAAATTGTTCCATAATTTGTAGATGCAATTTTTCACAGATTTGTGAAGCTCTGCCCAACTTTACTTCTGAGAGACTCTCTAAGATACTCTTTTTTATACCCAATCATGTTACTGATCTGTTCCCAATTAACCTAATTAGTTGCAAAATGTTCCTCCAGCTGTTTCTTTTATAGTAACAATTACTTTTCCAGCCTTTTGTTGCCCCCGTCCCAACTTTTTTGAGACGTGTTGCGGCCATCAAATTCAACATTATCTTATTTTTTTCTTAAAATTCTACATTTCCTCATTTTAAACGTGATATGTTTTCTATGTTCTATTGTGAATAACATATGGGTTTATGAGATTTTCAAATCATTGCATTCTGCTTTTATTTACATTTTTGCACAGCGTCCCAACTTTTTTTTTAATTGGGATTGTAAGTCCTCGAATGTCACCTTTGCTAAAGTGCCATTTCACAGACCGATTTCATGATATTTTTCTGATAAGACACTTGTCTCCACAAAGATGTTTTGTGTTTCAAACAAAGAGTTGAAACAGAATATGAAGGTAAATGTGGAAGTATTCCAATGCTGTGAAAATGAATTATTGTACAAGAGAGGGTGTGTATGCGTATCAGATTAAAGTGTCCTGACATATCTGTCAAAGGTGCATCTGCAACAGCCCACTATGAAGCCAGTGTGTGTGGGTCTGAGACAGAAAGGCTGTAGGCAGAGGAGCCACTGCGCTCTGTCAGTTATTAGTGTCAATGTCCTCTGTTGCCTCTGCCCTAATGAGGTCATCTCCTAGACCCCAGGAAGCCCTAAGGTCTCAGTATCAGCTCTGGATCACTCTGCTCCAGAACTGTCACCACATCATTCTCTCTGATCAGCACACTGATAGCAAGAGCACAGAAAGTCCAGAGACACCACATCATAAATGTGCGGTCCAGCAGAACCACAATTATTCTTTATGCTTTACATGCACATGAATGAGAAAATACAAAAAAGAAAACTCTTGCAATATTTTGATGCAGAGGGCAGAACTATTGTGGTATGCAAGTTAGAGGTGTGCATCAAGACTAAACATCAGTCCTAAACAAAGCTCAATTCAATTCAATTTTATTTGTATAGCTCTTTTAATGATAGATATTATGTTATGTAAATTTTATGTCGAAATGTAATATTGTGTAGAAATGTATTGATATTAGGTACTGAATATTAAATTGCCAACTGCTTAATAAACAATGACTGAAATGAAATGTATGGAATAAATGTATGGTTCGAATAAGCATGGCTACATCTTCTCAAAACATGACACAGTACACATAGAGACCATTTATCAGGTCTGATTTTTACCCTCAAGTGGCTAATGAGTATCACCAGAAGAACAGAAACATTGCCATGACTGATTATTTAAGCAGCCCTTAATATTGTTGGTTTCTCTTTAATCATATCAGGGTGCCAAGGACACAGTGTGTCTACCCAAAGGTAAAGTGTTCTACTAAATAACTTTTATTTTTAGCTCAAGATTTAACCAAATGTGTTAGTAAGTAATTCAAAATGCACATAAGCTGCTACAGTAATGCAAGAATTTAATAAATATACATTATTCCTTACAAAATTTGTTAAGAAATCAAACGAGTCAAGAAACAAGTGTTAAAAGAACTGTGATCTCAATTGTAAGCCCAAAAAAAGTCATGATTCCTATTTCATTGATAATCATACAGCTGAAATTGAAATTCACATGCTGTGAACTTTGTTGTGGACTATAATTTTAGAAATGTCATGATTGTGCAGCCTGTAGCAAAGTGTTTAAGATAATGATAGTCACGCGTTCTGTTGATCTAGTAGTGTGCAGAATGTATGCGGTGTGGTCGTTATGTGCATAGTTGTCAAGGTACTAATCAAACTTGTACTGTATGTTATTCACTTGTTTGCTCTTTAGTAAACATAATCTAACATCCATTTTTTCTCCACTTCTAAATCATGTGGCAGGACAATGACTTTAAAGAGTGACTTATTATCTCGGGGCAAGCTGACACAGGGCAAGACGCAAACACTGTAGAGCTCTGTCAAGCGCACCATGTGGCATTTGAGAAATCAAACGCCTTCTGGTGGAGGAGCTGGCATGCACCCTATTCCCCTTTGGCCTATCAGCTTAATGCTTGACCAGGACATTTTGAAAGCCTAAAACAAGGGCTGTAATTAAAACCTACCTGATATCCCCTCTACAACCTTATCCAAATGGCAAAGCAAATCAGTTTCCAGGAGAGCAGAAATGAAAAAAATCAAAGCCTTTCCCCAGAGGTAAAGCAACCATCGTACCAACAGTTTCTGCTAAGGTGATGTGCTTGGAAGCATCAATCATCCACACGTGTCCCTCATGGTGACAGACACGGTAAGAAAAACTTCAATATACTCTGACAGCAAGGTAGACAGAGGGGGAAGCTTAAAGGTCAAGATAATATGCTAGAAACAGTACAATCACCATAGAATTATTTCATGGATCACAGAAAAGGAAAGCTACTGCTTTTAGGATCTTTCTGGAGATTTTAAAACACCAGTGCTGTACAGGACAGTTACACTAAGGCCATAGCCATTATGTCCAGTCCTGAAGACAGGCACATTTTTGTAATTTCCTGCTTTAACCTACTAAGTCTGGTAATTAACTGGTGAGTTAAAACAGGTCACTGATGGATTTCAACCCTGCAGAACCAGAATGAGTAGAATTCATCAACAGCGCTGGACGTTTTTTATTGAGGCCTGACTATAAAACCTGGCAGTACTAAAATCACTATGAAGCATTTCACAGGAAATTGCTCATCATGGTCCACATTAAAAATATATATATATATATATATATATATATATATATATATATATATATATATATATATATATTATAACATACATCCCAAAATATTGCTGTAAGGAAAGGGGAAAAAATACCAATGCTTAGCAGTACAAAGTGTTACCTGCAGGTCTTTGATGTTGGGGAAGGGAATGCCAATTGTGACCACTGCTCTGGCATTGTCATCAGTAAAATCCAGTCCCTCACTCACTTTTCCTCTGCAAACTGCAATCAGAAGTGCCCCATCTGAGTAAAGACAAAAACAAATTAATATCACAGTCATCAAATAAATTCCTGCACAACAGGGATTTTACAGAAAATCACTCTGACCCCAGAATGAGATGAACAGTGTTTACTCCCACCTCGGGCTCCACTTTGTCTGATGGCATTGTAGTATGTTTGTAGCAGCTCATCAAAGTCACTCTTGGCTCCTCCACGTGGCTCTGCAATCACTGCTTTCCGCTCCTCCAGCTTCTCCCACAAGCCCGTGTTCATCCAGCGATCCCTCAGCTTATCCAGCATCTATTCAGGCACATAGATTTACCAACAGCTTCCTCATTATATACAGGTTTCAGTGTATGAGTATTCATCATATCTATCTATCTATCTATCTATCTATCTATCTACATATCTCTATCTATATCTATATAAACACATACATCATACATACATACATACATATACATCAGACATATATACACACATATATGTGTGTATGTATGTATATATATATATATATATATATATATATATATATATATATATATATAATATATATATATGTGTGTGTGTGTGTATATAATCACTGCGATTTTTAAATTGATTTGCCAACAAAAAATATTGAATTAAAAGCATGATTACATAGTTTATATCCTATGAACAAGTGCATGATATAAAAATAAATAAATAAATAAAATGCAAAATAATAGGGCATGCTGGATCAAGGGCTATTTTATAAGCTGGATGGAAGCCATATTGTTAAATTTAACCAAATGTTCAAAGATTGAGATTAAAACTACAACTATTCATGCAGAAATATATTGGCAATATACTAGACTCCTGTTAGATGTTTCATTCAAATGCTTGCCATATATCAAATTAGCATTTTTTTAATTTTTACATTTTATGCTTTTATATTACACTGAAAATCAACATAAGCAGCTGCATAAACCATCTCTGTATCAGCACAACTTTTGCCATGTAAAAACTGATGTAACTTTTGGACTCAAGTTGCCTACACTGAATACTGCCCTTTTAGAATAACAGTTAATAGGTTGGATCCATGACTAAGGCTGGAGGATAAAGAGACACAATCCCAACTTCAAACAGAACCAAATTCAGGTGCAAGTCTTGGCTAAAGATTAAACATATTTTTCGACTATGGCTTGATTATATAACCTTGTAGTTGTACATCTTGTAGTTTTATGTACAACAAGTGTTTAATGCCTGTACATGCTCTCACAGAAAAATATCAACTGTCCACCTCTCATACACCTCGGAGCATAAAGTTTTTACTCTTCCCATAATAAAAATCACTGCTACAGCTGTGGCCAAAAGTTTTGAGAATGACACAAATATTAATTTTCAAAGTCTACTGCTTCAGTGTTTTTAGATCTTTTTGTCAGATGTTACTAACTGTTACTGAATTATAATCACAAGCATTTCATAAGTGTCAATGGCTTTTATTGACAATTACATGAAGTTTATGCAAAGTGTCAATATTTGCAGTGTTGACCCTTCTTTTTCAAGACCTCTGCAGTTCGCCCTGGCATGCTGTCAATCATCTTCTGGGCCACATCCTGACTGATGGCAGCCCATTCTTGCATAATCAGTGCTTGGAGTTTGTCAGAGTTTGTGGGTTTTTGTTTGTCCACCCGCCTCTTGAGGATTGACCACAAATTCTCAATGGGATTAAGGTCTGGGGAGTTTCCTGGCCATGGACCCAAAATGTCGATGTTTTGTTCCCCGAGCCACTTCGTTATCACTTTTGCCTTGTGGCAAGGTGCCCCATCATACTGGAAAAGGCATTGTACGTCACCAAACTGTTCTTGGATGGTTGGGAGAAGTTGCTCTCTGAGGATGTTTTTGTACCATTCTTTATTCATGACTGTGTTCTTAGGCAAAATTGTGAGTGACCGCACTCCCTTGGCTGAGAAGCAACCCCACACGAGTGGTCTCAGGATGCTTTACTGTTGGCATGACACAGGACTGATGGTAGCGCTCACCTTTTCTTTTCTGGACAAGCTTTTTTCCAGATGCCCTAAACAATCGGAAAGGGGATTCATCAGAGAAAATGACATTACCCCAGTCCTCAGCAGTCCAATCCCTGTACTTTTTGCAGAATAGCAGTCTGTCCCTGATGTTTTTCCTGGAGAGAAGTGGCTTCTTTGCTGCCCTTCTTGACACCGGGCCATCCTCCAAAAGTCTTCGCCTTACTGTGCGTGCAGACGCACTCACACCTGCCTGCCGCCATTCCTGAGCAAGCTCTGCACTGGTGGTGCCCCGATCCCGCAGCTGAATCAACTTTAGGAGACGGTCCTGGTGCTTGCTGGACTTTCTTGGGCGCCCTGAAGCCTTCTTCACAACAGTTGAACCTCTCTCCTTGAAGGTGCCTGTGAATCCCTTTTTGTGCAAAGCAATGATGGCTGCACGTGTTTCCTTGCAGGTAACCATAGTTAACAGAGGAAGAACAATAATTTCAAGCACCACCCTCCTATTAAAGCTTCCAGTCTGTTATTCTAACTCAATCAGCATGACAGAGTGATCTCCAGCCTTGTCCTCGTTAACACTCTCACCTGTGTTAACCAGAGAATCACTGACATGATGTCAGCAGGTCCTTTTGTGGAAGGGCTGAAATGCAGTGGACGTGTTTTTTTGGGATTAAGTTCATTTTCATTGCAAAGAGGGTCTTTGAAATTAATTGCAATTCATCTGATCACTCTTCATAACATTCTGGAGTATATGCAAATTGCCATCATAAAAACTGAGGCAGCAGACTTTGTAAAAATTAATATTTGTGTCATTCTCAAAACTTTTGGCCACGGCTATAGATCCCTATGTGGCAGTGCAAAAAGTCAGCGACTCTCTAGGGAGTAACATTGATCTAAAAGCTCTTTTCTTCACCGAGCATGTCGTGTGTCTACGTTATCCACATTTTCCTTTCGGGCAAGCATGCATTTCCAATCAAATAGAATCTTCACTGGCTTGGAAATGTGTTAGTAGGGTCAAGTAGAAGTTCTTTTGTAGTCAGTAGAAAACTTAATAAAACACAACCGAAGTGTGTGAACACCTACTGTTATCACCCATGCTTTGCACAATGTACTATGTCCTATACGTATAAGAAACAAAAGAAGCAAAAGGTGTAAGCAAATCTGATATAATAATAAAACACACACACACACACACACACACACACACACACACACACACACACACACACACACACACACACATAAAAAAACATAAAAACACACAGTCCCACAATCACAAAAGCAAGGACAGTTTGTAGCTTGTGTTCTGTTATTTTGTGTCTATATATAAAAGAAACATTTTATATATGACTCATTCTTCTGATGGATCAGGCCACTGTACTAAGCACCCTGAATTTACTTTGAGGGACAATGTTATTAATTTCTTCCCAGGCCAAAGTGTAAACTGATAACCCCAGTGTAACCTGATATGAAAATTCTGGACCTTAAAAGACAGGGACATGTGCAAGCACAAAGACTCTCGTGTAAGCTCATTGTTTATATTCCCAGAGCTGTAATTTGTTAGGCCTTATAAAAACGGGTGAAATACAATACAGTGCGAGTCCAGGAGCCTTTTGGCTTGCACAGTAATGGTCCTAATGCTTTTATCTCTCAGACACTGTAAGTAAACATCGCCCTGTGTCTGCCTCCATGCTGCCATTTAATTACGTACACATTTTTCCATAGCCCTCATCTTCATACAGTGGAGGCCAGTTCAAAAGCAGCCCTTGAAAGTGGAATCCATGCGTGCTATAGGACTGAATATCAAGTATACAACAGACATCCATGTGTGCTTCATTAGTAAAGCTAAAAAGCTAGATTTTCTTCTCTTAGCTCACGCTATATAGTTTATTCTTGTGCTCTTGTAATTAGTGTTAAAAGCAATATGAACAGTGCAATACTCTTTACAAATTGCACTGCGGGAAATAAGAAAATGGACAAACAAAAGCCTATTTTCCCCAAACAAAGTGGGACTACTACAGGTGGGAGGACTACAACACAGAGCTAAGGGTATGGGGGAGACAGCAGTGGTTGTAGTGGGATAAGTGCATGGCCTTCATGACTAATTCAGAAGCATTATCTGACAAGAGCAGTGTTTTCCCCTCCCACAAGGCCCAGAGCACAAAACAACAGAATAAAAATGTCAAACTACACACTTGGCTGATGGTCAGGTACGCAAACATGGCAGGAGTGACCCTGTGCCAGCCCTTGGTAAAAATCAGCAAAGATCCCTTAATTGGGATTTTATATATATATATATATATATATATATATATATATATATATATATATATATATATATATATATATATATATATATAAAAAAGCCCTTAATATTTAAAAAAAAAAAAAGGGGGGGGGGGGGTCTTGGGGGTGGAATCAATTTTGCAAACTTATCTACACATAAATACGTGTTTACCCCCATTGCTGTCACAGGTTGTAACACTACAAACCTGTACTATAGGAACGTAAACAAATGGCATGACCAAATATAAAGCTTTTAATAGACCTGTAAAGCATCTTCAGTAATGAGGGTCAAGTGTGCACAGCTGAGAAGGCGAGAAGAGCAAAACAGAACTTGATGTAAAATACGCGCTTGCAATGCAGCCAACAGCAACATTCAGTTTACTAAGGCTGCAGCACATTACAAACTGCACCTGGGATTGCCTACTAAACACACTTTGCTTGAGGTTCAGAGTATAATAGTCATTGTGAAATGGTGAAAATGCTAGAACAGGGTCAAAAAGATACAAAGTACATCATTAAATTGCGTTCCACTTTTCTAACTATTTCAGTAGGCCAGATCGTGTCATGTTGTTTGCTCATGTTTGTGTCCGACTTTTAACATTTGGAATATCAGCAATGTCAAAACGTGTTTAGTGTATTGAAGTGCTTTGTTCAGACTGGAAAACTGCTGTTTTGTTCACTGTATCAAAGCATCCAAAACCAAACAACATGGAACAACATGAGGACTGAGGTATTCAAACTGCAGCAGCTATTATTGATTTAAATAATCCAGGCAACAGATATTCCAGGTCTTCAAAGGCTGTTGAGTCTAGGCACTATACCTTCTCCCGACATATTTGGTGGTAATTTACACCTGGTTTTAAGAGTAATAATAAGAAAATTACATTCAAATCTAGTTGCTGTTAGTCATCTGAACTTTAGTAAATATATGACCTTCCAATACATTAATCTTTTTGGTGCTGATTTCACAACTTTTTGCCCAAATGCATATGTATGAAGGAGATACATGTACTTTGTGTGGTTTCATCTATGACACATATATTGCACATTTGGGCTTGTACAACAGCTTTATACAGCTTTATAACTAGACTTCTGGCTCAAAAGGTTGAGTCTTGTGTCTTGTTCATGGGACAGGCTGTGCCCCAAGGCAAAAATCTCATGGATTCTGGAGCACACTAACATCAAACCTACTATGACGGAGACAAAATAAAACATATTTTACAAAAGAGTAAATTGCATACACTGGCAAAAAAAAATTACTTTGTTTTGACAAAAATGTGAAATTTCACACATCATATAATTTTCTCATTAATGATGAATTGATATTGGGTGAATATTCACTGTGTGAAATGATCAAGCTTCAGTAAAATCACAAAAGGGCAAATAATTTTTTTTTTTTTAAATAAAATGACAAATTTAAGGAGAAACTGGTTGCTCTGTGATGCCATGGGACAATCTGCAGGCACACAAAGCAATTCTGACTGATCACCTTTATCCTACGATGAAACATTTCTATCCTGATGGCAGTGATCTTTTGCAGGATGACAGCGTCCCCAGCCACAGAACACAAGGGCTCACTGAATAGTTTGATGAGTATGAAAAAGATGTAAACCACATGCAATGGCCTTCACAGTCACCAGATCTCAACCCAATTGAAAATCTATGGGAGAATTTGGAGCCATTTGTTAGACAGCGCTATGCCAAGGCACAATGAATAAAGTTGTTCTATATAGCCTTTGTTTGAGCCCATCCTTAAAAGAGCAGGCTTTCATTGCATGTAGATGATATTAGGATATGTTAGAGGTCAGCATCATTGAAGCCTTTGAAAACAAAGTGAAAAAAAGTGGGGTGAAGACTGTTTTGAAAAGCACAACAATGAATAAATAATTTATAGGTGTTTTTGGGAAAAAAAATATGCATCACTCAGCTTCCATAATACGGTACACTGGACAGAGTGACCCTGCTCTCCATGGGCATGTCATAATTTAGTGGCACTCGTAGGTACTGAATTGTGGTGTACTGATTCCCCCACCACCACGGTAAGCCCATGTCTTTATCTCTTTCCCTTCATCGTCACCACCACTCTGCTGTTTGGAAGCAGGCTGCCCTTTTTTGCCAATACCCATTAAATAATGAAAGCAGCTTGGTCGTTGAGCATCATTAATGAAACATGCAGACCCTGGTGGTGGCAGGCGTAGACATGTAGCAGATGTGAATAATTCAGTCGTCAAATATGACGGCGACAATTACGCCATGGCTGGAGACGAGTGGCGCCTGTGCCACCTGCTGGCGAGCAGCTCTGCTCCTCTGAGCTGATGCAGAGCAGGCCATTAGCACAAGGCCAACAGTCCCAGAGCTAAGAGCAGCAGATAAAGTGCAAGATCGGCTGGAGGATGGATCCGGTTTTATCTAGTCAAGAGCATGCCTCCCTAATGCAGAGCTTTGAGAAAGGAAGTTATACACTTCAATTGGCATGATGGCTGCAGGCAAAATATTTACTCTGAAATACATGTGAAACCGAGTGACTCATGATGTGTTCGTAAGTGGACCATGTCGCTCAAACCTTCTTCCTCTTACTGCCGAGAAAGCATTAGGAGATTCTTGTGGACCTGATGTGGTAAACAGTCATGAGTGGAGAGATTCAGCTCTGTTAGCTGCTAATGGAGCTCAGTGTCAGAGTTTACAGCTCATTTACAGCTCAAGTGGGCAGCAGCTACAGAAGCAAAGTCTGGCTTATTTCACTGTGATAAGGCCAATTGTCTTGTCAGTCTTTCAGTTAAATACACATTAGAAATGGAGACGGAAATAATACCCCAGTCTGTATATTTCAAGCAAAAGCTTTGATGACCTGCAATAACAAGTGTTTGAGTCCTAGTTAAGTTGTCAAAATATTTATGTATTCGAGAGCAAAAAAGTTCACATATGAATGTTTGAGGTCCCAGGATCTGCTTTTGAACGCTTAATGATAACCAAATTAAACAGGCATTTCCTAAACTCTTTTTTGCAAAATAACTCTTGTTGCTTTATGTGGAAAAATGGTCGGAATGAATGTATATTATTTGGCATACGTCAAAGATCATGCCCTAAAAACTGTAACTATTTAAATGTAATATATTTCAACAGATACAACAACCACAAACCACATTGTGTGTTCTATGAAGTGAATAGAAAGCCATACTGGCTTTAGCTTGACAATTTGTTAGAGGGGCTTAAATAAAACATTTATTTAAATTAGAATAAAAAAATACCAGGAACAAGAAAACTTTCATTTAAATGGAGAAAAATGGATAAGAGTGTAAAAGATTAAAGTTATACAATTACAATATTGTCTTCTGATAATTTTTTTTTTGTTTAAAAAAGAAACTTTAACTTCTGTGGTTTACTGCTCTGTCTGTGGCCATCTAAAATGATTAGAGATGTACTGATCTAATACTGAGCATCACTATCCATGCTGATTTTACACATTTTCCGATCCAATCCACAGATGCATTCTTCCATAGAGCATAACCTGCCAATAAAAGCTCAGTTACTAAGAGGATGTCACTGTTAGATCAGCATTGGGCATTAGCTAATACTCAGAGCTCTAATGTACAGCCGTGGCCAAAAGTTTTGAGAATGACACAAATATTAATTTTTACAAATTCTGCTGCCTCAGTTTTTATGATGGCAATTTGCATATACTCCAGAATGTTATGAAGAGTGATCAGATGAATTGCAATTAATTTCAAAGTCCCTCTTTGCCATGAAAATGAACTTAATCCCCAAAAAACACGTCCACTGCATTTCAGCCCTTCCACAAAAGGACCAGCTGACATCATGTCAGTGATTCTCTGGTTAACACAGGTGAGAGTGTTAACGAGGACAAGGCTGGAGATCACTCTGTCATGCTGATTGAGTTAGAATAACAGACTGGAAGATTTAAAAGGAGGGTGGTGCTTGAAATTATTGTTCTTCCTCTGTTAACTATGGTTACCTGCAAGGAAACACGTGCAGCCATCATTGCTTTGCACAAAAAGGGATTCACAGGCAAGGATATTGCTGCTAGTAAGATTGCACCTAAATCAACCATTTATCGGATCATCAAGACCTTCAAGGAGAGAGGTTCAACTGTTGTGAAGAAGGCTTCAGGGCACCCAAGAAAGTCCAGCAAGCGCCAGGACTGTCTCCTAAAGTTGATTCAGCTGCGGGATCGGGGCACCACCAGTGCAGAGCTTGCTCAGGAATGGCGGCAGGTAGGTGTGAGTGCGTCTGCACGCACAGTAAGGTGAAGACTTTTGGAGGATGGCCTGGTGTCAAGAAGGGCAGCAAAGAAGCCACTTCTCTCTAGGAAAAACATCAGGGACAGACTGCTATTCTGCAAAAAGTACACGGATTGGACTGCTGAGGACTGGGGTAATGTCATTTTATCTGATGAATCCCCTTTCCGATCATTTGGGGCATCTGGAAAAAAAGCTTGTCCGGAGAAGAAAAGGTGAGCGCTACCATCAGTCCTGTGTCATGCCAACAGTAAAGCATCCTGAGACCACTCGTGTGGGGTTGCTTCTCAGCCAAGGGAGTGGGCTCACTCACAATTTTGCCTAAGAACACAGTCATGAATAAAGAATGGTACAAAAACATCCTCAAAGAGCAACTTCTTCCAACCATCCAAGAACAGTTTGGTGATGGACAATGCCTTTTCCAGCCTGATGGGGCACCTTGCCACAAAGCAAAAGTGATAAAGAAGTGGCTCGGGGAACAAAACATCGACATTTTGGGTCCATGGCCAGGAAACTCCCCAGACCTAAATCCCATTGAGAATTTGTGGTCAATCCTCAAGAGGCGGGTGGACTAACAAAAACCCACAAACTCTGACAAACTCCAAGCATTGATTATGCAAGAATGGGCTGCCATCAGTCAGGATGTGGCCCAGAAGTTGATTGACAGCATGCCAGGGCGAATTGCAGAGGTCTTGAAAAAGAAGGGTCAACACTGCAAATATTGACTCTTTGCATAAACTTCATGTAATTGTCAATAAAAGTCATTGACACTTATGAAATGCTTGTGATTATACTTCAGTAACAGTTAGTAACATCTGACAAAAAGATCTAAAAACACTGAAGCAGTAGACTTTGTAAAAATTAATATTTGTGTCATTCTCAAAACTTTTGGCCACAGCTGTAGGTATTGTATTCAAAATGGAAAAACTGGGATTGGTACATCGCTAAAAATTGCATTGATGTTTTGCAATTGATGTACAAAACAATTTAACCTTGTTTGGATGTGCATGGTCTAACAGTCTAAGTGTCCTAGATGCAATGCAAGTATGTACTTATGCCTAAATTTGCCTGAGACACTAGGCAGCATGTGAAGGGACCTGAAGGTCTCACAGGCTCTTAGCTCATTCACCCTGCAGTGCACTTTGACTTTGATAGGACAAAAGCTAAACGGATACAGCCTCCCGACACTCACTCCCCACTGGCACCAGGCGCCAGTACAGACGCATCTTCACACAGACAGCATGGCGACATCACCCTTAATGGCCCTTATCTTAATCTGCTTTAAAAGCATCTTGCGTTTCTCTGAGATCTTTTCACCTCTGCAAACCAACATTTAATAAGTGCCTCCCCCCTCAGTTGTTTCCAGTTTATTTCTCCTATGGTCGAGCCAGACGATGAGGTGCTCTGTGGTTTAATGGGGTCAAAACTACTACAAACCACAGCTCATGGAGTAAGGTGAAAGGTATGTGCGTGCATCTGAATTGGTGAACCAGTACACAGTCTTACAAATGCATGCATAACAAAAAACACACGCACACATACACACAGGTTGTTGCATCTGACAAAGTGATAGAAATCATGTAGAAAGGCGTCTGGAAACAGACGGTAATCTAGGCTATTTCTCAGATGGGACTTTGAGGCTCCAGAACATCCAAAGACTCAAAGGCTCAAAAGAATCCCCAGGCTGCTCAGTTTTCTGATTAAATATTAATCCACATGAAGAAGTCATGTATAATCATTGAAAACCATAATATACTACTAAACCATATCCAAACTTAAAATGCAAAAACATGCACTTTAGCTATAACAAATCATGCATGTCTACATATGGATACATTTAAGAAAGTCACACATTCATTTAAAGGAGACATTGTGACCAGCAGTTTGAATGAAAATCAATTATTCATGGTAAAGACATAACAAACAAAGGAGAACAAAGAATTTATCAATGGAAGCCTATAAGTGAGCTTGTTAGCTGAAAGTTGATACAGGCAGGAAAAATCCTGGTCTGTGCACTGTGGTTTGTGTAGTATCCATTATACACTAGAATTGCCTATTAGTGGCTAAGTGGCAAACAAAGCCTCCTTGACATCTACTACTGAATTTTAAAACGAGTGCCTCAGGTGTCACTTTATGGCTGTTCAAGGGACACGTCAAGCAGCGAGTGCAGCTATGTATGTGAATGGAAGAAAAAAAAAAAGAAGGAGAAAGAGAAAGAAAAACAGTCAGGGCTTAAACTGTGGTCTCTAACACCTCCCAGTGGTGAGTGCACACAGCTATGGGTACAACGCTCATCAGTTAACCGAAGTAAAATGTTTCAAGATCTAATTCACAAGAAACCTCAAATAGAGCATGGAGTCTCGAACTTTACCTTGTAGGATGGCAGGAAGCAGAGCACTCCTCGGCTCACCGTCTGGCACACTTTCAGCAGCAGTGCACCCACCTCATCCTGGAAGGTGAAGGTCTCTGTGTGCTGGAATGTGGCGCATAGCCTATGGCCGTGAGGACCTGCTCCAATAGTGCCAACCCATACCTGAAACATTTCATGCCATTGTTCAAAAACTCACAACCATTTATAATGAACATTTTAATGTTTTAAGGCAAACACTCAGCTAATCTAGTTTGTTACTGAGCAGATGAAACAAAGCCAAACGTGTCTAAATACTAAAAGCACCCAATCGTCAGCCCTTCTCATACAGCCATGAGATTTACCGTATATAGTGTCTTTTTTCATTTTTATCATATCAGTCATCCTTAATGTAATAGACTGATATTACCTATCGATTATGTTTCATACCTATTGATTATGTTTCCTATTTTTTCCTGAAACTTACACTCATGCAGTTATTATGGAATCATGCTGTATTATGAAGTATATTAAGAGTTTTAAAAAAAAATCACTTATTTATACTGAATGATTTTCTTTTACCAGAATGATCACAGGCATTTTCATTGAATGTACCATTATTTGTCTTTGAATGTACAATTATTTTTCACTGAATGTACCATTATGTACTGCCCATTTCAATACTAATAAAAAAAGATCAGGAAAACAGGCTTGTTGTGAAATGTAAATCTGACATGCTATAGCAAGTAATGTACGGCACTTCCCTCATCTTACTAAAGTAGTTATTGGAATGGCCACTTTCACCCCTACTTCACTAATTTTTAAGTAACAGCATTTTCACTTGAGTACAGTTTTTAGCTACATTACTCACCAGGATGTACTAACCTGAGATTTGCTGACAACATGGCTGGCCTCCAGCTGGATGGAGAATTTGAGGCCCAGCTCAGAAGAGAAGGACGTCATGGGTGAGAGGGTACCAGAAGTGAGCACTATACTGTGTACTGCTGTGCTCAGATCAGAGAATGCCTGCCAGCACACACATACACTGTTATCATGAACTGCATATACACAGGCCACTAATGATATAGACACTGATTATTTTTCCTTTTTTCCTGCAATGATATGTGGAAGAAATTAAAAACAAAACAGGCTGGATTTTGAAAAAAAACTTTAGTATTGTTGCTGCTCAGGGTCAGGCACTCACCACAGCAGGGTTAAGACACCAGAAGCTGAGTTTGTGCACAAGGGTTTTAGTGCGGACAGTCTGGCGGCGACGGCGTGGCCGGGCAAAAAAGCCCTGGGCATCAGGCACATCCTCCTGGGTAGTCCAAACATAACTCTGCTGCAGAGCCACACGGTAGTCATCCGCAAACCTACACACATGCGCGCACACACACACAAGAACTTGGCACAGAGCAGTTTCAAGCATATACACTTATGAGAGCTGTGATTAGCTTTGGCATCAATAGACTGCCTTGGTTGTAATAAGAAAACAGAAAAAAGACAATGCAGGATTATAAAGTTATGCCACGAAGGTTTTTACAATTGTCTTCCTAAAACAGAATTTGGCACAAATAGCTGCCAATGGCTATTAGGATTTTGGTTCTAGCTCATGTTCCCCAAACTTGAGGGACAGCTGGAACGATCACAGTGATGACCCTAAAAGCACATTAAAAGGTCACAGTAGAAGCAATCGCATCATAAAATACAGTCCACAACAATGAATTTACCAAATTAAACATGGAAGAAGTGCTAGGATTAACACTGCCTCTTTGTCTGATTAGTTGTGTAGTCAACTAAAAAAAAAAATCAGCAAATTTTTAAATTTCATCAGTGATAATGACAAGTAAAAATGAAATAATTTGAAATGAACATGATTTGAGTTTCAAAATTAAAATGAATAATTAAACACACTGTTGACAATAAGACAAATGAAATGAATTATCATAAGGATGTTACCAATGAACTTTATAAAAAAAAAAATTAAAAAAAAAAAAAACCATGAAGTCAGCATACTATAATGACAGAATTACAAAATACGGCTGTTCATTTATCGTGCTGAAAAAATGCTTGTACTGGTCAATACCTGAAAACTTGAACTTAAACAATGCATAGGTTGAGAAGGATTGTTGTTTTCATTGAAGAGAACCTTAATGGAAATTGCTTTTTAATTATTCATCATTTGCTTGAGTATACTGTGTCACGTGTTCATATTCAAAAGCGACCAGTGATAAACAGTGCTGCAAGTGCCAATAGCTTATTTTGGTACCAATCTTGAACAGGTACCAAAAACCATATGCCTGGAAACTTTGGTATTTTCGTGCAGTGGAAAAAGGCCCTAAATGTTTAGAGTAAATAAAATGTGAGCCAGATATTATTTCAGGACCTTCCAAAAAAAAAAAAATAATAATATTTTTTTTTATTTATTTTTTTAAACACAAAAAAACAATGCATCAGTTGCATGGATGCATCTACTATGATTTGGAGACAAAGCTTATCCAAACTGCACTCAGTTTATGTAAGGGATAATGACCTGCAGTTTTGACGAAACAGGAATCCCAACACCATAAAAAGGCTCTTGAGCACAGTCTGAGTGTTGGAGCTGATGGTGGGAACCTGTACAGTTTGCTCTCTCCCATTCACCAGCCCGACCCGTTCTTCCTTCTCCAGCACTGCCTCAAAATGCTTCTGCTCAGCAAGTAAACACAAACACACACAAATATAAATATTATTTTCTGCATGGTGGAATGTAAGAAAACAATTAATATTAGAATGGAGTATGTTGAAGGTAGACTGAAAGCAACACTCTTTGGAATGGGATACCTGAAGCACAGGAAACGTGTCAGCTGTTATGCCAAGACCATGGAAGATGTCCAGAACTTCCTTCCCAGTCCACACCTTATAGGCAGTCTCATAATCCCTGTCTTGCAAAGTACTGGAGCTTTCTTGTATCCAGCTGCACACACATATCCACACATCATTTGTCAGATGAATTTGACACCAGTTTAGGTTTTACAGCCTTGTCAAATCAAATGCCTAATGCCTAATCAAAGACATAATGGATATAAGCACTATATGGAGATCTTAAGTGATTGAAGAATGATGTCCTAATTTGTCCTGCTATTAACACCACGTCTCATGAGATGATACACAAGAATTTTTCAATAGAAAACAAGTTGTCTCTGCTCACTAGTCGATAAAAGAATGATAAATTAACTTCTACATGATGCAACCTGCCCCCATGCACCTTTTTAAATAGTTTTGTCCACCATCATAGGCTCCATTTACCCCTTTTTATCAAGTTACATCCTGTACAAACCATTAGCCACAAGGGAGTTAGCAAAGAGATCATATTTAGATAGCTTTATAGCCTATGTGAGGAAACAAAGACAATGTACTTGAGCAGGCTGCAGCAAAAGGCCAGAAGAGGCTCATGGTGATTCTGGCGGATGTTATATTTCAGCATGGCCTCAAGATCCTCACGGGCCTCCCGCAACTGAGCCTGGTTTAAGGTGAAGCTGGCAGACTCGCGGGCACAATCCTCAATGTTATGAGCCTCATCCAGCACCACAATCTGCCCCTTTAGATTGATGTCCATCTGTGGAGAGGATGGGAGCTATCATTTTCAGTAAAGATTAGAAAAGGCTCGGAATAAACAGGATTTACGCATGCAAAATGGTATCTGATTGATCACCTTTGCAATAAAAATTGTATTGCCTTATTCATTAATAAGAACTACGTGTTGCACTCTCTAAAATACAGGTGCATCTCAATAAATTAGAATGTCGTGGAAAAGTTCATTTATTTCAGTAATTCAACTCAAATTGTGAAACTCGTGTATTAAATAAATTCAATGCACACAGACTGAAGTAGTTTAAGTCTTTGGTTCTTTTAATTGTGATGATTTTGGCTCACATTTAACAAAAACCCACCAATTCACTATCTCAACAAATTAGAATATTTCATAAGACCAATAAAAAAAACATTTTTAGTGAATTGTTGGCCTTCTGGAAAGTATGTTCATTTACTGTACATGTACTTAATACTTGGTAGGGGCTCCTTTTGCTTTAATCACTGCCTCAATTCAGTGCGGCATGGAGGTGATCATTTTGTGGCACTGCTGAGGTGGTATGGAAGCCCAGGTTTCTTTGACAGTGGCCTTCAGCTCATCTGCATTTTTTGGTCTCCTGTTTCTCATTTTCCTCTTGACAATACCCCATAGATTCTCTATGGGGTTCAGGTCTGGTGAGTTTGCTGGCCAGTCAAGCACACCAACACCATGGTCATTTAACCAACTTTTGGTGCTCTTGGCAGTGTGGGCAGGTGCCAAATCCTGCTGGAAAATGAAATCAGCATCTTCAAAAAGCTGGTCAGCAGAAGGAAGCATGAAGTGCTCCAAAATTTCTTGGTAAATGGATGCAGTGACTTTGGTTTTCAAAAAACACAATGGACCAACACCAGCAGATGACATTGCACCCCAAATCATCACAGACTGTGGAAACTTAACACTGGACTTCAAGCAACTTGGGCTATGAGCTTCTCCACCCTTCCTCCAGACTCTAGGACCTTGGTTTCCAAATGAAATACAAAACTTGCTCTCATCTGAAAAAAGGACTTTGGACCACTGGGCAACAGTCAGTTCTTCTTCTCCTTAGCCCAGGTAAGATGCCTCCGACGTTGTCTGTGGTTCAGGAGTGGCTTAACTAGAGGAATACGACAACTGTAGCCAAATTCCTTGACACGTCTGTTTGTGGTGGCTCTTGATGCCTTGACCCCAGCCTCAGTCCATTCCTTGTGAAGTTCACTCAAATTCTTGAATCGATTTTGCTTGACAATCCTCATAAGGCTGCGGTTCTCTCGGTTGGTTGTGCATCTTTTTCTTCCACAATTTTTCCTTCCACTCAACTTTCTGTTAACATGCTTGGATACAGCACTCTGTGAACAGCCAGCTTCTTTGGCAATGAATGTTTGTGGCTTACCTAGTGAACCAAACTGAGAGACCATTTTGAAGGCTCAGGAAACCTTTGCAGGTGTTTTGAGTTGATTAGCTGATTGGCATGTCACCATATTCTAATTTGTTGAGATAGTGAATTGGTGGGTTTTTGTTAAATGTAAACCAAAATCATCACAATTAAAAGAACCAAAGACTTAAACTACTTCAGTCTGTGTGCATTGAATTTATTTAATACACGAGTTTCACAATTTGAGTTGAATTACTGAAATAAATGAACTTTTTCATGACATTCTAATTTATTGAGATGCACCTGTATATTTATGATTTCTCGAAAACTATTATAAATTATTATATACTAATATTAATACAAATATTATAGCACAGGTGACCTGCTTATAGTAGGACATACATACATAGTATCAAATGGTGTATTATGGTTATTTCATATAGATTCCTACAGGCTCCTGGTCTGACTGGGAAAGAAACTCACACTCTCCCGGATAAGGGGGTCCAGCAAGTAGTTATATGGGCAAAAAACAATGCAAGCATCCTGCATGAGCTCCCGGGCTGCATAGTAGGCACAGGAGCGCAGCTTACTGCCCAGAGTGACCAGCTCTTCTATGTCCCAGGCCTGGTGCAGCCCATGTACCCACTGCAAAGTGCTCTGCTCCCGCATCTTATGCACATTGTGGTAGAATCGGCATAACTGCCCCTGTAATACAGACAAATACAATGGCAGGTCACTATTCATCCCTAACATTAGACAGTGTATCCTCACTATGCCATTAACAAATTAGCTGTTCATCGTTTTCAACAGTGACAGCACTGTCACCACTAAGGCACATATCTGTTTCATATTTAGAGCAGGTGTCTTTCTGCCGGACCGTTAAAAGGGGCATCTGTTCATTGTGCGGGGACTCACTGGAGCCTGCAGTGGCCTGATGAGAGGCTGACAGCAATTTCATCTGTATTATAGTCAGGGAGATTATCCCACAGAGGGAGCATGGGATTAACACTGCCTGGGCAGGGCCATTTCACTGCAACAGTCATTTGCCTCTTATGACGGTGATGATAACTGAGATGTGTGACCTTACGGCAAATGCTTCAGAGGAGAATAAAAGAAAGGAGTGGGGATGCAGGCCTGACTGGAAATGACACAGGAGACTGTGCTAGTGGCTTATACACTCCTAAGCAAAGTCATCATCCATGCCATGGCCTTTTACATGCACGGACGCAACAAGGTCGGCAGCTGAGCAATAGGTGCTTATGACCCGAGCTGCCTGGCGGCGAGGAGGATGATAAAAAGTCTCTTGTTAAAACAGACTGCATCTGAAGCATTTGACAAGTGTGCATTAACAAAAAGCTGTGAATGAGTGATTAGGGGCATTATCACCCACAACTGGTCCCCACAGCTCCAGTGACAAGGATTTCATTCACATATCCTTAAAGAGTAGGATTATGTTACAGTGGATATATTCTGAAGGCTACTAATCATCTTCCCATTACAGCAACGTCAAAGTGTAAAGAAGCCTCACCAAACTAGTGAACACTGACTATCTAGCCTGAAGGCCATGACAAGAAGCAGGAAGCAAGTGCTTTCTTTACAAAGCAGAAGTGAGGTCAGATTGAGTTCAGAAGATTCAATCTGGAGGTCCTATGGTATAATAATTCATTATATGGTGACCACTGCTTGAGTCTAACCTCAGATGCTGAGCAAATCAGCGATCCTTACCTGTACTTATGTGATGCATCAGAATAGTATTTAAACGGTGTAAGGTTTTGGGCAAACACAGGTGACCAGAACAGCTTCAGTGAGCCTTGGCATAGATTTTACAAGTCTCTGTTACTATAATGGGATGATGAACACCAATTTTCCCAAAATATATTCCCTCAGTAGGTTTTTTTTTTTTTACTATGTTGGAGGAGAGCACTCTCTAACATATAGCTTCAAAATCTCCCATAGTTGTTAAACTGGAATTAGATCTAGTGACTGTGAAGGCCATAGCATATGATTTACATCATTTTTATACTCATCAAACTAATCAGTGAGGCCTCATGCCCTGTGAATGGGGACATTGTTATCCATGAAGTGACCACTCCCATCAGAATAAAAATGTCATCATAGGATAAAGGTGAACAGCCAGAATAACTTTATTGATTTGCAATGACGTTCCTCTCTAAGGGCATAAGTGGACCCAAACAACGCCAGCAAAAAACCACCTACAGCATGACAGAGCCACCAGGTTTTCTTTGCCACCCATCTTCATAAAAAAGTTATAATAAACTAATGCACATGCAGATCAACACATCTAGAAAGATGAATTCCTCACTGGCTGCTGAATCTATTTTTGCTATTACTAACTTAGCTTAGAATACCTAATTTATAATAACAGAATTCATAGTTCAGAATTAACAAGAGCGTGTGAACCCAATGAGCTGAACAAACTCTGTCAATGAAGCCTTTCATCTCATTGAGGGCTCACGTGGTGACACATGAATAAAGACCCTGTGTTGAAAGCTGTAGTGGTGTCAGATGCTATGACTTGGGCATTGGGTGACTCACATTCTTGGCCTCGAGCAGCTCCTTGCAGCGTTCATTGCGGTTGGCGTGGGGTACCACTTCAGGGTGGACACACGTATGGTCTCGGCTGGACAGGATGGTCATGGGCACAGTGGAGTAGAGCGTCCGCTTCAGCTCATGTGCAATTTGGGTGATCTGTTTATGCGTGCGTGTGCCAAAGAAAATTTTGGGGACAGCTTTCTTCCCATTGCCCTCCTTGTCTTTGTCCTTGACTTTTTCACCTCTCCTCTGCCCTTCTGTGAGGCTTGCACAAGCGCACAGGGAACAAGGTACAGGAGACTATGGACAAAGAAAGGAAAACAAATCAACCTCAAGTACAGTAATGACTAAGACTACAGGAGCAAGGCTAGACATCATGTTCAATTAGATGAATAGGTTTTTAACGTATGTGAACATATAGATAAACAAAGTATACATAAAAGGGAAACACTATAAGTCAGGATCAGATGACTCCAGCTGAGATGGAAAGTTTAGACCCCAGTACTGTTCATGATGCTGCTCCCTGACTGGATATTGTTAATTATAGCTTTCACACACAAGATCCTGCCAGCTAATGCCAAATCTTGAGGCAGATGGATAAGAACAAGTATCTGAGGCTACAATGGGCACAGGCTCACCAAAACTGGTCAGTTTTAGATTGGATAAACATCAGCTAGTATTATTCCAATCACCCAATATCCAGTTTCAGAGAGCACACCTGCTGGCAAATCCATGGCCTCAACCTGCTTTTGTCAACAGTTCAGGCTGCTGAAATGTGGTGGTGTAATGGGGTGGAGAATGTTTTCTTGGCACACATTGGCACCATAACACCAAATGAGCATCATTTGAATGCCACAGCCTATCTGAGTACTGTTGCTGACCACATGCATGGCCACAATTTACCCGTCTTCTAACGGCTACTTCCACCACGATAATGTGCCATGTCACAAAGCACAAGTTGTCTCAAACTCGTTTCGTGAACATGACACTGAGCTCAGTGACCTCCCCAGGCATGTGATCTGAAACCAATAGAACATCTTTAGGTTGTGGGAGAACAAGAAATTTGCAGCATAATATATGTGTAGCTGACGAACCTGACAATCAGAATCTCAAATCTTCTCAAATATATCCAAAATCTTGTGGAATCCATAACACTAAGAATTGAAGCTGTTCTGGGAGCAGGGGTAGGGGGGTGGTGGGATTGGTCCCACTCAGTATTGAGTAGTATATGATACTACTAATTTGTAAGGAAATTGGCATGCAAGTTTTTCCACACATCCTGGATAACCTACAATGTTTCTTATGGAAACTAAAAACTCCTGAAGTCTAAAATCAAATATATAACTAGTTTAATGCAGAGTGTTGCTCTACTCTATCTATACAGCTGCAGACCACTTATATGATATTCACCATGAGGAAGGAATGTGAATGATCTGAACTTGTACTGGTGAGGCATTTCAGAGTACTTTGGATTTGATTTTATTAAGGGGTTACTGAATACCTAAAACATGAACTCCTACACGTTACCATTGTTGTATTCTCCAAGAGTAATAAGATCAAGGCTTATCAACAAACACTGCATGTTACACCTTAATATTTAATAAGCTCTCTCTTAGCCCCTGCTCCAGTGGAGGAGTCACTTTTTGGTCAGCCACGCTGCTTCTCAAACCTTGTCTTCCATTAAATATTACAACATACTAGACGGAGAGGATAGGGTGGGATAAAGCCCAGCTCCGATGCACAGACTAAAAAGAAGAAAATGCCTGGATGCAGATAATGTTACAACAGAGTTGGAGGAGTTTCACACCAGCGCTCCACTTGTCTCAGTTCCTTGGATCAGCTTACCTGCTGCTGCCACATTCAATAGCCCAGTCCAAGTACCCTGCCTCCTATGCTGTATAATTACTTATTCATCGAATGATGGAGGGAGGGCTGCTTGTCAATGGTAGGCCTTGTCAGAGGCAGCGCAGGAAACAGCTGACACAAGAGTATCCGTTACACGAACCCTGCCACAGTTTCGGCCCCTCTCGCCACCGGGCAGCAAAGAAACACCCCTGGTATGCAGATAACAGCCTCTGTTGGCTGGACCTGCCGCCATGGACACATTCAAGCTGCATTCTTTCACCACGGGGGCCCTGATATCATCTCGGCGCTCTCCCTCGGCTCAATCCAGTCCTTGCTATCAAACACTGCCCAGCCTTGTGCGGGAGCGTCAACCTTAGCATGTCGTTTCAGCTGGGGTCATCTGGGGGCAAGACAAACTGAACAGCTCACTGCTCTACAGCATAAAGCAGCATATGGAAGAGAGTTTGATGCATCATAGATGGTTTCTTTTAAGCCTGAAACGTTCTCAGGCACACAGCTAGATAATGCATATCCTATTTACCAAATTAAATAAAAACTGCAGGAAAAACATTCTTTTCAAGGAAGTACTTCTGTTGGAAAAAAATAAAATGATAATAAAGCAAACACATTACAACCTAAAGAGATAATACCATCGATCATCTAAACATATATTTGTTCGGACTAATTCAAAATGCAAACTGTGTGCTTCACAGTTTCCAATATGACTTCAAATGCATATTATTATAAAGAAAAGACTTAAAAGATTCTAAAGAATCAGACTTAAAGAAAGGTGTTTGGGCTGATGATGATAATGGGCTTGTTCAGCCAAACAGTACATTCACTGTGTTTTTCTAGAGAGGTGAAGGCGAGCCCTATGTCCTGTTAGAGCTCTGTGATTGAGATCCTAAAGTAGATTGTCCTCACCCCACAATGACTCTGTGATGGAATGTGCAGGCCTGCATTTCAACAGGTGAGCTCTGAGAGCATGACACTCAAGTCCCCGTCCCCCCCCCGCCTTCAAAAACTCCTTCAGTAAAGGACATTGAAAAGAAAAGACAGCGAGTGAGAAAAACAGCTTTCATAAAAAGTCTTCACGGGTCTTCACTCCCCCATCACGGCTGCCCCTGGAGCCCTTAAAGCTCCCCCCAGCCAGCCAATCTCTAGAGACACAAAGCACCTGTTTATCCCTTGAGCGCAGTAACCAGCAGGTGAACCCCATTCAATATTTATCCCAGGCTTTCACAGTTCACTGCCAAGCAAGGCAAACCTCTTAATTAAACTGGAGCTTGCTTCAAAGGGCCCATTGAAGATGTCAGTCAGCACTGGCAGGGGCTACGCACGATGTCAGATGAGGAATGGAAACCCAAAGAAAACCCCACCCCCTTTAACCCCCCCCCCCCCCCCACACCCACCAGGGCTAGGCCTCCGCCTTCCATAACAGTCCACCAATCTCTACGAAAGTCTAACACAAGTCACTCATTTCCTCATTCTAACTACTGTACACACAGGTTCTACTGTGGCACAGACAAACACCAACACAGATTCTTCTAATGGGACAGCATCACATTTTCTCATTTTCACAGTTTTAGACTCAATCAAAGGTAATGGCTATACACGCACTGAGCACTTTATTAGGAACATCTATACACCTACTCATTCATGTAATTATCTAATCAGCCAATCATGTGGCAGCAGTGCAATGCATAAAATCATGCACATACAGGCCAGCAGCTTCAAGTAATGTTCACATCAACCATCAGAATGTGGGAAAAAATGTGATCTCAGTGATTTTTACTGTGGCATGATTATTTGTGCCAGGGCTGGTTTGAGTATTTCTATAACTGCTGATCTCCTGGGATTTTCATGCACAACGATCTCTAAAGTTTACTCAGAATGGTGCATCCAGTGAGTGGTAGTTCTGCAGACGAAAACACCTTGTTGATGAGATAGGTCACCTGAGAGTGGCCAGACTGGTTCGAGCTGACACAAAGCCTACAGTAGCTCAGATAACCACTCTGTGCAATTGTGCTAAGCAAAAAAGCATCTCAGAATGCACAATACATCAATCTTTGATGCGGATGGGCTACAACAGCAGAAATCCATGTCGGGTTCCATTTCTGTCAGCTAAGAACAGAAAGCTGATGCTGCAGTGGGCACTCTGGACAGTTGAAGACTGGAAAAACGTAGCCTGGTCTGATGAATCTCGAATTCTGCCGAGGCACACAGATGGTAGGGTCAGAATTTGATGCCAACAGCATGAATCCATGGACCCAACCTGCCTTGTGTCAACAGTCCAGGCTGGTGGAGGTGGTGTAATGGTGTGGGGAATGTTTTATTGACACACTTTAGGCCCGTTAATAACAAACAATCATTGCTTGAATGCCACAACCTATTTGAGTATTGTTGCTGACCATGTGCATCCCTTCATGGCCACAATTTACACATCTTCTAATGGCTACTTCCATCGAAAAGCAAAAGTCGTCTCAAACCGATTTCATGAACATGACAATGAGTTCAGTGTTCTTCAGTGGCCTTCCCGGTCACCGGATTTGAATCCAGTAGAACTCCTTTGGGATGCGGTAGAACGGGAGATTCGCAGCATGAGAGTGCACCTGAAAAATCTGCAGGAATTGTGTGATGCAATCATGTCAACATGGACCAGAATCTCAAAGGACTGTTTCCAACATCTTGTGGAATCCATGCCACATAGAACTGAGGCTATTTTGAGAGAAAAAAGGCCCTACCCAGTATTAGTACAGTATTCCTAATAGAGTGCTCCATGAGTGTAACTGTAAATTTCATTGTGTTTTAGCACATCAAGCACTAAAAAAGCTGCTTCTGAAAGTTAGAAAAGACAAGACCCATTACATCCCATTACTCACTACAATCCAAACAAGGAGCATGATCACTCAGCTAGGAGAGCCATTTCTCAACTGTTTAAGTACTGCCTGAAAAAAAATAATTATAATTATAATTATATTATAATTATTATTAGCTAGCACTAGTAGCAGTTAGTGATTACCAGTAGGTATTTACTTTACCTTTGCCTATTTTGGATTTGTCTTGTCAGAATTTAACAAATCAAGGCTTGAAATGGAGGTAAAACATGCAGTTGCAAAAGAAAAAGTGCAAATGCACCATTACCTTGTGTTAGATTGGGTGTCTCATTTGCTTGACATAATATTCTCATGATGTGAGTGATAAATGTGTGATAAATGTGTGGAATGTTGCATTGTAGTTACTGAGCTGTTATTTAATTAGGCCTAGTTAAAGGTTCTGTAGTAGTATTAGTTAATTGAATTGCTAAATAAATATTCTTTAAATAAATCTTTTTGGTATTTATTGTATTTATAATAATTCAGTTAATTAATAAAAAAAATTCAATAGATTAATTGATTATCAAAAATAATTGTTAGCTGCAGACTTTTAAAAGCTTTCAAAGAACTGTACCTACAACGCTGACATCATATACAATTCTCTGCTGCCACCCAGTGGTCAAATGTTAACAATGTCCAGTTTCTTTCTGCATGACTTCATTTAAAAAAGACTTAAATGAATGTGAATGCCTAAGAATCCTCACACTTCAGTTTTGTTAACATTTTCTGGAAGTTGAGAATTACAAAGTTATGAGGAAGTGAGATACTGTATATGATGGGAAGGCATACACAGATCAATTCGTTTCCATTTTCAATACAGATATAGATATCAGTTGGGTATCATCCAATACTGCACTCAGAGTAATCAAGCCTGCTTTCTGCAAGCTCCTGTTTTAAGTTATATGAAATGTCACAAGAATGATGGGGAAATGCTTTAAGATTATTTATATGCCAAAACCTGTTGCATCATGTTGATGGATAGGAATACGTCAAACCGAATCAAACAGTGATCCAGAGCTACAAGGCCAAGAACAACATTAATACCAATACTTTGTATTGGATTAGCTCATCTCTCATTATAGAAATAGTGTTTATGATCACTGTATCCGGATTTATCTTAAAAGTTGTTTGGAGCACAAAAATAACAAAAACAAAGCTGTGAAATGCTCAAGGCTCAAGTGTTAAATACTTTCCATATACTCACACAGCATTCAGCAGGTGGCAGGCTGCCTTCAGCTTTGGCTTGACTGTTCAACTCTACAGTCCTGTTCTCAGCCCCAGGATTAGCTCTTTCCACTGCCTCCTCCTCCTCCTCATCATCATCATCAAACACCACGCCTTTTTCAAAACATCTTCGCTTCCTGCTCTGCTGAACACCACATGATTAACAAATTAAAGGTCAGCTTACAGTGGTGCTTGAAAGTTTGTGAACCCTTTAGGATTTTCTCTCTCTCTGGATAAATATGACCTAAAACATCAGATTTCCACACGAGTCATAAAAGTAGACAAAGAAAACCCAATTAAACAAGTGAGACAAAAATATTATACTTGGTATAATATTTATTTATTGAGGAAAATAATCCAATATTACATATCTGTGAGTGGCAAAAGTATGTGAACCTCTAGGATCAGCAGTTTAATGTGAAGGTAGAATTAGAGTCTAGTGTTTTCAATCATTGGGATGACAATCAGGTGTGAGTGAGTGTCCTGTTTTATTTAAAGAACAGGGATCTATCAAAGTCTGATCTTCACAACATGTTTGTAATCATCAAGTGTATCATGGCATGAACAAAGGAGATTTTAGAGAAGCTCAAAGAGTTGTTGAAACCCATGAGGCTGGAAAAGGTTACAAAACCATCTCTGAAGAGTTTGGACTCCACCAATCCACAGTCAGATAGACTGTGTACAAATGGAGGAAACTTAAGACCATTGTTACCTGCCCCAGGAGTGGTCAACCAACAAAGATCTCTCCAAGAGCAAGACGTGTAATAGTCCACAAGGTCACAAAGGAACCCAGGGTAAATTTCAAGCAACTAAAGGCCGCTCTCACATTTATGCTCATGAGTGCACCATGAGGAGAACACTGAACAATTGAAACATTGCTGCCCCTCTGCAGTTTGCTAATGATCGCATGTACAAGCCAGAAGGCTAATGGAAAAATGTTTTGTGGACACATGAGACCAAAATAGATTTTTTGGCTTAAATGAGAAGGGTTATGTTTGGAGAAAGGAAAACACTGCATTCCAGCATAAGAACCTAATCCCATCTGTGACATACAGTGCTGTGAAAAAGTATTTGCCTGATTTCTTCTGTTTTTGTGTATAGCTCAAACTAAACTTTTAGATCTTCAAATGAAATACAACATAGAACAAATGCAACCTGAGTAAACACACAATACAGTTTTTATTTATTTATTTATTTATTTATTTTATTGAAGCCAAAAAGTTATCCAACACCTATCACCCATGTGAAAAACTAATTTCCCCCTTGAACTTAAAATCTGGTTGTGCCACCTTTAGCAGCAATAACTGCAACCAAACGCTTCCGATAACTGGAGATCAGTCTTTCACTTACTTCTAGGACTAGGACTTACTCCTATGCTTTGGATCATTGTCCTGCTGCACAATCCAGCTGTGCTTGAGTTTCAACTTACAGACTGAACACTGGACATTCTCCTTTAGGATTTTCTGGTAGAGCGCAGAATTAATGTTTACCTCAATTATTGCAAGATGCCCAGACCCTGAAGCATCAAAGCATCCCCACACCATCACACTTAGGACTTTTGATTATGTTTTAGGATATATTTATGCAGAAATATAGAAATTGTCTAAAGGGTTCACAAACTTTCAAGCACCACTGTATGTACATTTCAGTGCTCAAAATAAATAGCGTCTTGACATTCTGGTGAAGTCCTCAGCGGTCAGATTTAATATTAAGTTTATGTATTACAGATTCTTGTATTCTGAGAAGCCCTGAATAACATGTGCTATAAATCACCCTGAATAGCACTGCAGTACCTCACTGAACATATGCAAACCATGAGCAAATATAGTATAATGATAAAAAAAAAAAATTAACAAGCTAATCTACATTAGGTAATAGCTATCTAACTGGACCATGTTTTGATTAATGAGAGGTAAAAGAGTGGAGATGAAGAGGGCCAACTCCACCACCAAAATTACCATCACTGAAATAAAATAAATTGTGTTATATTAGCATTACTGCTATTCTAATTGCCAATGTCTGAGTAGAAAACAGTTTTTGTATTTGGGATTAACTGAGTTAAGTCTGATTCAGGGTGATTAATATTGCATACCAGGATACACAATATATATACAGTATCTCACAAAAGTGAGTACACCCCTCACATTTTTGTAAATATTTTATTATATCTTTTCATGGGACAACACTGACGAAATGACACTTTGCTACAATGTAAAGTAGTGAGTGTACAGCTTGTATAACAGTGGAAATTTGCTGTCCCCTCAAAATAACTCAACACACAGCCATTAATGTCTGAACCATTGGCAACAAAAGTGAGTACACCCTTAAGTGAAAATGTCCAAATTGGGCCCAATTAGCCATTTTCCCCTCCCCGGTGTCATGTGACCCGTTAGTGTTACAAGGTCTCAGGTGTGAATGGGGAGCAGGTGTGTTAAGTTTGGTGTTATCGCTCTCACACTCTCTCATACTGGTCACTGGAAGTTCAACATGGCACCTCATGGCAAAGAACTCTCTGAGGATCTGAAAAAAAGAATTGTTGCTCTACATAAAGATGGCCTAGGCTATAAGAAGATTGCCAACTCCCTGAAACTGAGCTGCAGCACGGTGGCCAAGACCATACAGCGGTTTAACAGGACAGGTTCCACTCAGAACAGGCCTCGCCATGGTCGACCAAAGAAGTTGAGTGCACGTGCTCAGCATCATATCCAGAGGTTGGCTTTGCAGAATAAACGTATGAGTGCTGCCAGCATTGCTGCAGAGGTTGAAGGGGTGGGGGGTCAGCCTGTCAGTGCTCAGACCATACGCCGCACACTGCATCAAATTGGTCTGCATGGCTGTTGTCCCAGAAGGAAGCCTCTTCTAAAGATGATGCATAAGAAAGCCTGCAAACAGTTTGCTGACGACAAGCAGACTAAGGACATGGATTACTGGAACCATGTCCTGTGGTCTGATGAGACCAATATAAACTTATTTGGTTCAGATGGTGTCAAGCGTGTGTGGCAGCAACCAGATGAGGAGTACAAAGTGTCTTGCCTACAGTGAAGCATGGTGGTGGGAGTGTCATGGTCTGGGGCTGTATGAGTGCTGGCGGCACTGGGGAGCTACAGTTCATCGAGGGAACCATGAATGCCAACATGTACTGTGACATACTGAAGCAGAGCATGATCCCCTCCCTTCGGAAACTGGGCCGCAGGGCAGTATTCCAACATGATAACGACCTCAAACACACCTACAAGACGACCACTGCCTTGATAAAGAAGCTGAGGGTAAAGGTGATGGACTGGCCAAGCATGTCTCCAGACCTAAACCCTATTGAGCATCTGTGGGGCATCCTCAAATGGAAGGTGGAGGAGCGCAAGGTCTCCACCTGCTCCGTGATGTTGTCATGGAGGAGTGGAAGAGGACTCCAGTGGCAACCTGTGAAGCTCTGGTGAACTCCATGCCCAACAGGGTTAAGGCAGTGCTGGAAAATAATGGTGGCCACACAAAATATTGACACTTTGGGCCCAATTTGAACATTTTCACTTAGGGGTGTACTCACTTTTGTTGCCAGCGGTTTAGACATTAATGGCTATGTGTTGAGTTATTTTGAGGGGACAGCAAATTTACAATGTTATACAAGCTGTACACTCACTACTTTACATTGTAGTAAAGTGTCATTTCTTCAGTGTTGTCCCATGAAAAGATATAATAAAATATTTACAAAAATGTGAGGGGTGTACTCACTTTTGTGAGATACTGTAGATATTTTTAAATAACAGCCAAGATCTAAATATTTACAATCCTACCTTCTGATCAGCAGCAGGTGCCCGAATTCGCTTCTTATCAGGCTTAAAGTCTTCGTCACTTGGTTCTCCCTGTGTATTGAGGGAAGCCTGAAATTTCTCAGAAAGCCTGGATGACAGAGTGGATCTCTTGGCTTGATTTTCCTCTGCTGTTAGTAAGAAGAAAACTCATGACTTTCAACCTATCATGTCTAAGACTTGGGTAACGTAAAGGTAGACCAGAGACTGAGGCACTGATTCCTAAGAGCACTAACCTCTCGGAGGTGTGATGACTTGGGCAGCAGAATCTTCTCCAGTAAGGTCAATCACAGCTGGTTTGGACGTTGTCGTGCCGAAGGAAGTAGATGAGCAGCGAGCTCTGTTGTGGCACACACACTGACATGGGGTAGTAACGTATGGCTTTTTCACATCACATGATGGGCTTCCTCCCTCCTGGTCTGACTTAGCTTTGAGGAATAGAGAGAGTAAAATTATACAGAAAATAACATCCCAATGCCTTTCCATTAGTCTCTGTTTATGGCCAATAAGGCCAAATTTGAATAAATATATTTTAAAGCGCCTCCAAATTAACCCCCCTTAAAACTCACTTCAAGTGCCTGTAACTATTTCCAGGAAGTGGTTTACATAGCTTGGTATCAAAATCTTGAATTTTCTTCATATATGAAGATATAAAACTTCTGTAAACTATCAAGGAAAACTGTAAAGTGTCTCTCGGGCAAAACACATCAGCAACTGAGGTTCATAAGGTATGATAAAATTGTTCTGCCATCATGTTTTTATTATTTGTATTGTTGTCATGTAACACAGTAATATTTAGTAATATTTTCTCCATTAAACCACTTTCAGTAAGTCCTGAAAATTTTGTGCAAAATTATTTATTTAGAATTTTGGCTATATTGTCTATCTGACTGTTCACCGAACTCTTTCTGTATTTAAATAATGCTTTACATATTTATCAACGTCTAAAAATCAGACTGACATGTAATGTAATTGTAGATGTTCAGTCCAGATAAAGGCTTATGGAGGTCTGTTAATCCACTACTCTTATGCATAACTGATACTGTTATGTGTAAAATTTCAGAAACAATTCAATTTTAACTGCAATGAACTATACCTTCATCCATCTTCACTAAGCACTTTATCGAGGTATTCACACCTACTGGACATTTAGAGTCGCCAATCTGCCCACCAGCGTGCTTTTTGGGTGGTGGGTGGAAACTGGGAACCATAGAGCTATGAGTTGGTAACGTTAAACTCGGAGTCACTCTGCTGACCAATAACAATTGTTTGCATTCCAACATTTTGTCAGACAAAATGCTACATTTGTGACAGGCCTTATTGTGCGGCACTAAATCATACCATACTGCGCCTGCTGCCAGGCCAAGGCTGAGCAGAGCAGCGCGAGGCTCTTCCCACTGCCAGTAGGGCTTTCCAGTAAGCAGTGCTGCCCATGGTTCAGGCCACGGACAATCTGAGGGAGAAACAAATATGGTGTCAGGTTATTAGGACATTTTTTTTAAAAATGTTATTAGGCTCAAAGGATACAGAACATGAAAAGACTGTAGATCTCTGACCAAAAGATGGATCAATATCCAGATGAACATACACTCACTGAGTAATTTATTAGGAACACTTGTACACCTACCCATTCATGCAATTATCTAATCAGCCAATCATGTGGCAGTAGTGCAATGCATAAAATCATGCACATACAGGCCAGAATTTGGGGCCAACACCATGAATCCATGGACCCAAACTACCTCGTCAACAGTGCAGTTTTCTTGGCACACTTTAGGCCTGTTAATATACTAATCAGTCACCGCCTGAATGCCACAGCCTAGGTAAGTATTGTTGCTGACCATGTGCATCCCTTCATGGCCACAATTTATCCATCTTCTAATGGCTACTTCCAGCATGATGATGTACCATGTCACAAAGCAAAAGTCACCTAAAACTATTTTCATGAACATGACAATGAGTTCAGTGTTCTTCAGTGGCCTTCCCAGTCACCGGATCTGAATCCAGTAGAACACCTTTGGGACGGGAGATTCGCAGCATGAGAGTGCACCTGAAAAATCTGCAGGAATTACGTGATGCAATCATGTCAACATGGACCAGAATCTCAAAGGACTGTTTCCAACATCTTGTGGAATCCATGCCACGAAGAACTGAGGCTGTTTTGAGCAAAAAGGGAGGCCCTACCCAGTGTTAGTATACACAGTATTACCCAGTATTAGGATTAGTGTCCCTAATAACATGCTCGGTGAGCGTATATTCAGTTCTTTAATGCATCATGAAACTTACAGAGTTCATCATGGCAAGTTGAGAGGGATATGCTTTGCAGGGGAAGTTTATCTTCACTCCTCCTATGGTGTACTCTACCGTATCCACGGCCATGCTGAGTGTCTGTGTGTGAGTAGCTACTGCGGGACACTGAAAATACAAATATTTTATTAACTGCTATGACAGTGGAATGGTGCATGGCTCCTTAATAAAATAATTTGTGGCTACTATTTAATTATACAAGAAAATGACATGACTTAGTGCTGCCACATATTAATACGGTGTCGTCATTCTGTTATGCCCCCAACCTGGTGTGGCCATATACACAGGGTATTACAGAAACCACCACAAGTTTAGGGGGGGGGTAAAAAGCTGTGACTCGTCTGTTTTAGTTAAGACTAGATAAGTTTATATGCATAATTTATTATTAATTACTGTACAGTCTATTTCCCAGAATAGAATGTTCAATTTGAATAAATGTGTTCAATTAAAAAAAAAGAAAGATTTTTCATATAAACTATGTGTAGTTCAGAAAACAATGAACATCTCTATTCTATAATTTACAATAACTGGAAAAAAAATAGATGATGTATTAATGGTAAGTCTAATGGAGTCACGCATTAGGATCTCGTTCCCACGCGTTATTAAGTCGTAGCCACGCATTATTGTGAATGTAAGTATAAATGGCAGCATCTCAAATGGCTAATTGCTCCCTCTGTACGGTGCACTACACATGGAAAGAAATAATAACAGCTTGGCCCTACATAGTGCACTTCCTCTGCAACAAGGGAGTTATTCCTGATTCAACCTCTTGAACACAACTAGCATGCAAAACCCGTATCAAGTTATCCGAGCAAGATTTGTGGATTGAATGCAGCTTGACTAGAGCTGATGTGTAATTTAGGCATTAACACCGTGACGACTTCATGCTAGTTCGCTAAATCAGCTGCATTAGCAAACACAGTATCTAAACTATACCGTTCTGTAGTATGTGACTACACGCTTTAAGATATAACCATGACAACAGATGCCCTCTTTTACCTTTGTGTCTACTCAAACAAAAACAAAAAAAAGACAACGCATTCAGTAAAGCTGACCAGACTGCGAACTCACTGCACTCTGTAAACAAATCCAAACTGAAAATGAAAATCCCGCCACGCAAGGAACACTGTCCAACTTCCGGTTCCTGACTGTTCTACAAATCATCCATCATTCACTCCCACTACCGGTTCGCGATGCGTTACCAATCAGTGAACCGGCGTGAATTTTGCAACTTTAGTTTTTCCGGGCCGGGCGAAATAGACTCCCTTCAAACTAAAAGCCAAACGTTACCAAAATTAAACTTTGTTCTATGCTCAGGGTAATTAATCAGTAATGATCAGTGTTTCTATTATTATTTTATTATACACAGTACTGTGCAAAAGTTTTAGGCACCCTATTTTATAACTCTGTTATAGATTTTGTTATTTTATTTTATGACTTCTACATTATCAAGTCAGTACAAAAAAGCATTTTAGATTCCCAAACATTAGTTTTCTAGCACAAAATGAAATGTTACAGAAAGATGTTTGTATGTCATTAAAGAAAGCAGCATATTACGTAAGAGACACTTTTCAGACAAAAAACACAATGAAGGCTGCTGGGTTTTGCTTCAAAAATAAGAAGCGAGTGCGAAAGTCAAAGTCTCCAGAAGAACTGTGGCTGGTTCTGCAAGATGCTCAATAAAACTTACCAGCTCATTTCCTACTAGAATACTATTTTTATTTTTATTTTTTTGTCAAACCAATTATTGGCTTTGTTTCATTTATTATGTTTACTGCTCTTTACGGTATCTTATTTTTTAATGTAGAAACAGGGGTTAAATTGGGCCCGGGCCCTCCGAGGCTGAGCCCTCGCACATAGGCTTATGACTTTCCTCATACATTTTCAACAATATAAGCTATATATATATATATATATATATATATATATATATATATATATATATATATATATATATATATATATATATATATATTTTTTTTTTTTTTTTTTCTTTCTCTTGTTTCTCAGGTGATCTAGCTTACTAGCATGTTCTAGCGCCTACAACGCCTGCTGTTCTCGAGTCCGTTTCATATCATATGGTGTCAGGGGAGGTTTCCCGGTGGGCTGCTGGTGATTGTGGGCCCGTTGCTAAGTAAATATATAAAGAACGAATGATAGCAGATTTAGGTATTCTTTCGGCCCCAGGTGAAGGCCCGCGCGGCCAACATGACTTAAGATAATTAATCTATTTAACGGCTCTGGCTCATTGCAGCAGTCTAACAGCGCTCGTCAATGTCAAAATGTTTGAGATGGTCAATCAAATCAAAGAAGGCGGGGTTTACTGTTCACAGAAGTCGAGACAAAGCAGTAATTCAGAGCGGCGCTTTTTAACGCTCGAATAATGCGAGGTAAGATGTAAGGAGTTGAACATGACGAGGCTAAATATTTGCCAACTGTTTAAAATAAAAATGATAAATAGGGTGGCCATCTGTCCGATTTTAGGTCGGTCAGTCCGGTTTTAAAATACCATGTCCGTCTTCACATGCTTGAGCCGGAAGCTCATTTGTCCTCATTTTAAGATCATCACTATTGTATACTTTATCCAATGGTAGCATAAATAATAAAATAAAATAAATAAATAAATAAACAAGCAGACAAATACACAAATAAATAAATAACGGGTACCGTACTTTGCTAGAAAATCAATTCCAGTTTAATTTTCCTAATAAAAAGACTGTTCTGCTCTTAATATTTTGTGTTTATATTCTCTCCTTTAATGGTTACAACATTCCTATATTTGATACTGACACAAAAGAGAGGGCACGGGCCTACAGACAGATTTTTTTTGTCATTAGATGTAGCTTTGCACACTGCCAGCGTCTAGAATGATTTTGATCGGCATTTCAGTGTTCATAGCAGAAGGCTCTCTCAACTTGTTATATTTTACAGTTTGTTAATTAATAACATTTTGTAGGCTTTGCATACACATGTGCACCCCTCGAAAGCCTGCCACAGAGACCCCCCCACACCCCCCCCACACACACACATAACAAATCCCAATTTAACCCCCTGTGTAGAAACATTTAATTTCATTATTTTGAAGGCATCTTTGCTCTACAGCATTTCTTTGCATGTGCCTAAAACTTTTGCAAAGTACTGTGTGTGTGTGTGTGTGTGTGTGTGTGTGTGTGTGTGTGTGTGTGTGTGTGTGTATACACACACCATAAAAGGATTTGTATGATATTCAGTTAGTGAACTGTTAACTATAAATATCCATCAGGATCTTATTTACAAAACCTAAGCAACCTTTAGAGATGGGACAGAATGTTACTCTAAAAAGCTCCTGCCTGTGTTTATGGAAATGTGAAGAGACGTGGTCAGAGCACAACACTACTGTAAATCCAGCTTGGTCTGACCAGCTCCAGCTACCAGCTGCCAAAACACGGCTGAGCTGCTTACCCAGCTAATAATTAGAGGTTCCCAGAATGTTCTGGGAACATTTGTTTTCTGAATAATCCTGAAAATAAATATTTCTTAGTTCCTGTATTTACAGAAATATAACATTCCAGTGGTGTTGTGTATTGTGGTTCAGAGAAGGTTCCCCTAACATTCTGGTAACATTTAATTATTTTAACCTCTCAGTTAAGCACTAACACAGAATGGGTCGGAGAAGATTCCCCTAATGTTCTCTTAACCGTTACATTATTTGAACCTTGCTGTAACCCTGGGGGGTTCAGAAAATGTTCCCCTAATATACTGGTAACCTTTAAGTTATTTTAACTATTTGGGGAAACCTGCTATGGTTTGGAGAACATTGTCCTACTGTTTTGGTAACCATTAAATCATTTGAAGCACTCATAAACCTTGCACTAAGCTGTGATTGTTCAGAGAACATAACCCAAACATTTTGGTAACCAAATTATTTGAACCTAGACATTAAATAAATACAAAAATATGTTAATCTCAACACTCCTGCAGTAAACTGGGATGGTTTGAAGAAACTTGGCCTAAGGATCTGGAAACATTTAAATTATTTGAACCTCTGAGGAATCTTTCACTAAGCTGGGATGGTTTGTTCCAATACAGTTCTGGTAAGTGTGAGTGTTTTAGTGTTTTAGTGTTTAAGTGTTTTAGTGTTTTAGTGTTTAGTGTTTTAGTGTTTAGTGTTTTAGTGTTTAGTGTTTAGTGTTTTAGTGTTTAGTGTTTTAGTGTTTAGTGGTTTAGTGTTTAAGTGTTTTAGTGTTTTAGTGTTTAGTATTTAGTGTTTAGTGTTTTAGTGTTTAAGTGTTTTAGTGTTTTAGTGTTTTAGTGTTTAGTGTTTTAGTGTTTAAGTGTTCTAGTGTTTAATGTTTAGTGTTTTAGTGTTTAAGTGTTTTAGTGTTTAAGTGTTTTAGTGTTTAAGTGTTTTAGTGTTTAGTCGCCAGTTGTTGCTAAGCTCTCTGTTCTTACCTTTTGACCACAAAGCTGATATTCTAACAGCGCGGAGTGAAATCTCTATAAAAACACTCAAATGAAACGCACATCATCCCCGTTGCGAACGAGTTTATATTTATGTGGTTAAATATCATATATCCGCTGTATATTTGTTTCATGTTTCAGAGCTCCGACCGCTGATCTTATGTATATAAATCAGTGATTACGAACCATAATGAGTTCAGAATGTTAGGGAATGCAAAGATGGCGGCGCAGTAGCTTCACTGTTGGTGACGTCATGAGCTATCCAGTTTATATATATATATATATATATATATATATATATATATATATATATATATATATCGGTGCAAATACCACCTACACCATCATAAACATATTGACGTCGCTTCTGGTGAAACTCTTTTACTACTTCTTCGGCTAAGGCAGGTATACACATATGTATACACGTGTATTGTGCATTACGGCCACCTAGTGATATGTTGCTGGGACGTATCGCCATAGACGTCTATGTGTACCACGCATGCGCATTGCAAATTAGGCAGCGACACAGATCGTACAAATACTTTTGGGCTGCGTCCGAAACCGCATACTTACCTACTACACAGTAAGCAAAAAGTAGTACGCGAGTCAAAAAATCCCGTAATGCAACGGGACTGGTGCGGACGAGCTCAGAGAAAAATCGCGGACTACAGAGCGTCGGCTCTTTTTAAGTATTAAACCTTGGTTAAACGGGACTTATTTAACAATACCCGAATAAATTGTTAACTTGTTGAAGGTTTAAACAAGAAAACAGTTGTCACAGCGTTTGAAACCTTTTTTTGTGATCTCCATCATGCCTTAGCCGGCCAAGCTAACGGCAACGAATTTACCTCAGCCTGTTAACACTGTTAACCCCGCCCACATTAAACTGCTAATTCAGTTAACTTTCCTGATGTGCATTTTGTACATTTTTAATGCAGTTGCTTTAATCTGGTGGGCCCTTTTAAGATTTATGTGTTTATGATGACGTCGGATGTCACATGACAATGCCGATATGGCGGATGTAGTATGTCCGGGATTGTATTCATACTACACACACATACTGATTAGTACGTACTGTTTCAACGGCCATACAGTAGGTACTGCATCAAATGAAGTACGTACTGTAACAGTACGCGATTTCGGACGCAGCAGCAGCCTGATCTGTTCCGCGCATGTGCAAACCATCACGCGTTAGGAAACTTCAAGTTTATAACGTAAAACTAGAGCCCTGCAATATGCCAAATGCATAAACCTTTATTAAAACATATATATTATAAAAGGCATAATGCTAAAAAGTCTGTTAGTATGGTATAGTATGATAAGAGTATGGTGGTCTCCTATCTTTTTTGTTATGTAATTACAACATATCAAAATTTCCGATGAAGCTATCTTAATTTCCACAAACAAATAATTTTAGTTTTAATCGTTTTCAATGTAGTTGGAATAACCAATATAATGAATATAAAAGGATTGGTTTAATAACAATGTTTTATTAGTTTCTCAGCCATGTAATGCAGCATTTTCTCATTAACTCTATACAATCCGCATCCCCAGCCCGATTTTGCACCACTATTGTTGCGCATCCATACAGCTGTGGCCAAAAGTTTTGAGAATGACACAAATATTAATTTTCACAGTCTACTGCTTCAGTGTTTTTAGATCTTTTTGTCAGATGTTACTAACTGTTACTGAAGTATAATCACAAGCATTTCATAAGTGTCAATGGCTTTTATTGACAATTACATGAAGTTTATGCAAAGAGTCAATATTTGCAGTGTTGACCCTTCTTTTTCAAGACCTCTGCAATTCGCCCTGGCATGCTGTCAATCAACTTCTGGGCCACATCCTGACTGATGGCAGCCCATTCTTGCATAATCAATGCTTGGAGTTTGTCAGAGTTTGTGGGTTTTTGTTTGTCCACCCGCCTTTTGAGGATTGACCACAAATTCTCAATGGGATTAAGGTCTGGGGAGTTTCCTGGCCATGGACCCAAAATGTTGATGTGTTGTTCCCCGAGCCACTTCGTTATCACTTTTGCCTTGTGGCAAGGTGCCCCATCATGCTGGAAAAGGCATTGTTCGTCACCAAACTGTTCTTGGATGGTTGGGAGAAGTTGCTCTCTGAGGATGTTTTTGTACCATTCTTTATTCATGGCTGTGTTCTTAGGCAAAATTGTGAGTGAGCCCACTCCCTTGGCTGAGAAGCAACCCCACACGAGTAGTCTCAGGATGCTTTACTGTTGGCATGACACAGGACTGATGGTAGCGCTCACCTTTTCTTCTCCGGACAAGCTTTTTTCCAGATGCCCCAAACAATCGGAAAGGGGATTCATCAGAGAAAATGACATTACCCCAGTCCTCAGCAGTCCAATCCAGGTACTTTTTGCAGAATAGCAGTCTGTCCCTGATGTTTTTCCTGGAGAGAAGTGGCTTCTTTGCTGCCCTTCTTGACACCAGGCCATCCTCCAAAAGTCTTCGCCTTACTGTGCGTGCAGACGCACTCACACCTGCCTGCTGCCATTCCTGAGCAAGCTCTGCACTGGTGGTGCCCCGATCCCACAGCTGAATCAACTTTAGGAGACGGTCCTGGCGCTTGCTGGACTTTCTTGGGCGCCCTGAAGCCTTCTTCACAACAATTGAACCTCTCTCCTTGAAGGTCTTGATGATCCGATAAATGGTTGATTTAGGTGCAATCTTACTAGCAGCAATATCCTTGCCTGTGAATCCCTTTTTGTGCAAAGCAATGATGGCTGCACGTGTTTCCTTGCAGGTAACCATAGTTAACAGAGGAAGAACAATAATTTCAAGCACCACCCTCCTTTTAAAGCTTCCAGTCTGTTATTCTAAATCAATCAGCATGACAGAGTGATCTCCAGCCTTGTCCTCGTTAACACTCTCACCTGTGTTAACTAGAGAATCACTGACATGAAGGCAGCTGGTCCTTTTGTGGAAGGGCTGAAATGCAGTGGACGTGTTTTTTTGGGATTAAGTTCATTTTTATGGCAAAGAGGGACTTTGAAATTAATTGCAATTCATCTGATCACTCTTCATAACATTCTGGAGTATATGCAAATTGCCATCATAAAAACTGAAGCAGTAGACTTTGTGAAAATTAATATTTGTGTCATTCTCAAAACTTTTGGCCACGGCTGTACATTTATTATGCTTTACAATGCACACACTAATGATTTTTGGCCCGACTCAACTTTACATGTTGTGAAACTTCAGTATCCACATACATCCACATTCTTTCTCCTTCACTGTTTTTTTTCTCTGTACAATAATGGTAGAACAACAAGGTCCAATAATATTCAATAGTCACATATCAAATATAATTCCTGACAAAATATTAACATATTTTTTTTAGCAAATATAAATTTTTAAAAAGCATCAATTTTTGCCAAGCACTCTTTGCATATAGTGCCCTTAGTGGCTAGTTGTTACCAAGTTGAATAGAACACTAAAGCAACCATAAATTAATGTTTTGTGATGGTAGCTCAATGCTAAAGGTGTGTAGTGCATACAGGTGCATCTCAAAAAATTAGAATATTGTGGAAAAGTTTTTTTTCCATAATTAACTTTCATATATTCTAGATTCATTGCACATAAAGTGAAATATTTCAAGCCTTTTTTTGTTTTAATCTTGATGATTACGGCTTACAGCTCGTGGAAATGAGATGCAGGAAAAATCCAGTATCTCAAAAATATTAGAATAAAGAATTTATAATACAGCGATGTCGGACTGAGAAGAGCTCTAATCAGCTAATTAACTCAAAACGTCTTTTTACACCGTTTCTCAGTGGTTCAAAGTCCTCTTTTCAGATGAAAGTAAATTTTGCATTTCATTTGGAAATCAAGGTCCCAGAGTCTGGAGGAAGAGTGGAGAGGCACAGGCACAGAAAAAGTCCAGTGTGAAGTTTCCACAGTCAGTGATGATTTGGGGTGCCATGACATCTGCTGGTGTTGGTCCACTGTGTTTTCTCAAGTCGAGAGTCAACGCAGTCGTCTACCAGGAGATTTTAGGGCACTTCATGCTTCCATCTGCTGACCAGCTTTATGGAGATGCTGATTTCCTTTTCCAGCAGGACTTGGCACCTGCCCACAGTGTCAAAACTACTAGTAACTGGTTTGCTGACCATGGTATTACTGTGCTTGATTGGCCAGCCAACTCGCCTGACCTGAATTTTGTCAAGAGGAAGATGAGAGACAACAGACCCAACAATACAGACGAACTGAAGGCCGCTATCAAAGCAGCCTGGGCTTCCATAACACCTCAGCAGTGCCCCAGGCTGATTGCCTCCATGCCACGCCGCACTGATGCAGTAATTCGTGCAAAAGGAGCCCCGACCAAATATTGAGTGCATAAATTAACATACTTTTCAGAAGGGCAACATTTCTGTATTATAAATTGTTTATTCTAATATTTTGAGCTACTGGATTGTTGATTTCCATGAGCTGTAAGCCGTAATCATCAAGATTAAAACATAAAAAGGCTTGAAATATTTTGCTTTATGTGTAATTAATCTAGACTATATGAAAGTTCCACTTTTTTAATTAAATTATGGGAAAAAACGAACTTTTCCACAATATTCTAATAGATGCACATGTCCTGCAAGCTGATTGGACGACAGCAGTTATGTTTTTGAGGTAGCAGTAGAAACCAGAGTTTCCGCTAAAATTTTGGTGCTGGCCAACATGTCTGGGAATGATAAAGTTTACCAAACAAACTCAAAAATAAAAAAAATTAAAAAAAAAAAAAAAAACCCAGATCATCTCATTTCGGTGTCTATTTTGCATTGTAACGGTTAGGACTATGCATAGTATGTGCGATTGTGGCGTCGGGGGCGTGGTCGAATGATTCTAACCTGTGTTGGATTAGCCCGAGTTTTATCCACTTAATCTCACTTTATCCGAGATTAGCCACTTGTGTGTGTCTGATTGTGCTTTCAGTGTCTCCTGTAACGAGCGAGCGAGAGAGAGAGAGACAGAGAGAGAGAGAGAGAGAGAGAGAGAGAGAGAGAGAGACGACCAGCACAATATGGAGGACCCAACTTGCAGAAATTAAAAATAAATATATATATAAATAAATAGATACATAAATAAATACATATAATAATAGGAAAATAAATAAAGGAATAAATGACTTGATAAAACAAATATAATTCATTTTTAATTAATTTACCTTAAACCATGCTGTGCCATGTTACTCTTGATAGTTCTTTCACATACACCAAACAACTTAGCAATGTTTCCAGTAGTTTGACCAGTGTAAGTTTCAATAGTACTTATAGGAAGCAAATAAGATGGACGTCCCACCGCGGCACCCTCTGACTCGCACAGATTTTGAATATGCAGGGAAATATTTTGCAGAGAGCCTAATAATTCAGGCTGTACTTCGACATTCATATCGGCATACAGCTCTCCTAAAACACCAGTAAGCACCTCTACTCTAAATAACATGTAATCATTTGATGTGTGGTTATCAACTTCATTTGCTAAGTTGTGCAACTCTAGATATTTGTGAAGCGTCCGCCAAGAACTATCCGCTTGCTTTAACTCGCTTACAGGTCGTAGCTCTTGTGTAAACAGTCCAGTATGTACGGCCACACCCCAAATTGTGGAGACATCCTCAGAGTCTTTTCTGTATAATAGACCTTTCATTGTTTGTGTGAATCCGTGCAATCAATCATGAGTTACAACAATTTGAGGAAATTAGGCTTTGATTCGCTAGCTTGTGGCGGCCATATTATTTACAAATGTCGATCTGTTTTTGATAATTATGGAGGTTTAAACTCTCCTGAGTAGTTTGACACCAGCTTTGTTAACACAGGACAAAATCCTAGGACTAGTTTGCAAAAGTAGTCTTTGCATGTTGTGCAAATTTGCTAAAAACCTAAGTGAGCGGATCTAAATTGTTCTTGAGGCTTTTTGTTTGGGAGAACCCAAGGAATCAGTAGGATTTAAGGTTCATGAGATACTGGCCAAAATGTAAAACCATGCACTACAGTGCCACCATTGGGTCATTCGGAGGAATAATAATAATAATAATAATAATAATAATAATAATAATAATAATAATAGAAAATGAACAAAAACCTGGTGGAAAAAAAAACAACAGGGTCCCAGCACCGTTGGTGCTTGGCCCCCTAAGAACGAGAAGAAAATTTCTAAAGAAAACTAGAAAGCTATGTGCTTTTTAAAAAAAAATAAAATTTTTTTTTAAAGAAAATCTGAAAATTGAAGCATAAATCTGACTTATACCACTATGGCAGAATATCAAAAAAATAAAATAAAATAAAATAAATAAAAACAATCACGAAAGCTAGTGTGTCAATTCAATTAAAACTCTACATATTACATATTTTAAAACATTACATAATTCATAATCGATGCCCTTTTGTCATGTATAGCAATCGCGATGTGGCACAACAAGCTCAAATTTCATTGGGCAATGTGGAGCAGAGCGGTAATTTCCCAGTCTAATTCATAAATCGGTTGAAAACTACATAGCCAGCCTGTTTTCACAAAGGTGGAATGGCTAAAAGAAAAAAAAAACGGGTATCGTTCTTTCGAGTCAGATGGGGAGTGTGGAAAAGAGGTGAAGAAGCGTGTGCAGGCAGGGTGGAATGGGTGGAGAAAAGTGTCAGGTCTGTTGTGTGATAGAGTACCAGCAAGAATGAAAGGAAAGGTGTACAGGACAGTAGTGAGACCAGGGTTGTTGTATGGTTTGGAGACAGTTGCACTGAGGAAAAGACAGGAGGAAGAGTTAGAGGTAGCAGAGCTGAAGATGTTGAGGTTCTCTTTGGGAGTGACGAGGATGGATAGGATCAGGAATGAGTACATCAGAGGGACAGCACATGTGAGATGTTTTGGAGACAAAGTTAGAGAGGCCAGGTTGAGATGGTTTGGACATGTTCAGAGGAGGGAGAGTGAATATATCGGTAAAAGGATGCTGAGGTTAGAGCTGCCAGGCAGGAGGCCGAGAGGAAGACCAAAGAGAAGGTTTATAGATGTAGTGAAGGAGGACATGAAGGTAGTCGGTCTGAGAGAAGAGGATGGAGGGGATAGGGCTAGATGGAGGCAGATGATTCGCTGTGGCGACCCCTGAAGGGAACAGCCGAAAGGAAAAGTAGTTGTTCTTTCGAGTCAGAATAGAAAGACGAATTTGCATATTTGGAAGTTGCATTAATGGTAAGTAGTGTTCAATTTACTCTTATGTACTGCATCTTGTATTGATTTACCATTTGATGAAACTATCATAGCTGGTTAAATGAAGTCCAAGTGCCACCTACAGGCCTATTAGGTGAAGTGCAGACTATGAAGTCAAGAATACACAAAATGTGAAATGGCCTTTATTACCACTTTTTATAATTATGCATTAATAGTAAGAAGACATATATAAAAACGTCAAAAAAAAAAGACTTTTCTCTGGCTCTTTAAAGAAATAAATCATAACTTTTTTTTTTTTTTTTTTTGGCTTTTATGGCTCTGCCAGCTGAAAAGGTTCCCGACCTCTGGTATAAACAAAACACAGAGCAGGCAATACAGTAACACGTGGAAAAAAACTGAAGTCTAATGTATTTTCTATGATAAGTGTTAACTTCAATTCATGTTAATATTCATAGTATCCACAGGCAAACATGAATGCAGTGGTTGATAAATGTGTTCAGACTAAGAGCTAAACAATAGGCATGCTGTCACTAGTTTCCTTTATAATGTATATAAAGTATACTTTCTTGACCTATATTTATAGGTATAGTTATAGATGGATATTTTAATAATAGCACAATTAGAATATCGGTATGTCCATCAGTTTAATTCAAAACAGACCTACTAAGAAGTGCCCTTTAAAGGATTTTCGGCACTTCAGGTTGGAATGACACCACAAATGGCTTGTATTGGTGTTTCCCCTCCTGGGTTCCCTCTGTAGACTACATCACTTGAATGAACCGTGACTATAGTTAGGTAAATAATGACAAATATGTTTGCTAGTGGTCATTGTAAGTTAAGTAGCTAATAATAGAGCTACTGTTTGTTAGCTGGCAGTTAATGTTTAGGTAGCAATCTCTAGCAATGTTAGCTAGCAGGTAATGATAGTTAATATAGGACAGTTATAGTTAATATATGATCGTTATAGCTAGCCAGTGGGACTAATGTTAGCTAGTCAGTTAGATCCTGAACATAGCAGCTCTGCTAAGGAGTTTATTTTGTGAATGAGCTGGTCACTTTGGAAACCTTGTTCTACTTGTATACCACAAGACTTTGGGTGGCAAGTCAACACATTTTAATTTAGTTTATCAAGTTTTTTGTTTTATTTACCTGGTTAAACATAGCAGCACCTTAAGTTGCACATAAAAGTCTCACAGATAGGACAACAAAAACAACTTTAAAAAATAATAATCCCAATGTAACAAACATTAATCTGGAAATGGGATGCTGGATAATGCTTATATGTATTTAAAACTTCGACTTTGACGTGTATATATTTCTTGCTTGTTTGAAGAGGTAAGATCATACATAGTGACAAGAGATTAAGATTCCATGCTAGTAGAAACTGTGCCTTCTTTGTTCTGTAAAACAAAGTGTATAAAAATACATAGCCTATTGAATTGCTCAAAGTAAAATGTCACTCTTTAAAATTGTTCTTTGGAATATGTACATGTCATCTGCGAGGAGAAATATCTTCCCGGAAGATATGCATTTTTCTGTTGAAGTTTTCACGTGATCGTTCCACTACGGCGAATGGAAGACAGCAGGAATTCTTCAACATAAAGTGTCTGAGCCCCAAGTACGTACAAGGCCAAAAATGTGTAGGTGATTGGACTGCAGCATTACAAGATTAAACAGAAACACTGTAGAGAAGGTGACAAGCGACACAGAAATTTGGGGCATTTAACAGACCCTCCATTATTTTACATGACCTGGAAAAAATTGGAACACAACAGGTTTGCCACAATATGCCAGATGAAAAGCAGTACACTATATTGCATTGTCATGCCTGCTTTACTCTTAAAATCAATCCATTCGTACATTTTTACCTTCTACCTCTAGAGCCTGGTTCCTCAGTAGCTTATAAGAAGTTAATCCGAGTTTGTGACCATCCAACACAAGTGTGAGAGTGTGTAAAAAAAAAAACCACACACACAAGACGAATGTTAGCATACACATACAGTAGCATTTCCGTGCTCCTGTAATAGACCTTGTACTTTGTTGGACTGCTTCTGATTTTTGCTCCCACGTCTTAGAGATGGACGCTCACTGTACCTCCGACGTGTAGTGCATGAGGAAGCGTGGCTGTGAGGAAGACTACGCCGTGCCCTCTTTCCTGCAGGGATAGAGAGATCCTCCAGCATCCGTTTGCCAGTGGGCACTATGTCACCATTCTTGCCACTGTTCATGCTCTTATCGCTGAGATCTTGACTAGGTAAGTCAGAGTTTGATAATTCAGAACCGCTAGTCCCACTGTCAGCATTTCGTTGGCCCAACAAGTCCAGTTCACAACCAGGAGAAGACACATCTCCCTCCTACAGAAAGTTAAATAAATGCATATTGAGGGTTTGTTATTTAGACCATGATGTGTGTCTAATATACATTAAGGGTGCGTCTCGACCAGCTCCCTAGTTCAGTAGTCAGGGTACTGATCAGTTAATTTAAGGGCTGTCTCAACTGCAAAATCCTTCCAATCCACTAGAATGTTTGCTCCCTAAAAAAATCCCACGATGCACCGCAAAAACCAGGGAACATCGATGCTCACTATGTTTCCTTACTGGAAATGACACCATATTTTTGGAAGCCTCAAAAAATGGTGGACGAACTCCGAGCCAGCTTCGTCTACAAATGTAAGTAGCTTGTTATTGTTGTTGTAGCTCTCAAATGACTACATACATTAATGATTTTTAACTTTATTTAACATTCTATACGTTCTATATGTTTGTTTGAGACTAACGACTTAAGTGTTTAACGATTTTAAAAAAATCCACTAGCTAGCCTACAGCTAGTGTTTTACAACACGACTATGTAGTCAAGTCACTGGAAATTGAGTCATCAGTGTCCCAACGTGTAGTGAGCCAGGGTCCTTATCAGTGCCTGAACTTGTTTACGCGATATACTAACTCATGACCTAGGGAGCTAGGGAGCTGATTGAGACACACCCAAAGTCTACTAGAAAGCTTTAGCTGCAGTTTCTGACCATGTAATGCTCACTGATAGTTATACCTACCTGGATATGTGGAGTGCTGGATGGGGACTCTGTAGTAGAGCATGGCTTTGCTCCCTGCAGGTTGTACACAACTTCATATGGGGGCAAAGGTTCAGAAAACGTCCCTACTGGCTCCAAGCAAATGACTATAGCGCTGGTGTTGTCGGCACGAAGTAAGCGCTGACTCCATCTTTGAAGGGCCTGGTTCACCAGCTCCTGGGCACTACAAATATTTTCCCTTGTCTTTTGGCACTTAGTCTGTGGGCACATAAGGAACACAAAGTCTTTAAAACACATTCCTTCAGTAACAAAAATAAATAAAAAATTCCCACGGTATTAATAAAAATGCATCACAAACAGACTGCTAAAAAACAATCTCACCTTGGCCCTATCAGTCTCCTGACACATGGATACTGCTTCTTGTGGTGAAACCATGTTCCAAAGGCCATCGCTGCCCAGGATGATGTAGCGGTGCCGTTTTAGATCCAACTTGATAACAGCGGTGTCAGGCTCAGGTGAAACTACAAACTCTCCACTGTAGAAGTCATAACTCCATAGATCACCTGGAAAAATACACATTACCAAAGCCAGATTGACACAATTAGACTGTGTCTAATTTGATGTTTACATTTTTACAAACAATGAAGCTTTTCATTGTTATCAGGAACACTAACACTAGGTCAGCAGTTATTCAGCATTACCAAACTCACCTAAAGCTCGAGCTACAGCGAGGAAAGGAATCTGATCAATGACCGTGCTTCTTCTGACTGGTCCATTGTGAGTGAGCCTGGGTCTCTTCCACACCACTCGATTCACCCCAGATTTTTTAATCACACTGAAACAGATCAGGAAAAAGTCAACAATCCTAGCATTGTTCCTCCACTTAATTCTTGCAATGAGCTCAAACTATTCACATCAGTGACGTAAAAGAGTCCGAGTGTGTGCGAGACTCACCTTCCTCCCAGTCCCTCGATTCTTTTCCTCTCTTTGGGTAGCTCAGGTTTGTGATCCTGTGTGATTTCTTCTGCTCGAAGCACCTCATCAGCGGGACTGTCCTGCACCCCTAAAACCACAGCTGAGTCTCCGACGTGGGCCACATACACACGATCACGGCGAATCACAACCACGCTTGCGGTTGTTCCAGATGTGCTGGGGAGGCCAGTCGCTGTCCTTGGCCATTCCGCTGCAGGAATCATAAGACATATCCCAATTAGCATTGTAAATTAAAAACTAATTCGAACACTGGTCAGTACTTCGTATACAAGTCATATGCATTGTTAGTTTCTCTGGGTGATATCTGTAATAAAAAATCCTCTCCTATAATAAAATTCTAGCATCGTGGCAGCTATAAATGAAAATGGAACAACCCAGTTTCTAGCTGGTTTCTTTTCCTGCAAAGCCAGATCTTTGAGACCTAAACATGATTACTGTATCATAAATTTAATTATAGAAAAACCATCATGATGTTTTGCACATATCTGCACCTTTAAAAGTAAAACGGTTCTCACCGATTCTGTAGCTGCCATCATAAGGAAAATTTAAAATGTATCTTTTTACCAGAGGCCAAACAATGAAATTTGCGCCTGTTTTTGGGGTGCCCGTTTTCAGCATTGAATTTATGTGTGACGTCACACTCCATAGTAGTGGTTAATGGCTCATATGAAAGTAGACACTCAGGGCTTTAAGAATCTGCAGTTTCTTTATGTTTTTCTTTTCTTTTCTTAACCTAGCCTACTAGTTGTAAAAAAAATTTTTTATTTTTTTTTGCAGTTGTATACAGTGTTTTACTACCCAAATAGTTTTAGCTGTGCTGTCTGTTTTATCTCTGTATCAATATTATTGTGGACTGGTGTCAATTTTTTGCCCAGCAGGGGGCTCCCCCCCCCCTCCCCCCATCACCCTGCTCACCAGCAGCTAAATACAGAGTCACGATATTCTACACACAGAAACCCAACAGTTTAAGACTATACCCAACTATAAGACTACTCTTATAACAGACTTATGGTCATAAAATAATTCATTTGTTTATACTGATTGAAAATGTCCAATAAGTAGATTTCCATTCTGTCCGGCTGAATGGAACATCCGTGTACTGCTAGAAAGGGTTAATCCTTCCTTCTAATGGTCTCCCGGTGAAGACACAATGTATATCATATAAACCTTAGCAACAAACTTTTAAAAGACTTACAAAGTCTTACATTCGGTGGAAGTTTTTTTGTTTTTTTTTAAAAAGCAAGAGTCGATTCAATAAGTGTCTCCTCCGTGATATGCTCTTGATATTGACAAGAAAAACAGGGCACTTTGGCCAGGTTTCTAATTGATCAGGTCTGCAGCTTTTTTTCTTTTTTAGCTCAGTCATCATTCCTGCCCTCTGTACAAAAGAGTCACACTCAGAAGTCAAACACACTGGGTATTAACTGGTTAAATGCTTCTAAAAATTAATGACATGCACCAATATGTTCAGGACATTTGAGATCCAGTACGTTTGAATTTTTGTAGGTAATACAGGATGTCCCAAAAGTCTCCATACATAGGGGAAATTAACACTTTTTAGCAAAATGCCTACGATAGTCTTTAAGAATGACTTTGACAAAAGAAGAACGTATTGAAATCATTCTCATGGATGGAGCGGGAAGCTGTCGCAAGGTTGTGATAGACTTTAACAGGAAACATGGCGAGCACATCACACAAAACATATTTGCTTGTTAGATGACAAGGTTGCGATAGACTTTAACAGGAAACATGGTGAGCACATCACACACAACACTGCTGCCAAACTTATTAACAAATTCAAAAAGTGTTGCGAACCAACCGAGAAGTGGCGACCACTGACGAAGGCACAACCGACTTGTACTGGCATACATAGTCCCCTATATATGGAGTCTTTTGGGACACCCTGTAGATCTTCATAGATAGCACGTTTAAGGAAATAACTGGCTTCAAATGTAGAAAGCTGTAACTGTACCTGAAGTCAGAAAGTACCTTTTGTTTGTTAAGCATGCCTAAAATTGATTTCCTATCATAGTTTGTAACTAGTATTTAATTAATAGGTAATTACAGATTCTCTCACATCTCCCCATCCTCATGCACAGAAGCTGAGTGCAAAACAGGCTTTTTATGGCTCTGCCCGCTGAAAAGGTTCCCAACCTCTGGTCTAAAGTATAAAACAGGGTTTGGGAGTGTCAGATTTAGTGTCAGATACTAGACTGGTTTATTTGACTATTTAGATATTTTGGGTTAGTTCTGAATATCTTCACCATCTCTGATACTTTTTGTTTGCTCTCAACTGCATAATCACACACAGTGTTGTCAAATTAGTGACTTTTTGCAAGATTTGGTGACTTTTAAGGCCATTTACTGACTTTATTTTAAAAAAGAGAGAGAGAGAGAATAAGAGAGAGCTGAGTGGCTAGAGTTGTGCTTGTGCTAGCTAAAGTAACTCCAACTCTTGTTTGTCTCACCTGTGCACCTCTCTGTTCTAAAACTCTCTTCATGGCTATATTTACAGGTAATAAAAACGAGTTATTCCAGCCGTCACCTTTTCCCTAATGTCTATTTCCAGTCTACTTACCATCATTGTTTTTCTTACAGTATTTTGTAACTATGTACTACAGTTGGTATGACTCTATATTGTAAATACATACATTTTTGTTAATGGTGCCATGACCAAATCTTTCAATTATATGTTATAATCTATTATTTTCTATTCTGATTAAAATAAACAAAAAAATATTTTATTCTATTCGATTTCAAGTGTCTTCAGAAAATATTCCTTCTTCATTTTGATAGGCAAACGATCACGACGAGTCAATGAATATGCAAAAGTAGCCCATTTCTGAGCATGCGTTTCCCTGGAAACAGTTGGCAATACTGACTGATCACACAGGATTTGTATTATTCCCACATTTTTCAAAACTTGACTGAGAAGTTGATACAGCACACGTTAGCGAGAAAATCAGGCTGTAACTTTTTTCACTTTTTACCTGATCACACCAACAGTATCATATTCCTACATTTCTCCCTGACTGTCACTAATGGAAAAAGATTACAGCTGGCTAGAAGTTACTAATCGACCATGTGACTTTATAACTTCTTTCAACATGTTGGTCTATTTTCACTTTGGTTTAAGGCTTCATACAGTACATTACCCACAATGCCAATCAACTACACTGACAGTGGTGCCAGTGGGATTAATGCTGCATTCAACTAGAGGTCGTAACTCTTAATTTCTGTCTTCCGGCTAGGAAAACACAAAGAAAACGCCCCCTCTACTCAAGAATTCCTATATAGTCTCCTCAACCCTGAGTTCAGCAAGTGACACCAAATCAACATGGCTGCCCACAGCTTGAACAGTAAACAAAGTAGCACGTCTTACCTTTAAGTGAGTTATGCTCTTTTAGCTTTAGATCAATGAACTTATACATATTTGCTTGATAAATCTAGAATTTTGACTATTTTGCAGAGGTAAACATACATCATCCATAGATGGCTAGGTTGTTGATAACAAAAAAACGAGCATGGAAGCATCCATACGTTTTCTTACTCTGTAGCTCGAAAGCATGAAGGGTGAAAATGTAGTAATTCCTATCTCCAACTTCTGAGGAAAGTCAAATGCAGCATTAGACCTTGCTTCATGTCTAACTAAAAAGACCGATGCGGCAGCGCTTTAGTCCTGTTGTCAGCTCTCTCACCTCCTCATCTGTACACTCTGTTTAAACAGATCAGGTTCCAAAGCCTCGACTTTCCTGCTAATCCTGTACTCAACAGCGTTGCAGTTATCATTTCATGGATCCCCAACTAGTCAAGGCAAGTCTCCCACTGTGTCCGCAATCGCATACAGTACGATCAGTATAAGGGATAAGCATGAATACAATCCGGATGTACTACGCGGCGCCGATTCTGACAGCTCTACCGTGCCAGTCCCGTTGCATTATGGGATAGCGCAGTATCCACAGTGTCCAGTGGTTCCATACTACAGAATCTCCGTGGAAGCAGTAGGTCATCTGGGTATTTCTCGCCTACTGTTTTATGAATACTGAGAATTCGGACATACTACTCCTTTTTTCGTACTGCTTTTTGCCTATTGTGTAGTAGGGATATTTGGACACAGCCTCTGCCATAACTCAGAGCAACTGTGCTATAGAGGTGCACTGCATTCTGGGACTTTGGAGTCCAACGTTGGCTGTCTCAACTACTTCTACATTGGATTTCTCATTGAATTTACAATGAACGTTGCTGGAAAATGATGACTGAGCAAAGCGCTGGCCCTTTTGTTTTAGCAGCTCTTATTAAATTTCACCATCACCGCGCTAATGTCACCCTGTGACGTCAGAGCAGCAGAACTACGAACTTCTCATGGAAATATCGGAAATACAACACTAACAAACACATCACTAAGCGCGTCACTAATATTTCAGTATGAAGATATTTCACGTGTTTCAGCCCTGCTGAAAAAACAACAACAACGGAAACCCTCATAGAGATTGTAATGGTTATAATGGGAATTGTATTGGTTTTAACGGAAACTGTAATGGTCCCTGTGGGTCTCTACTGGTCATTTGTTGCCTTCCATTGGTGGCATGTTATGTCTAGTAGATACCATAAAAGACCAATAATGGTAATGGTGTTAAAGGTTAACAGCTGATGGTTTGTAATGGTATTTGTAGTGGAGACCATTAGAATTTCTGTGATGGTTTCTATTGTTTATTTCTGCAGGGAGGGTGGAGTTTTCCTTTAAGAGAAGGAGTGATATAGTGTATAACGTGTGTGTGGAAAACTTCAACATTAAGGCCATAGGTGTAACATATATTAGGAAGAATGTTGTTACTATATAGTAAAGCTTTTGTGATGTGATGGTCAGGTACAAGGCTGCCACTGACAAAGCCCACAAAAAACAAACAAACAAACAAGTAAACACGGGCGAACTTACGCAGTTTCTTCCACATGGCATGGTGGCAGGCGATGAATCCTTTCCGTATAGCTGCGCAAACCTCCTCGTCGTCGGTCGACCAGAAGCCTCTTTGTTTTTTGATCAGATCCCACAGATGGGTCTGGGCGTACCGCGCCGCGTCGGGGCCGCCGTGCCCATCAAACACCGCGTAGAAAGCCACAGCCCGGGAACGACGACTGTTTCTCGCCACACCGCAATCAGCTTCATCATCATCATCTCCCACCGGGACACTGGATCTCGGCGGAGAAAGTCGCGATCCCTCAGTCGCAAGGCTTTGCGCTCGTTCCGCGGGTGTATTTTCAAGTCGACCGCTGGCAGTCTCCACTTCCGTCTCGCCACGCTCAGCAGCCGCGGCGTTCAGCTCGTCCTCGCTCGGCTCGTCGTCCTGTTTAATCTGAACAAAATCCTCCATGTATTTCCTGCCTCCTTGGTCTAAATAAACACTTGCTCGACACGAAAAGACGTTTTCCATGGCTGACTGGACGCTAAACGCACACTCAAATACAATTCACACTGAAACGGCGCAAGGCTCTGTTCTGGGTCTTTGTTTATTTTCGACCTTTGTAGGCATGCTCGGAATACGCTGACGTCATCGACAGGCTCTTTTAGAATCCGGAAGTGGTGGAAATAAAAGTCCCAAACGGCAATGGCGCAGTTTGTACACAGAAGAAGTAATGCGATGTAGTTTAGACATATTCCTCTTATATTCATCAGTTCATTCATTTTAGACTTTTTTTTTTTGTACATGCTTTATTGGACGTACCCAAAGCAAATATATCATTTAAATAAGCAAACGCTTTGGGTATGTATACGGGCATGGTGGCTAAGTGGTTAGCATGTTCGCACCACACCCCCGGGATTGGGGGCCTGAATCCCGCCTATACCCTGTGTGTGCAGAGTTTGCATGTTCACCCCGTGCCTTGGAGACTTCCGGGTACACAAACACACACACACACACACACACACACACACAAAATATCCGGGTACACCAGTTTCCTCCCCTGGTCCAAAGACGTGTTGCATTACCAACGCCCTAACTAGGACATACTGGTCAGTGAAGACGAATGAATGAATTGTACACACACACACACACATTTTTGTTCCACACTAATTTGAATCTTAATTTTTCTCCTCTATGTTGTAAGAAATTACAGACGGCCTCTAAACAGATTCCACTCCAAGGCAGTTGTTGGAAAAGTTCATCCCTGAAAAAGGCTTAATTATCAAAGGGACAATACACCTCTGTCTCAGCAATATGTGTATAATACCACCTAAAGCGACATTCAATCAGTTATAGCATGGGAGCAGCAGTGGGACATCAAGAACCATCCCTGAACAAAGGGTTACGTGACTGTAATTATCATTCAGAAAGACATCTATCTAGACAATTCTATCACCTCACCATGCGGGGGTCACTCCTGTAACGACGTCAGTGCTGTGAGAACGGAAAGCGATCACATCAAATGCTATCCTTAATTTACATTTAGAGTGAAACTTCATTTACATTACATGCAGAAAACCTGGTTTGAAATACAGTATAAAAGGTCTGTGCTGATATTGTTCGGGGTTCAGTTTGAACCCGAAGTGCTTCATGTACTCTGCCACTGCCATGCTGCAGTAAAGTTATTCTTCATTGAGATCTTCGACATCCGCATCTTCATTTTTTCTTACAATGTTGTTGAGATGTGTTGAAAATCTTAATTCTGACTGAAATCTATAGAGATGCTCACTCTCAGGATTTTGACTGCTTTTGGCATATATATATATATATATATATATATATATATATATATATATATATATATATATATATATATATATATATATATGTATAACCACCACCAATCACACAACCTAAGATTTTAATACGTATACAGTGAATAGTCACGTGAAAAGATAGGGTTGGTTTTCGGTTAAAAAGCCCGCGCAAACGGGCTTTTATTTTGATATGTCCAGTTGCTTTATAGGAGGTTTGGTACGTCGTCAGGAAGTAGATGTAGCGCTAACCGGAAGTGATTCGGGGACGCTTTTGACAGTTTCTCTGGCCGTAGAAGCACGACACGCTACCTTTCACGTCTTGGCGGCGTTTTGTTATCTCTCGGGTAAAATTGCACAACGTTATGTGATATAAGTTTGTAAGTTTAAGTTTACTTCATTGTTAGTTGCTCCGTTGCCTACCTCACAGATTTGCTAATTAGCCATTATGCTAACACTAGTTTCAGTTCGCTCCTCGGTGTTGAACTTGCAGTGTGACTGATTAGGAAAGGGTTTTAAAAACCACTGCATTCGCTTGTCTTTAACAACATAACCATTTGAACAAGCATGAACCTTTTTTTTTTAACATAAACGTATTCAGAATATCATACTATTAATGTTAGTAGGTTAGATTTAGGAGATTTTTGAGGAAAAAAAAGCAACGTTTCCCTACTACAGGCCTGTTTTACCTGTCCTGATTATTCTCTTATTCACTCATCAGGAATTTTTGTGTCTTAGTAAATTTTAATGTGTAGTTTTGGATTGGAATGAAGTTGCTCTGTAACATAGTAGTGTGTCGTGTATGTTTCCAAATACCATGAATTTTCTGATTTGTGTGTGTGTGTGTGTGTGTGTGTGTTTGTTTTCTATTTTGGTCGATTATTTAGATCTCTGCTCTGAGAGTTTGTGAGCCCAGCAGTGTGTTTGTGTAAAGACAGGCTTCCAGCCATGGTAAGTTAATGATGATGAGTTAAGGTACAAAGATATGTACAAACAGTCTGAAAAATCTTCAGGTTTCTTACATTACTTTTATTCTATCTGGAATAGATTGAACGCTCAAAAGTGAACGTATATGGATGAAAGCTTATTTAAAAAGGTGATTTGAATACAGAAAGTGAACGTCCTGCCTTGCCACCTTTTTCCTCAGATCACATTTCTGATAGATCTGTTCTTCCTAGGCATTTCCATGCAGACTTAATGAATCCTATCTAGCTCATGTTGATGTAAATCGTTGTATCGTCGTAAGATATTTTGACCAAATCCCTCAAGTATCAGGGACTAGTGCAACTAAGAAGCTGACACTATACTGTATACATTAGAGAAACCATATTAGATTTAAAAAAAAAAAAAAGATTCTATGACGTAAACTGTTGAACATGATTTTTAAATGAAAATGGCTCATTCACACTGTGTTAGTCTGCTGTGGTGGATCTGAAGACGAAGGAGGAGAAAGATGCGGAACTGGACAGACGTATTGAAGCTCTGCGGAAGAAAAACGAGGCTTTAATGAAAAGACATCAGGTACTAGATGTTACACAGGCATTCACTACTTTCACTGTTTATTTCATGTCTCCTGTCTGCCAGGCATGCGGTTTTGTGGGTTGTAACATTTTATGAAAAAAAACATGGTCATTAAAATTTCTGTCAGCTCCAGAATGATTGGTACCCTTGTCAAAGATGGGTTAAAAAACAAAGCTTATGAAAATGCCTTTGTGGTTAATTTTTTTTAATATTGCACTGAAAATGAGAAAACCGTAACCTTTAATTGCAGTCGCTTTATTTACATGTCAGTTATTGGCACCCCTGCAACCTCTCTCTGCTGACATACAAGCTCATATATTTTCTCCTATAATGCTAGATGAGATTGGAGAATAAAGTGAAAGGAATCTGAGTCAAATCCTGAATACATCTCCAGGGTCCTCTCTCGTGGATCAGGGGACTGGGATGACCATGTCTAAAGCTTGATTCTGTACTTTATGAAGTCCATGATGCCATGCATAATAAAAAGATTCTCAGAGCCTTTGGAGTGAAAAGAGTCCCACAACATGACCCTCCACTCACCATGACCCTCCAAAAATCCTCCACCATGCTTAAAAGTAAGGATTAGGTTGATTTGTGTTTACACATCCTTCTTTTCAAACCAAAACCACCTTGAATGTTTGTTGCCAAAAAGCTTTATTTTTGTGTCGTCGGAGCACAGAGCCTGGCTCCAGTCAAAGTTTCAGTAGCGTCTAGCAAACTCCAGGAGCTTACATTTTTTGGTTAAATGAAAGAAAATTCTTTCTTTTGGCATGCTTTCCAAATAGTTGCTGCCATGGAGGTGGCGTCTAATTGTAGATTTAGAGATTTGATGAACCCAAAATGCTGCAGTCTTTTTGCAAATGTCCAACCATGACCTTGGGAGAAGTATTTGCCTCTCTTTCCTCTTCACTGCGTGTGGGGGCAAAATACATTTGCATCCTCTTCCAGGCATTTGGAGATTAAGCTAATTAACCACAAATAATCTTTTTTCCCCATCTTTACCAAGGGTGCCGATCATTTTTGATATTAGCTGTTATGTACTGGACGCAAAACAATTGGTAACTGGAGTTTCCTGTTAGTAGAAATTGTATAGGACATGTTTGTTTATTTTTTTTAGTAAGGCAGAATCATGTAGTAAAGTAAAAGGAAAATATTCTTGATTTCCTACAATGTCTTTTTTGATGGAACATTTTTTTAGAATATGACTCCTAGTGAATTTTGGCCTGTACACTTGTGTAATTCCCCATTCATAAGGAAATAGAAGAGGACAAAAAGAAGGCTGAGCAGGAAGGCATTGCTGTGACGACACACCGCAAACCCCGCGCACATGAGCCTGATTCAGAGCGGCGGAAGACTGAAAAGGAGAACCTCACTGTGACAGTCGATCTGTCTAAACCCAGCGGGGTAAGATCATCAGTGTCGATGCATCAGCGCAACCCAAGTGATCACTGTGTATAATGAAGTTTGGTTTGCCTAGAAGGTTATGAATATCATAATATAAACATCATAAATATAATATTTAGGAATGTGTTTGTGTTCATGGGCGTTTTTGAAATTCTGTCAGTTTTCAGAACAAACTAATACTTTTTCAATATATACTGATCGCTTATATACAGTACTGTGCAAAAGTTTTATGCAGGTGTGAAAAAATGCTGTAAAGTAAGAATGCTTCCAAAAATAGACATGGTAATAGTTTATTTATCAAATAACAAAATGCAAAATGAGTGAACAGAAGAAAAATCTGCATCAAATCAATATTTGTTGTGCCCACCCTTTGCCTTCAAAACAGCATCAATTCTTCTAGGTACACTTGCACACAGTTTTTGAAGGAACTCGGCAGGTAGGTTGGCCCAAACATCTTGGATAACTAACCACAGTTGTTCTGTGGATTTAGGCAGCCTCAGTTGCTTCTCTCTCTTCATGTAATCCCAGACAGACTCGATGATGTTGAGATCAGGGCTCTGTGGGGACCATAACATCACTTCCAGGACTCCTTGTTCTTCTTTACGCTGAAGATAGTTCTTAATGAATTTCGTCGTATGCTTGGGGTCATCGTCATGCTGCAGAATAAATCTGGGGCCAATCAGATGCCTCCCTGATGGTACTGCATGATGGATAATTATCTGCCTGTACTTCTCAGCATTGAGGAAACCATTAATTCTGACCAAATCCCCAACTCCATTTGCAGAAATGCAGCCCCAAACTTGCAAGGAACCTCCTCCATGCTCCACTGTTGCCTGCAGACACTCATTCGTGTACTGCTCTCCAGCCCTTTGTGAACAAACTGCCTTCTGCTACAGCCAAATATGTCAAAATTTGACTCACCAGTCCAGAGGACCTGCTGCCACTTTTCTGCACCCCAGTTCCTGTGTTTTTGTGCATAGTTGAGTCACTTGACCTTGTTTCCACGTCAGAGGTATGGCTTTCTGGCTGCAAGTCTTCCATGAAGGCCACTTCTGACCAGACTTCTCTGGACAGAAGTCTGGTCAGTGTACCAGGGTCCCACTGGTTTCTGCCAGGTCTGAGCTGATGGCACTGCTGGACATTTTCCGATTGTGAAGGGAAGTAAGCCTGATGTGTCTTTTATCTGCTGCAGTAAGTTTCCTTGGCCGACCACTGCGTCTACGGTCCTCAACGTTGCCCGTTTTTTGTGCTTCTTCAAAATAGCTTGGACAGCACATCTGGAAACCCCTGTCTGCCTTGAAATTTCTGCCTGGGAGAGACCTTGCTGATGCAGTATAACTACCTTCTGTCTTGTTGCTGTGCTCAGTCTTGCCATGGTGTATGACTTTTGACCGTAAACTGTCTTCAGTAACCTCACCTTGTTAGTTAAGTTTGGCTGTTCATCACCCAGGTTTATTCCTCCTACACAGCTGTTTCTGTTTCAGTTAATGATTGTTTCAACCTGCATATTGAATTGATGATCATTAGCACCTGTTTCGTATAATTGTTTAATCATATACCTGACTATATGCCTACAAAATCCCTGACTGTGTGCAAGTGTACCTAGAAGAATTGATGCTGTTTTGAAGGCAAAGGGTGGTCACACCAAATATTGATTTGATGTAGATTTTTCTTCTGTTCACTCACTTTGCATTTTGTTAATTGATAAACTATTAAGTCTACTTTTGAGAGCATTCTTACTTTACAGCATGCAAAACTTTTGCACAGTACTGCATTTCTCAATATACATTATATCTCAGTAGAAGGTTTAGGTCAACATTACACCATATTGAACTGTGTTTAATTGCTATATTTAAAATTCCACTTAAAGCTCAGCATATCTCACCTACAGCAGAATAAGTGTAAAGTAAATATCAAGGAGACTTGATGCTTCTGGACCTCTGACCATAATCACCTTTTCCTCACAGCCCTCGAGCTTTTAATTTCCCACCTGGGGTCCGCTGAGGAGGATTGTAGTGCATTTTAATCAATGCCTGCAGAGTTACTCTGGGACACAGATGGCCTGTGCAGTGGTGATTAGACCTCCCGCTATGGCCTGTGAAGGTCAGATGTCTCACTGAATGGACTGGGACATATAATGGAACTTAATGAATGTAGATGTGGAATTGCACAAGCAAGAACTTGTCTTATGTGTAAAGCCTGTCCTTCTCTGCAAGATCGCGTGAGGCATTTGTTTGTGAAAAGTATTATTCATCATTAGAAATGGAATGTAGTTTGTTCACTAGTAGCTGAACAGAAACACTGTGTCAGTGAAAATGATAATGTTTTACTGAATTTAGATCATTTAGACTTTTTTATGAGCATTTGTTTGTCCATTTGTTGCTTATACAATTGAGCTAAGCATATTGAAAAATGGAAGGCGAGGGGATGCCAGAAATGGTGTATTTCAGAAATAGTTTCCAATAAATTTGGAGCTGGGTTCAACATTTTTGGGATTTTAGGGATGAGGTATGATCTCAATAGTAAAAATAAAAAGTAGAGAGACCCCAGTAGTTTAATCAGAGACACAATCTTCTGGATTATGACACATCATGATCAGTGGTCGGGAACCTTTTTTCACCAAAGAGCGTTTTTGTTTTTGTTTGTTTTTCCTTTCATTTTTGGCTAATGCATATATTTTTTTTTTTTTTTTTTTTTTTTGGGAAAGTGTCATTGCAAAATTACTATTTTAAAAGTTTTTTTCAAGAACATTTCGACAACTCAAAAACAAATATACAACAAACAGTAGCTAACGTGTTGCAATGTGGAATTCATTGTGCAGGGCTTTCACTTTGAGGTTGAGTTTCCACCTGAGCAGCATAAAACGTGTGTGTGTGTGTGTGTGTGGACTCCTCCAGCGCAAGAGGAAAAAAAAATCTGCCAAAGTTATATTCGTGCTCTTTTTCCTCTCTATCTCACGGGCACATCTTTTTATTTTCTGAATGATTTTCTCCTTGTTCGGGGAATCTGCAAACAGTTCGGTTCCCATACTCAACGTGCATGACTTTACATATCCTCCTTCAGTAAAAGATTTTCCTTGTCTTACAATCTCCAATGAGCCTGGTAGCATTCAGGCTTCCAGTTGCCCCTGTCCGCACTTGCAGCTGCTGCTGTCTGGCTTGCAGTTTACGTTGGAGCTCTGTGTACGCTTTCCTTCGGCTGTTCGCCCACCAGGTACTTTGCTGCAAAAGCTGCTTGGTGGGTTTCGAAATGTCCATTAACGTTTGATATTTTTTTTTTTTTTTTTTAAACGAGGCAACACATTCTGTTCAAATCAGACACAGCAGAACACCAGAGCCTTCAATGAAAGCCCATGTTTCAGTCCAGTCACTTTGACATTTTCATTGCTCCTCTGAATTCTCCACAAACTCGCTAGGTAGCTTTTGAATCGGAGCGCGAGAGGTTACCATAGAAGCGTAAGTGGTTTGCCGTTGATTGGTGTCGTGACACTTGCACACAGCACTGCATATGTGCACTGGCTGGAACAACTTGAAATATATTATTGTAAACTGACTTTTCATTCACTTCGGTAGGCTGTACAGCAAAGGAATTGTAATTGACTTAGCATTTTCTGCAGGAAACTGATCTCCAGTGATGTGTCCAAGTTTTTAACCATCATATGTTGATGAAGGGTGAGACACCTGGCAAGCCACATGATTTTTGTCAAAGAGCCACATGTGGCTCACGACCACTGCACTGGATTATGGAAGCCTCGAACGCTTACAAAGTACAATTCTGCTGTCAGTGTTTTGAGTTGGACGGAGTTGCTGTCAAACAGTGTGAGGATGGAGAGTTTGAGTCATGCAGTATGAGGAGCATTCAGATGACAAGATTTCTTTCATTTTATAGCGTAAGCCTGGCTTAACGTAATGCCATTTTTTTGAGATTTGATTTTATTAGAGAACGCACAATTTTTTGGAGCATAAACTGTGGCAATAACAAGTAGTGCCACTTTTTTAAAATATTGATAATTCACATTTGCAGTATTTTCACTAAAATGATTGCACCAGACTTTCCTTCAAACTGAAAGCAGATATATCTGCCTCTTGTTGTTCAGGGAACTAGAAATCTTCATCATGACACTTTCCTGTTTCAAGGTTGTCCAGGCGTTCAAACAGGATTCCCAGCATTTTCAGTAAAGACAGTATATTTGTATGAGGTGAGAGTAGAAGAGAGTAGATTTGCATAAAGCATGTGGTTCTATAAGAGTGAATTCTAAGCTGCAGGTCTGATTCTGATCTCTCCTCACACTTACAGGAAAGTCGAGTGGTGAATGATAGGCAGTCAGTCCCACACCATGGTGATCGTGAAACTGAAGAGGGGTTCACTGGCCGGCCCCAACATAGGACAGGATCTGGGCGGCTGAGCAGAGGTGGACAGCGTGGAGGTGGTCACCGCTCTGAGAGGAGAGAACCCCGGGAAGAGGAGGGAGGAGGAGGAGGAGGAGGAGGAGAGGGCTCTTCTTACAATGAACGCTCCCGAGGACGACGGGGAGGAAGAGGAGGAAGAGGAAGCACAGAGCAGGGTGGCTCTGGGTCAGACAGAAAATCGAAGGTGAATTCCTGTTATTCCAACACTGTGTGGCATGTTTTAAACCATTATTCATAAAAATGTCAGCTGTATAACTTGATGCATTTGCCTTTGCTCAGGAGTGGGAAGAGAAGAGACGGCAGAACATTGAGAAGATGAACGAGGAGATGGAGAAGATTGCTGAGTATGAGAGAGGTCAAAGGGTGTGTAGCTCAAAGCCTTTATATCTCCTATTCTACATTTTAGATGAAATATTGACATGGGCATTCATTGTTCTTGTTGTTGAATATTTGCATCTGTTCATTAAGACTGATGGTGAAAAGAATCCCATCCGGAACTTTCTGGATGATCCACGACGCAGTGGACCAATTCCTGAGATGGATCGCAAAGAGGGGAGCCGCAGACACGTCCGCAACTGGGGTGGACTGGATTTTGAAAATGTTAAGACTGGAAATGAGGCAGAGAAAGAGTGGACGGTTAGGAGTAATTACATTTACTGCACAAATTGATAAATTTCGTTTTCTGGAACTCCTCAGAATGACATTAAATAAATTAAATAAAGCTCTGTCTCTTTCTCACATTCTCTTTCACATTTTTCCAAAAGAATCAGAGACCTGGAGGGAAAGGCTCAGTGGATATGACTTTGTCAATGACGGGCAGAGAACGGGCTGAGTATCTACGCTGGAAAAAGGAGCGCGCGCAGATAGATGAGGAGAGATTGGCTCGTCATCGTAATGCCACTGGTCAATGGAGACGAGAGTGGGATGCCCAGAAAACAGACACAATGTAAGAGTCTAAAATATCCAACTGCTCATGAAAACACACAGCTGTATATTAACAGTTGTTTTAGTGATACGGCTATTTTAAATGGATATGTTTCCAAATGCAAATCTTTTTCATTTTAACACACAATAATTTGTTTTCATTTTGACACCCAAACATCGTTATATACATTTGTAAATGAGCGCAATAGAGAGATGTTTACAGTGGGTATAGAAAAGAATCACCCCCCTTTAAAATAATCACTTTTTGTTGCTTTTCAACCTGAAACGAAGACGGGGACAGTTTTCGTTTTATCCAGCTGTATTTACTCACTGCAACCTATAATATCCAAGTGAAAGATATAACACCAACATGTCAGAGAAAGAGAAAAAAAAAAAAAAAAAAAAACGGAATCACTGAGAAAAAGGATCACCCCCCCCTCCTAAAAATGACTTGTAAACTCAATCAGGTGTAGCTAATCACCTTCTCAATGGCACACAAAACCATTTGGTGATCAGCTGTGATCAGCATAAAAAGAGCTTTCCTGGAGCATTTTTCAGTCAATGGTAGTGCAACTGAAGCAAACAATCAACTATGGGTGGCAAGGCACTGTCAAAAGATCTCCGGGATAAAGTTTGGACAGGCACAAGTCTGTGTTAGATACAAAAAAATTTCAAAGGCTTTATCAAACCATTATTAAGAAGTGGAAGGTATTTGATACAACACAGACCCTCCCTGGATCAGGACATCGCTCCAAACTGGATGAAAGAGCCAGGAGGTCAGAGAGGCTACCAAGAGGCCTACAGCAACTCTGAAGCAGTTGCAGAAATTTATGACAAAGATATCACAAATTATCCACAAATGTGGCTTGTATGGGAGGGTTGCAAGAAAAAAGCCACCCACGACTGAGCTTTGCCAAAATGCACCTTGAAGATTCTGAGGCCACATGGAAAAAGGTTTTTATGGTCAGATGAGACTAAAATTTAATTATTTGGCCTCAACACCAAACGATATACCATCCAAATAACACCAATGGCTTGTATGGGAGGATTGCAAGAAAAAAGTCATTCCTCAAGAAAGGCCACATGAACTAAAAATTTAATTATTTGGCCTCAACAATAAACGATATGTCTGGCAGACATCCAATACAGCTCACTATCCAAATAACACCATTCCTACAGTAAAGCATGGAGGTGGTAATATCCTGTTATGGGGGTGTTTCTCTGCAACAGGGACTGGAGCACTTGTCAGGACAGAAGGAAAAATGGATGGGGCAAAATACTGTCAAAATCTGCTGCCCTCTGCCAGAAAGTTATCAATGGGAAGAAGGTTTCCCTTCCAACCTGACAATGACCCAAAGCACACAGCAAAACTGACCACACAGTGGTTGAAGGAGAAAAAGGTGAATGTCCTTGCATGGCCTAGTCAGAGCCCTGACTTAAACCCCATTGAAAATCTGTGGAATGACTTGAAGAATGTCGTCCACAAATGGTCACCATCAAATTTAACTGAACTTGAGCAGTTCTGCAAAGAAGAGTGGGCAAATATTGCAAAGTCTAGATGTGCAAAGTTAGTAGAGACATATACAACAGACTAAAGGCTGTAATTAAAGCAAAAGGTGGTTCAACAAAATACTGACACAAGGAGGTGGTCCTTTTTCCAACTCAGTGATTTGTTTTTTTATTTTCTAAATTTTTTTTTTCTGACATGTTGGTGTTGTATCTTTCACTTGGATGTTATAAGTTGCACTGAGTACAGCTGGATAAAACAAAAACTGTGTCCATCTTCATTTCAGGCTGAAAAGCAACAAAATGTGATTATTTTAAAGGGGGGTGATTCTCTTCTATACCCACTGTACAGTGGGGGGGGAGTATTTGATCCCCTGCTGATTTTGTACATTTGCCCACTGACAAAGAAATGATCAGTCTATAATTTTAATGGTAGGTGTATTTTAACAGTGAGAAACAGAATAACAACAAAAAAAATCCAGAAAAATGCATTTCAAAAAAGTTATACATTTATTTGCATTTTAATGAGGGGAAATAAGTATTTGATCCCCTATCAATCAGCAAGATTTCTGGCTCCCAGGTGTCTTTTTACACAGGTAATGAGCTGAAATTAGGAGCACTCTCTTAAAGGGACTGCTCCTAATCTCAGTTTGTTACCTGTAAAAAGACACCTGTCCACAGAAGCAATTAATCAATCAGATTCCAAACTCTCCACCATGGCCAAGAGTAAAGAGCTGTCCAAGGATGTCAGGGACAAGATTGTAGACCTACACAAGGCTGGAATGGGCTACAAGACCATCGCCAAGCAGCTTGGTAAGAAGGTGACAACAGTTGGTGCGATTATTTGCAAATGGAAGAAACTGTCAGTCTCCCTCGGTCTGGGGCTCCATGCAAGATCTCACCTCGTGGAGTTTCAGTGATCATGAGAGCAGTGAGGAATCAGCCCAGAATTACACGGGAGGATCTTGTTGATGATCTCAAGGCAGCTGGGACCATAGTCACCAAGAAAACAATTGGTAACACACTACGCCGTGAAGGACTGAAATCCTGCAGCACCCGCAAGGTCCCCCTGCTCAAGAAAGCACATGTACAGGCCCGTCTGAAGTTTGCCTGAATGATTCAGAGGAGAACTGGGTGAAAGTGTTGTGGTCAGGTGTGGTCAGATCTCTTTGGCATCAACTCAACTCGCCGTGTTGGAGGAGGAGGAATGCTGCCTATGACCCCAAGTCATAACACCATCCCCACCGTCAAACATGGAGGTGGGAACATTATGTTTTGGGGGTGTTTTTCTGCTAAGGGGACAGGACAACTGCACCGCATCAAAGGGACGATGGACGGGGCCATGTACCATCAAATCTTGGGTGAGAAACTCCTTCCCTCAGCCAGGGCATTGAAAATGACCTTAATGACTTGAAGAGGATCTGCAAAGAGGAGTGGGACAAAATCCCTCCTGAGATGTGTGCAAACCTGGTGGCCAACTACAAGAAACGTCTGACCTCTGTGATTGCCAACAAGGGTTTTGCCACCAAGTACTAAGTCGAAGGGGTCAAATACTTATTTCCCTCATTAAAATGCAAATCAATTTATAACTTTTTTGAAATGCGTTTTTCTGGATTTTTTTGTTGTGATTCTGTCTCTCACTGTTAAAATACACCTACCATTAAAATCATAGACTGATCATTTCTTTGTCAGTGGGCAAACGTACAAAATCAGCAGGGGATCAAATACTTTCCCCCCCCACTGTATATACTGAGGGAGTGTTGGATGGACATGAAGGAGTAATGCGTGCTGACAGGGAGAGAATGGCAAAATGAGTGACCCTGCAGTGCCTTCACAGGTTCACTGAGGACCCAGCTGTGGGTGGAGAGGGCATGCCAGAACCGAGCAGCAGGAGAGGCAAGTCTCCCACTTTCTCTCACACAGACCCAAACACACTCTGCTAACATTTCAAGTGCAAAGCAAACTGTCAAAACAGAAAAAGTAAGCCACTTGAAGATTTTTGAATCACTTAGACCAGGGGTATCCACTCTTATCTGCAAAGGGCCGGTGTGGGTGCAGGTTTTGATTCCAATCAAGCAGGAGCCACACCTGATTCCACCTGTTTAATCAGTTGAGCTTGGCTTTCAGTAGACTCAGATGTGGCTTCTGCTTGGTTGGAATGAAAACCTGCACCCACACTGGCCCTTTCTGGATAAGATTGGACACCCTGACCTAGACAATCCTCTGCCCTTCATCCTTGTAGCTGTTTGATGATGATCTGTGATGTGTTCTTTCAGCAGATAGAGGGCGTAATGCCCGTGCACAGCAACGCAGAGGGGCTTCAGGTCAGCTTTTGGCATGGGACATGTCTGTGTTATGGCGTGTGTCTCTTTTACCCCACTCACATTAGTTTCCCTTGTTTATCATATATGATTTCTGGAAATAGCTTGGAAAGTTTATCAAGTGACTGTTAAAAAGTAAGGCAGCTTGCAAATTATCGATGATTTATGCTAATTACCCTGCTTTATGATGTCACTTATTAGCCCCATGTCAAGTCAAGGCCACATTTGCATGGTTTTTTTTTTTTTTTCTTCTTAATTTTTTGCCCTTATCCACTTTGAAGATTGATAAGTGTGGGGGGGGGGGATGATCATGGTGACTGGATGGGCCATCTGTTACTGTGAGCTAGTCTGTGCTCTTCTCTGCTTGTTTGCTGTGTAACTGCTTTCAAGATCTTATACTACATTTCTTCCTTCAGATATTTATTTAGCTCTCTTTTCTTGCAGACGATAGCAGAAAACCTCCCAAGACACCCACATTTGGAGATTTCTTGGGGCAGGGCAAACCCAGAGAGGCGGGCCGTGGAGGCAGAGGAAGAGGGAAAAGTTGGGGTCCAGGCAAGAGTTACAGGTAGAAACATTCTTCTCTCCGCTGATGAGCAGTCACTCACTCTTAATTGGACCAGCTGTGAGCTGTAATTCCTTCTTTGATGTAAATGTAAATGACCCATCATAATGGCCATACATCAGTGGTACATACAGTCTTTAGTTTTATTGTGGCTTCAGGCTTCCACTGTAGCCAAATAGGAGCCATACCTGACCCCTACTGTAAAGTTTATAACAGCGTTTCCAGCGGGCAGTGCAGCGCAGGTAGCTGTGACACTACATTGTAATTTAGTTACAATATGCAACAGAAATGACAAAGAGTCTAACAACTGCAATTTGGGGGGGGGAACGCTAGCTAGGATCGCCTTCCCACTGGACAGTACAGCACAGGAAGATTCAGAGGTTCTGCTAGAGATTGTTAAAGTATCTACTTTAGGAGCGAGTATCATAGTGTCTAGAGCTGGTTGAATTTGAAGTATTTATTTATGTTGGTATTTTGATTATTTATTTTCTCTTCTAATGCTTTGTCTTTAACTTAATTCTCAGTATATAAGTGCACCATGTACTGTAGGCATTGAAATAATGGTAATGCACTATAGGTTTAAATTTTGAGCCATTTGGGATTCACCCAAAGGCAGATAATGTCCAGAAAGACTGTCATGTGGCCTAAATCATGTGCTACTTTAGACATGAATCAGTTGTGTATACAAATGTCAATTATGTATTATAAATCACTATTTCTGTACTTTTGTTGGAGATTTGATCTTTATTTAAAGCATTATTTTGACAATGTGAAACAAATTTAATGTACAATGGACTAAATGTGTTGGTGAAATTACAGTTCTTTTCTATTTGGATATTTCTTCTCAAGCATGCATGATAACCGGTGGGAAGCAGAGAAAGAGGAGGAAAAAGGGAAAAAGGAGGAACAGGAAAAAGAGAAGACAAAGGAAGAGGATAAGCCCAGAGCTCCATTAGAAAAGGTGAGTTTTAACTGCTTCCTGTTTCATTCATTCATCCCTGTTAGATGTAGGTGATGGTGGGCAGTTAAATTAATGACTGTGCATTTTCTGTTTCTTGTCTTGGCTAGAAGCAGATTGCTGTTGCTAAAGAGAAGTCAGTTGCTGAAGATGAAGATGACGAGTGGGTGGATGCCAGTGATGTAGATGAAGATGAGGAGGTGGAAGAGTCTGAGGATAAAGAACATTCTCTGAAAGAGAAGAGACATAGCTCCCCTGCTCCATCTACTCCCAGTCCTAAGGAACAGAGGACACCCAGACCCAAAGTGCACATCCCCTCTTCCCCCCAGGAGTCTCTCGCTACCCCAGAAGGCACAAAGCCTGTCAGCCCCTTTTCCCCTCTGGATGGTCACCAGCCTGTATCAGACTGGGGAGAGGAGATGGAGATGCTCTCCCCTAAAAGCAGCTTGGGTGAGAGTCCCTTGAGGCCCAGCAGTAACGAAAGCAGTCCAGCTCAGAACAAGAGCCAGGAGGAGGGGGAGCACCGCAATGATGCCACAAACCCACCCAAGCAGTCCGACAAACAGCATGACACACTGCCTGGTAGGAACACATCACTGCAATTTGTGTGTTAGCAGAACATAGCCATGGTTAGCGTCCTGACATGTTCTTTATAACTTTATAAAACTATAAAAAACTCCAATTGTCATTGGAGTGATTTTGCTACATTCTTTTAAGAAAAATCTCATTGGAACATCTGAGTTAGTATTGAATACATGACAGGCCAATGTTATTGCCTCACAGAATTTATGGTGCAATCAGGCCTTACAAGAGCAAATTTTGGGGAGCTTGGGGGCGTTTCCAATTTGCATAATCATAAAAATCTGCATTTGTTGATGAGGATAAAAGTGTAGACAGGCTGATGCGTCATTGGACAAGAGAAAATGGCATTTGTTTTTGTGAAACTGCTGGGTCAAAATGTGTTCTGTAAAGAAAACTTTTCTTTAAGACAAGGTTTGAATGACTTTAACTATGTACATATTTAATGGTATGGCTACCAGTACAGACTATTCATCAGAGTAACGTAGAAATAAGTGCAGATTTGAGCGTACAGAGTGGCGTACACAGACCCCTGTGTCTGATGCATGAATCTGTTGTACGACATCAAAATAAGCAGTGATGGACGCGCACAAGGTTCCATCCACTAATAATCCATTATCAACTCATAATGCATGACGTTGCAATTTACCCTCATATGCATCTAATTTACATGAAACACCCCATAATTGATGCAGATGTTGTGAAAAGGAACGCATTCAGCCAGCTACAGTTATCCAGGATCCAAGGAAAGAAGCAAATAGAATGGGGGGGAAATGCATTTCAGTTAAGCTGAGGTAGAGGAGCTTGTGTCCAAGTTTGCTACAACTATGATGTTACTTTTTGGTATCTTCAAAAATGGTAAAGTAGGTGACTACAAAATGAAAACTTGAAATTAAATATAAACCTCTGTTAATATATATTTTCAACAGAGGTTGATTTTTTTTTGCCTTTATGTTTATTTTTGTTTTTACTTATAATGCTATTAAGCTTTTGATGTGAAATGCTGTATTCATTTTTCAACCACCCCCTTGACAGACACTTCATATGAAGTGTATAAAGCACAACATTTATTTTGCTTTTAGTAGCAGAGTCAACTGCTCCTGCAGTCCAGGAAGAATCAACATCACACCATGCTGATTCCACCTCTAGCAGCTATAATCCCACAGAGCCTGCAGAGGATTCCACACACAAGGGTAAATACAGGGTAAATTTATTCTCAATGAGTGCCAGAAAGTCATATGGTTTATTTTTTTACTAAAAATGTGTAATCTATTTCATCAGAGGAGAGTGCAGTCCCTGCTGTAGAGCTGGATTTGAAGCAACCTGGAAGTGAAAGTGCCGCTCCAGTTGAGTCCACAGATCAGCCATGCTCAGGTGCTGTTCTTATTACAGACTTTGAAACAGTGGCTTTCCGCAAGAACTCCCTTACTTCAGCTGACGTCTGAGCACGTGCCAACGCCCTGCCCTGTCTCACTCTTTCGCCCCTTCTGTCACAACCTGTCCCTTCACTCACCTCTCTATCTATCTCTCTGTCCATCTGTCTTGTGAGATGGCATCTGCTGCTATGCTTGTCTCTCTCATGACAAATGTGAATGTCCCCCTTCTGCTCCTCTGCCTGTGACAGTCCTCCCCTGCTCTGGGACTCTGTGTTCTTCTTCTCTACAGCTTCACACTGGCTGTCGGCCTCCTCAGGAGCACTACTAACATCTCCACTCGCTGCTCTCCAGACCACTTTTTGTCCATTGTACCTCTTTTGTTTTCCTTTGGATTACACACGGACACGTCATGCACGTCTGCTTGAGCAAACCTTTTTTTTTTTTTTTTTTCTTTTTCTTTTTTTTTTCCAATTTTAAATCACATTTATTCATCTGCTTAAATGAGTGATCTATGACGTCAGGTCATTTGAAAGAAGCCAATTTAGAAAGATCTGATCTTGTAATTCCCATCCTGCTGCATCTCATTTGATTGCATGGTGTCATTAACGTGTGATAGGATAAACAATGGCTGAATTGGTTGCTGTGCCAGAGCTGCTTGGTTGTCAGGCAGAATGTAGTTTAGACAATTAAATTTCATTCCAGACATCCTCCAACAGTTGTATTTTGAATCGATAGAGCTAAATCTGTTTTTCAGTTGTTTATCTATGTTCACATCCATGGATTAAAGTCCAGATGCCCCCTGAGCACACACATGTTACAACAAAAATGTTTACAAAATGCATAATTGTACATTTTAAATTGTATCTGCAACAAAAACAGTATTTTATGCCCACCTACAAAACAGTTTTTAAATTAGTTTTTTTTTTGTAGTACCTTTTTTTTTTATACTATAGGGTCAGCTTAAATATAAAGGGATATTTATACTTATAGGGATATTTATACCTGTAATTAATGTTCTAGAATTTTTTAATTTGTAGAGATAGAAATGGAAGAAAAATACAGAATAAATATTCTACTGCTTATCAATATACCCGTATAAGTTTCCGTTTTCCTTTTAATTGATTTTACCCTATAGAAAGACTTTGGTAAGATCGATTTTCCAAACTTGTAATAACCCCAGTTTTCACAGGATTCTTGATGGAGAACCTCCATTAACAAAATACAGTATTATCCTTGATCTGTGTGTCAGAAATTAGTCCAGTCTATAAAAGTGAATGTAGTTTCTTATAAAAGTTTCAATCCTTTCCTGAAATGACCTGAATCATACCGTTGGATACAGTGTAATTTAATTTGCTTTTGTTCAGCATGGCATTAAGGTAAGGGTGATATCATGATGTCAACATCATTCAAATTTATATGAAATCACACTGAATTTGTAATGACACATTTACATCTGCAAAAGACTAAAAGAACTGAAACAGTTTTGTAGTTGTGTATTTAAAGCGAGACACTGGTCAAAAACCTTCTCCTTGTCGTTTAACAATAGGCATGAAGGCTATTGGCATTGTCAACATACTGATCAGTGTAATACGTTCTTATATTTCCCCTCAGATCCAATTACTGACGCGCATTAAGCCTGTTTAAGAGGGCAGGAAATTGCACGAAACCTCTAATTATTGCTAAAAAGCATTTATGTGGAAATTGGGATATTGGATTCTCAGGCTGATGGGTGGTAATGGAAATCTTGAGAAGACAGAATAACTCGTTGATTGTTTGATGCATTTTACATGATGGAGCCACTTAATGGTCTAATTATGAAGTCATGATGTTGGCCAGTTATTCTCAGGATAAAGAACACTATCAAGTCACTTTTGAAGTAAAGGAATAAATGTGTTAAATAATTTATTGTACTTCAGGCAGATAAGCCTCTAGGGGTTAGAACAAAGAGTGCCAGTTGTTTTTTTTGTTTTTTTTTTTTTTTTTTTTTTTTAAATATATAATAAAATATTTGTAAAAATATTTGCAAACATGTGAGGGGTGTACTCACTTTTGTGAGATATATATATATATATATCTCACAAAAGTGAGTACACCCCTCACATTTTTGTAAATATTTTATTATATCTTTTCATGGGACAACACTGAAGAAATGACACTTTGCTACAATGTAAAGTAGTAGCTTGTATAACAGTGGAAATTTGCTGTCCCCTCAAAATAACTCAACACACAGCCATTAATGTCTAAACCGCTGGCAACAAAAGTACACCCCTAAGTGAAAATGTCCAAATTGGGCCCAAAGTGTCAATATTTTGTGTGGCCACCATTATTTTCCAGCACTGCCTTAACCCTGTTGGGCATGGAGTTCACCAGAGCTTCACAGGTTGCCACTGGAGTCCTCTTCCACTCCTCCATGATGACATCACAGAGCTGGTGGATGTTAGAGACCTTGTGCTCCTCCACCTTCCATTTGAGGATGCCCCACAGATGCTCAGTAGGGTTTAGGTCTGGAGACATGCTTGGCCAGTCCATCACCTTTACCCTTAGCTTCTTTAGCAAGGCAGTGGTCATCTTGGAGGTGTGTTTGGGGTCGTTATCATGTTGGAATACTGCCCTGCGGCCCAGTTTCCGAAGGGAGGGGATCATGCTCTGCTTCAGTATGTCACAGTACATTAGCTCCCCAGTGCCGGCAGCACTCATGCAGCTCCAGACCATGACACTCCCACCACCATGCTTGACTGTAGGCAAGACACACTTGTCTTTGTACTCCTCACCTGGTTGCCGCCACACACGCTTGACACCATCTGAACCAAATAAGTTTATCTTGGTCTCATCAGACCACAGGACATGGTTCCAGTAATCCATGTCCTTAGTCTGCTTGTCTTCAGCAAACTGTTTGCGGGCTTTCTTGTGCATTATCTTTAGAAGAGGCTTCCTTCTGGGACGACAGCCATGCAGACCAATTTGATGCAGTGTGCGGCGTATGGTCTGAGCACTGACAGGCTGACCCCCCACCCCTTCAACCTCTGCAGCAATGCTGGCAGCACTCGTACGTCTATTCTGCAAAGCCAACCTTTGGATATGATGCTGAGCATGTGCACTCAACTTCTTTGGTTGACCATGGCGAGGCCTGTTCTGAGTGGAACCTGTCCCGTTAAACCGCTGTATGGTCTTGGCCACCGTGCTGCAGCTCAGTTTCAAGGTGTTAGCAATCTTCTTATAGCCTAGGCCATCTTTATGTAGAGCACCAATTCTTTTTTTTCAGATCCTCAGAGAGTTCTTTGCCATGAGGTGCCATGTTGAACTTCCAGTGACCAGTATGAGAGCGATAACACCAAACTTAACACACCTGCTCCCCATTCACACCTGAGACCTTGTAACACTAACAAGTCACATGACACCGGGGAGGGAAAATGGCTAATTTGGCCCAATTTGGACGTTTTCACTTAGGGGTGTACTCACTTTTGTTGCCAGCGGTTTAGACATTAATGGCTGTGTATTGAGTTATTTTGAGGGGACAGCAAATTTACACTGTTATACAAGCTGGACACTCACTACTTTACATTGTAGCAATGTGTCATTTCTTCAGTGTTGTCCCATGAAAAGATATAATAAAATACTTACAAAAATGTGAGGGGTGTACTCACTTTTGTGAGATACTGTATAATATTTAAGGGTTTCCGCAGAGGGAAAACTGAGCACCCTTTCCCAGAATTTAAGAACGTAGTACAAGTGCATCTCAAGAAATTTGAATATCGTGGAAAAGTTCATTTTTTTTCGTAATTTATTTCAAAAAGTGGAACTTTCATATATTCTAGATTCATTACACATAAAGTGAAATATATTTCAAGCCTTTTTTTGTTTTAATCTTGATGATTACAGCTTACACCTCATGGAAATGATATACTGGTAAAAATCCAATATCTCAAAAATATTAGAATAAAGAATTTATAATACAGCAATGTCGACCTGAGAAGAGCTCTAATCAGCTAATTAACTCAAAACACCTTTTTACTCAAAACACCGTTGCTCGGTGGTCCAAAGTCCTCTTTTCAGATGAAAGTAAATTTTGCATTTCATTTGGAAATCAAGGTTCCAGAGTCTGGAGGAAGAGTGGAGATGCACAGAATCCAAGTTGCTTGAAGTCCAGTGTGAAGTTTCCACAGTCAGTGATGATTTGGGGTGCCATGACATCTGCTGGTGTTGGTCCACTGTGTTTTCTCAAGTCGAGAGTCAATGCAGCGTCTACCAGGAAATCTTAGAGCACTTCATGCTTCCATCTGCTGACCAGCTTTATGGAGATGCTGATGTCCTTTTCCAGCAGGACTTGTTTTGGCACCTGCCCACAGTGTCAAAACTACTAGTAACTGGTTTGCTGACCATGGTATTACTGTGCTTGATTGATCAGACAACTCACCTGACCTGAATTTTGTCAAGAGGAAGATGCGAGACACCAGACCCAACAATACAGACGAACTGAAGGCCGCTATCAAAGCAACCTGGGCTTCCATAACACCTCAGGAGTGCCCCAGGCTGATTGCCTCCATGCCACGCCGCATTGATGCAGTAATTCGTGCAAAAGGAGCCCCGACCAAATATTGAGTGCATAAATTAACACACTTTTCAGAAGGGCAACATTTCTGTATTATAAATTGTTTATTCTAATATTTTGAGATACTGGATTTTTGATTTCCATGAGCTGTAAGCCGTAATCATCAAGATTAAAGCTAAAAAAAAGGCTTGAAATATTTCACTTTATGTGTAATAAATCTAGAATATATGAACGTTCCACTTTTTGAATTACATTATGGGGAAAAAATGAACTTTTCCACGATATTCAAATTTTTTGAGATGCACCTTTACATCCAGCTTCTTTTATGAAAATCTTTTGGTTTATTGTAATGTAATATACTAACTATGTATTTAGGTGTGATGTGGGAATTTTGAGTGTCTTAAAGCAGTATGATGACTCCATTGCCTTGCTCTTGTTTTCTGTCTCCAGGCTAAAGAATAACTGCAATAATTGCAGCAGTTGTGATCTTGTGAGAGAGGGGAAAAAAAAGGTAAGTGAGAAGAGTCATCAGGCCTAATGGATATCCACTGCCTGAAAATATGGAGGATGACGGGCCCTATGATTACTTGTCCCCACCTCCAAACAACTAATTTGTATGGTTTTGTGTTCTCTCAGCACACAAACTATTCAAGTGCTATGTATGTTTTAAAATCTAGTACTGGAATTTATGGGACTCTTGAAACCATTTATGTGACACTGTAAAGATAATGAGGCTCATTATATACAAGGCAAAAAATAAATACACCTTAAGAACAGTAGCTGTTTTTACATGACATTTGGTTCACACCTTATCCTAGTCACAAGATACATTTGCTATCAGAAATAGTTTGGAGGCAATGCTACTTGCGCTTCATGCTGCTTTAGTCCTCAAGGTTTAGTCAGTCAAATGCATGATTTAGTTTGTGTATGATACCTATGCAAACAAAATGGAAAGGGGCATTTGGATTATCAAAGCTATTTGTATAAATCTGGATTTTCTGTTTTTTTCATGGTTAGGATTGTAATTTGCCTGCAAAATAAGGTGCTGGATATACTCGAATTTATAATTTGTGACCTAAACTGTATGTGTATGTATTAAGACCAAAGATGTTTCTTAGAAGGAGTTTTGTAGATGACTTTGGCTCTGTTAGAAAAATAATGAACATTTGAGGCAACAAGGAATGTGTACCACAATAGAACTAACCTTGGTTTGGATTTTTTGTTTGTATCTTTATTGTTTTGTTCGTTTTTATGCTCTTCATTTTTGCCTAGGAATTATTCACGTGAATGCAGGCAGTTTGGCTCATTGAGGCTGTTTTAGTAGCATGGGTTTCTACCTTTCAGCAAATTTACTGAAGTATATGGATTGTAATAAGTTTTTTTTAAAAATGGTTTACATTCCAATGCTTCATGTGTCATCTTTCACTGATTGCATTGAGAACCTTCCCAAAAAAAAAAAAATAAAATAAAATAAAAAAATAAAAAAAAAATAGAAAGTGCTCATGGAGCAGCAAAAAATCATGAAATTTGTGATTGTACTGTGTCTAACTGCAAATGGACTCTCCTCGTGTTTACTTTATAATTAGATCTAGGTTTGCCTCTATTGGTGTTTCAGCAATGCACATGTGGTAGTATGAAGTGTTTGTAGGATTCATCCCAGAGTGAAACACTATTATATCTCAATCATTTATTTTTAAAGAGGATTATGAATTAATGCTTTTGCCTTTTCATTTTTTTCATGTAAATGCTGTATTGTGTTATTTACGTTGAAGTTTCTTTTCAAATAAATGTCTATCTTTGCCTTAAATGTCCTGCTCTACATTTATGGGTTTTATTTTGAACCACTGTCCCTGCTTTGTAAATTAATATGCTCCCAGAGAAGCATATTTGAACATTTTATTTATCCAAGCTGCTTAATTTAAGCATGGTTTTTGTTTACATAAACTCCACCTGCAATCAGAATTAAAGGAAAAAACCATCCAAAACAACTCGCAACTCAATATTCATAATTAATATGTGGCAGTCAATGGTATCAGAGATTTTTCTTGTTTAAATGTCTTTCATTGACATGTTGGTCTGTTTACACTTTGATTAAAGGTTTCCTGCATCACCCACAATGCCATTCGACTAACTGCCTATAGTGGTGCCAGTGGGAATTCATCTCTACCTAAAGAGATACATGCAGCAGTGCTTTAGTACTTTAGTCAGTCCAGTTCTCTCACCTCTTCATCTGTTCACCCAGCACAAACAGATCAGGTTCCAAAGCTACAACCTTCATGCTAATTCCATTATAAACACTAACTCACCAACTCATTGCTAACTAGCCAAGCAAAGTGATTCTGGTGTAATTCAGTGTATACAGCATCTTATATTTGCTTAGTGTTTGGGAAATTTTGTTCCACTACTTCTATGGAGACTTATCTTTAACATGACATCGAATGTCACTGGGAAATGGTAAATAGGTGAAAAAACTCTTGCTAGGTTGTTTTCAGGAGTTAACATTTAACCGTGACAGTTATCCCTTATGTTTGAGATGGTTGAAAATGTTTCTCCTGAGTTAGAAATGTCACCGTGTGACGTCAGTGTCCTCAGAGGAATAACGAAAACACAGCACCGACTAACAAATTATTACATGAATATTTCAACAAATATTTCACCACATCACCAATTAATGTGTTTCAAGGCTTGAGTTTTTGCTTTAAAACCATAAAGTTGGAACCACACGCCCCGCCCCAAACCCCGCCCACATTCTGAAGGCATTGCGCGGATGCGCGTGTTTTCTGTTGCGAGGACGCGCACTTGAGTGACGCTGTGGAGAGCTGGAACTGAACCGTCCCATACCGAGTACAGAGACTTGTGAGCAAGCTGTCCCAGACCAACACTTCTACGCTTTCGCATTACATTTCTGGAAGAAGATATCCCGTAAGGACTTTTATCTGTTATCCCACAATGAGGGGAGGCAAAAAAGGCGCAGCAGGAAGGCTAAGCGGGAACGCGTCCAGGAGACCGAGTTATCCGGCTGAGCAGTGGATCAGTCAGGCCAAGTCAAGCACCAAGGTGTGGGTTAAGGTTGCAATGGGCATCGCTTACTTTCTCTGCGTTTCCATCGCTGCCTTCGTCTTAGCGATTTACTACGTTTTCTTCTGGACTCCGGAGGCGTCAAACTCCACTAACGTGGCAGAGCTTAATAAAAGACTGGACTGTGGAGGAAACCAAACACCTGCTGGGAAATAGCAACAGCCAAGATGAACCTTTAACACGCACGAAACTTCTTTCACTGCATTCATGAGACTGACATTTCCTGCGGATTTTCAAACTGGCATTCAGTCTTTTGGACGTTTGAACTTTCAGTGAAAATCACTGCAAACTTTTGTACATGGCTTTATTTGAAATATCCGTTGTTCTTATTGTTCAACTTGGCAATAAGATTATTTAACCAAATTATCTATCTATCTATCTATCTGTCTATCTGTCTGTCTGTCTATCTATTTATCTATCAGTAATAAAATCTATGCATTTGCTCTTCATTTTGTTTGTCCTGACTCTGCCTCCTACTGTATCTCAGCCCTAGTAAGGACCTTTTCATATATTTTACGTAATAAACATAGCATTGTACTTTGTGCTGTTTGTCATAAAAACAACTAAGCCAGTGTAACTGTAATAGGCTACATGTAGAAATATTGAAAAACCATAAATTATCATGACACTGATAATGATCCAAATAAGGCTTTGAGTTATAATTATATATATATATTTATAATTATTATTATTTCTTCTTCTTTATTTCATATTATTTCTTATTCATTTCTGATTTTTAATTTAGTTATTTAAATGCACAGGTTTCCATTTCACTGCAGGTTATATACTATATATAACTGTGTATGTGACAAATAAAAATCTTGAGCATGCACCATGTAATGATTTGTGCCAGATAAATGCTGGCAAACAGACGTGATTAGTTTTGTTGTTGTTGTTCCTGGGAATTTTTAAAGTTTTTAATTGTTATAGCTTTTTTCTTTCCTCTCGCTCTTTCTTACTTACTGCTGTCATTAATAAAATCATTGTTTTATCAACTAGCTAATGAGCCTGTTCACATTTTAATTATTTTATTCATTCATTCATCTTCAGTAATCTGTTTATCCTTGTCAGGATCAGTGGATCTGGGGCCTACACTCACACACACACACACACACACACACACGTTTTGACAGCTAGAGCTAACATAGCTTATCTTAGCTGCATGTTTTCGGACAGTGGGAGGAAACCCAGAGGAAACTTGACACAGACAATAACCCAACCTCAGGATTGAACCAAGGGCACTGGAGCTGTGAGGTGTCAGTACTACCCCTTGCACCAGGGATATATACAGCATTTGCTACATTTAATGCACATTTTAATATGTAAAAGTTCACCACAGTAATAGTCCACATTACCTCCAAAATCTATTTCTGTTGCAAAAATATTACCTAACTGTGTGTTTTGTTACTCAGTTCGGTAATATGGAACACGGTGAAAATAGCTGGTAATAAAAATAAAATAAATGCACATTTTCATGAATTGAATGTAAGGATGCACAGTATGCTTATATGCATATTTCAGTGTTCTGATACTTGCCTCACCCCTCACATGATGTTATTACTTTAATGTCAGGTTTCATTTATGTTTAGTCATGTTTTATTGGTAACATGGTGTTTAGTCACTACTTCACAGATAAGCCTAATGGTCTGCACAGATATTATCTTGACAGAGAAAGTAAACAAGATTTTTTTTTTTTTTTAATGCTTCCAATACTGCCTGAGTTCATTCTGGTTATAAACTGTAGAATATGGCTGGCTTTAATAACTAGGTCTAAATTTCCAATCATGCTGGTGATTGTGTCTAAAACACCAAACACTGATTAAATTACTATACGAGTCTGAACTACTCTCTCCATTAACAGCATTTAATCAGCTATATTTAAGGAAATGGTTTAGATGCGTTCATAAACGCATCATGTAAATATGTGGCAGATATAGGGAGATATTTGCATTCAAAAGTAGACTCATGTTGGAATACATTTGATACAGTAAAAAAAAAAAACAAAAAAAAAAAAACAGTCTGTAAATGGCTGGCAAAGTTTACTGTAGCCTTATTGCGGTCTCATAGTATTCCTCTAAGAAACAGTATTTATTCTGCTCACTGAGATATCAATTTTACGTTTATTATCCGATGTACTGTACTTGCATGTGCATTAGTTTATAAGGTTTAACATAAGTGATTTCAAACAATAAATACAATAAGTGTTTTCAATTTCATTTGAACATATTAATTAAAATGTTGTACTTTGATGGTTAACTGCTGGTTTAACAAGTGCTGGTAACAGTTCATTTGGTAAATAAATGTAAAAATGCCTATTTCATGTGAATTTTCTATATAGCTTATAACAAACTTCATAGGAATGCAGGATTCACAGGCATTCCTGCTCTAAAGGCATTGAATAAAAAAAAAAGCTGCTGTTGCTGGATGGGAGAATCGTGTGTATTCATCATTTTGAAAGAGCTTTGGAAAAGCTTCCATTTCTGCACTGTGTTCGAGAATTGCACACGAATGGCGTACTGTTGCTCTTATATTTAACTGACACTTTCTGGAGGTCACCTCTGTCTTTACCAAATAATAACTGACAGCGTTGTCCTCTTCTCGCAAAGCCTCTGTCACTTTGGGTTTTAAGTTGGTGGTGGACTGCTTGGCCCAGGGGACAGCAGGAGAATCTGTGTATACACTGCACCTCTTCACTCAGTCAATAATTCAATTGCCCTGCAAGTTGTCAGGACATATTTGTTCTCACTGTTCATGTTTCTTCCTTCCCTGTCTGTGCTACATTTTCCAGAAGGACTGTACACAGAGCCTGGTAGGTGTGGGGGAGAATACTCCAGCTAGGAAGATTACTACAATTACTACAAACAGAACATCAAATAGTGACAAAAAAAAACCCACCCTCAGACCACTTGCATATTTATATTGAACGCATACAAAGAGGGGGGAAAAAATCCACTCACAGGAAACAGCAATAAACATGCAGTAGTTCAATGTAATCCAAAGACCTTAGGTTTCTTAGTGATAGCTGCCTACTGGACTGTTTCTGAACATTTAGAGGCCCTAAGTGACATGCTACTTGCTACATAAATTGGGGTTACTTAATTATAAAGCAGTAAAATTTAATCTCAGTAGTGAATGACACAGGGATCATAGTGAGGTACTAATATGAGATCTGTCTTCATTTCATGGAGCATTTCAAGGAGACAGACGTGTAGCAATGTTGAAATTCTTCATCCCAGAAAATGGTTCGGAAAATAGTTAACCTGTTTAATATGTTAGTCAGGTGGTTTCATTTCTTGGACACACATGAAGAAACTGTAGTGTTAATAAATTCCTCACTGAACATCTCTAACAACAACAACAACAACAACAACAGCAACAACAACAGTGTATGTTCATCTCAAATTTAACAATTGTTAGCATTTAACTAGAAAAATGTTGCACACACCCCAAAAATGATTTGTAATATCATCATTTGGTGTGAAATAATCCAATTCTATATCAGATTTTAAAGTAATTACAGATCGATTATAGCACTTTGTACTGCAGGTCTGCTGAAATTTCTAATCTTTCTAATCTAAGAAGGTATTGATAGGTTTATTAATACACTCATTCTAATACACTGCCCTCCACTAATATTGGCACCCTTAGTAAATATGAGCAAAGAAGGCTGTGAAAAATTGTCTTTATTGTTTAACGTTTTGATCTTTTGTTAAAAGAATTCACAAAAAATATCTGCTCTCATGGATATCAAACAATTGCAAACAAAACACAGGTTTATCAAAAAAAAATCTTTGTTAAATATAGGTGTGCAACAATTATTGGCACCCTTTTAGTCAGTACTTTGTGCTACCTTCCTTTGCCAAGATAACAGCTCTGAGTCTTCTCCTATAATGCCTGATGAGGTTGGAGAATACATGCCAAGGGATCTGAGACCATTCCTCCATACAGAATCTCTCCAGATCCTTCAAATTTTGTGGTCCATGCTGGTGGACTCTCCTCTTCAGTTCACCCCACAGGTTTTCTATGGGTTTCGAGTCAGGGGACTGTGCATGGAGTTTGCATGTTCTCCCCGTGCTTCAGGGGTTCCTTCGGGTACTCTGGTTTCCTCCCCCAGTCCAAAGACATGCGTTGTAGGCTGACTGGTATTTCCAAATTGTCCGTAGTGTGTGAATGTGTGTGCGATTGTGCCCTGTGATGGGTTGGTGCCCCGTCCAGAGTGTCCCCCGGCTTTTACCCCGAGTCCTCTGGGATAGGCTCCAGGCTCCCTGCGACCCTGTGTAGGATAAGCAATGCAGAAAATAGATGGATGGATCTACTGTCATTTGACAATATTGTCATGGACAATAAACAGTCATGGTGATTATTTTCCAACACCCCTCAAAGTGTTTTATTACTTTTGTCGCTACAGCCATTTGCCAATGTTTTTTTTTTATCAGTCAGTAGTCACATTTAATGTTGTGAAACAAGTTAGTTCCTGCTATCACTTACATTATATACAGTACCCTCCACTAATGAATCCCTATTTCAGGGATATAGATTTACAGACGGCTGACTGCAGTATTTTACATTAAGTTCTTAAAAGGCACCATATTAAACTGCTGAATACGATTTGTGTACAGCTCCATGCTGCAGTTGCAGTCCGTAACCGCTAGGTGGTGGTGTCGCACTTCCACCGCTAACCTTATACACAATCCAAGAAGAAGAGTGGTGTTGTCATAGCGGCGTTTTAAACAGAAGCTTTGTCTATATGGACGTTTAATTGTGTTATCTAGCTAAATAATTACTTCTCGTAGTGATCAATCAATTAGGAGAATAGAGTGATCATATAATATTTTATAATTGTCACAAATTCTCGATTTATTGGTTTAGTTTGCTGACTACTCTTCACTTTGCTTGTTAGCTGTTTAGTTAGTCGTGTTTTGGACAACTGAAGGTTGGAGCTAGATTTCTGACTTCCGTGTCAATGAACACAGATTATCGGAGGGGATCCCCAGTGAGAGCAGCTGGGGACATAAATAACTACATGGAGAATGGAGCATGGGTTAAAAAGGACAGTTTAGACCGGATCCCTGGACCTCAAACGCAGGTAAAGCGGAAGTGAACTCATATTGCTGTTTAAATACTGAGTATGAAGTAAGTTATGTGTGAAGCAAGGCATGCAGTTTTAAACATTTACAGTAGCCACTTGACGCGCGCACACATTATACCCACATTCACTGTTACTGACTAGTTTATAAGGTCAGTTACTGCCTGTAGTCAGTCAGATACTATGCACTGTAGGCCAGCCCTCCATCAGGTATTATTTGGGTAGTAACACCACTGACCTATATATACACACACACATATATATATATATATATATATATATATATATATATATATATATATATATATATATATATATATATAGATATATGTAGATATATGTGTGTATATATATATATATATATGTATATATATATATATGTGTATATATATATGTATCTATGTATATATATGTATGTATATGTATATATATATATATATATATATATACATATACATACATATATATACATATATACACGTATACATATATATATATGTATATATATATATATATATATATATATATATATATATATATATATATACGTATACATATATATATATGTATATATATATAATATATATATATATATATATATATATATATATATATATATATATATATGTATGTATGTATGTATATCTATATATATACACAACTGTTTTATATATATATATATATATATATATATATATATATATATATATATATATAGGTAGATAGATAGATATATATCAGTGAGTAACACTGATATATTTACTGTTTACACTATTATTATGCTACAGTGAGACACTTTTTACTACTCCTTCTGTTTTTCTACCCATTTGTATTATTATATGGTAGAGTCTCCAGTTTGCAGATAATTGTTTGCATTGGTTTCAATGGGTATTGTAGCCACTTCACAGCTCCTGGGTCCCCAATTTGATCCTGAGCTTGGGTTCCTTTCTGTGTGGGGTTTCACATCTTTTCCCAGTGTCTGCTTGGATTTCCTCGGGGTTCTCCGGTTTCCTCACACCTCCAAGGAATATGCGTGTACAGTTGAGGTCATAAATTTACATACGCCTTGCAGAATCTGCAAAACTGATAATAATAATAATAATAATAATAATAATAATAATAATAATAATAATAAACATGAGGGATCATAAAAATTTTATTTTTTATTTATTACTGACCTGAATAAGTTATTTCACATAAAGTTTACATATAGTCCACAAGACACAATAATAACTGAATTTACACAAATGAACCAGTTAAAAAGTTTACATACACTTGATTCTTAATACTTTATGTTGTTACCTGGATGATGAACAGCTGTTTTGTTATAGTCGTTAATGAGTCCCTTGTTTGTCTTGAGCACTTAAACTGCCCCATGAACATCGATCACAAAACAGTCCTTGATCATCGTTGATCATCAAGTCAACTTTTGAACTGTTTCATTTGTGTAAATTCAGTTATTATTGTGTCTTGTGGACTATATGTAAACATCTGTTATGTGAAATAACTTATTCAGGGCAGTACTAAATAAAAAACAAAATGCAGTTTTTAAGGATTGGCTACACTAACTTGCTCATAGGTGTGACTGAGTGTGAACAAGTGTGCATGGTGCCCTGTGATGGACTGGTGTCCCATCCACTCCTGCCTCATGCCCAATTTTACCAGGATTGGCTCTGGATCCACTGAGACCCTGACCAGAATAAACCAGTTACTGAAACTGAATGAATGTCCCATGTAATTAGCATGCACATTCTTGTGTATTTATTGTCCTGAGTATACATTGTATATTTTGTACACTCTGTTGTGTGTTTGCACCTTATGTGTACAATTGATACACAGTTTGTGTTAATCCACTTCAGAGGTGTCAGTGTATTCCCTCAGGTCTGCTGTTGTCTGGATATTTATGATTGGTGGATTGTCCTCAACCCAGCAGTGAGGTGTTTAAAAAAATATAAAGCAACACTGCTACACCTGATATACTCATACCATCACCATACATACTACCACATCAGTGTCACTGCTGTGCTGAGAAACGTCCACCATACAAATATAATATCTGCTCAATGGTGGTCTTGGTGGAGTAGAGCAGGGAGGACAAACTATTCATAGCAACAGATTGACTCCATTCAGTAATTTTATACACTGCACCTATATTGTAGGTGTATCTGATTAAAAAAACAAAACAAAAAAAAAACAAAAAACAGTGGGTGCTGTAAAATCACCACTGAGTGAAACTGCATACACATACAGTAGAGATGACTCTCTGTAATTTATTCAAGTGAATCTCATTCTGTTACTTAAAAATGATTGCTTTTTAATAAGAACAACTTCCCCGCTATCTGCCCCCTTTCCAACAGCTTTTGTTTAATCTTTCCTTGCCGACCAATGTCCTGAACCGAGCAACTCGAGTAGGTCCTCCAGGTCCTATTGTGATTGAGAAGCTTATGGCTCATCGGGAGCGGCAGGATGTTGGTGAGAGCTGTGGTAGCTCCTTACGCCTTTCCGTTCTCTCTGAGGATCAACTACAGGCTGCAGTGAGACTAGCCAAAAAAGACTTGCACAGAAAACGACAGGAATCCATAAATAATCTGTCACACAGGACAAGGGAGAGGCCTCCAAGTCCAGATGAAACCGACAATCAGCAGGTACCAGTAACTTGATAAATGTGAAATAATTACATGAAGATGTCAGCATGTAACAGTCATGTAATGAACATTAATCCACACCTGTTGTTTCTTATTCAAACCTAGAATGGGCTTTCCTCTAAAACTAGGCAGAGGACAAAAGAAGGAAGTCCAAAGAGGCAGACAAAGTCATGCACACAGGTGCTTGTATATACTCCTCAGAAGCGCTTTCAACCCTTTAAGGCTGAACAAGTGCAGTCTCCTCCAACCAGAGACCCTGGAATAAAAGCCATCAACAGTGAGCCACAGCTTAGCAGAGAGATCCGCAAACTACAGAAGGAGCTGGAGACTTACGTCCAAAGAATAGAGCAGCTTGTGAATAAGGGTATGGCTGGTCACATCTCTTAATATTTTTATTGTGTAGTGTCTGTATGGATAGAAGCAGACGTCATGAGTGTGTTGTCCTCTGCAGGACGAATAGTGGAGAGTGTGGAGCCAGACGAGAAGCGCAGGATTGAGATCCGCCAGCAGGAGCAGGCTGCTCGCTCTGCACGGACTATCTATGTTTTACAGCAGCAGGTCAGTACATCCACAATGCAACAGTTTTCATATGTGCTTAATTAATGGCCAGTGTGCCCTTTTGGAATGTTTGTATGCTTTTTAAACATTTCCCATTTGATGTGTGTTTGGGAACCGATGTATCTCTTTCCCTCTTTAGTTTGTGCATTGTTACGATGTTTTCGAGGGAGATTTGCTATAAGGGACCAGTGGGTGCATTTACATCTCTTTTTTCTTGATTTTGAAATAAAATTTTCTCTTTAGTTTCATTTAAATCACTGAAAGCATATTAGTAAATAGACATGCTCTTAGTTACTATTTACTAGTTACAGTGGAGTAACAATATTACACATGAGGCTTTTATTATTTTTAGCCTCCAAGTGCACATTGCTTTAATAATGCACTCATTTAGTTTATAAGTCAGTTAATAAGTCCTTAAATACAAAAAAGTTGTTGTTGAATGACTTGTTTAATATTTTGACCTCATTTAATTGCCAATTTGCATATGTTTGTTTTTATCCACCGAACTATTAGTGATTAAACCGTTAAAAAAAAAAAAACTTTGTGTTTCTCAAAATTTTTGACTGGCACTGTAGACTTGTATACAATAATTTTAATGATTTATATATGTGTATATCTAGGTGAAAGAAATTCAGGAGGATTTAGACAAGCTGCGTTCTCAGAGTGTAAGGCCTACCAATAAGGTAAATGATCTGTGGCATTAAGGATGTTTTATGGTGTAAGAATAAAAAAAAAAAACTCTCCTGGGACTGACTTGCTTTATTTATTCACTTTTTCAGTGCAGGGCAGTGAACAGGTTGGCAGCAGCTCATCGCGGGGCAGTCCGAGCCATGCAAGCGTTCATTCATCAGCTGTCAGACCCTGCCGAGAGCAGAGTACCTGTCCAGTGTAAAGAGCTGGGTCAGCTCATACGCCAGCTCTCGCTCTGCTCTGCCAAGGTGGAGGCGAGCCAGGGCTCAGCTGTACCAGAGACCACACTGGACATCCTACAGAAGTTGGAAGTAATGACAGACTTTATGTATTATTTTTTTTTTTTCCTGAATCGACCTTTGGGATGTCTGATTGATATATGAGTGCATGCAAGGGAGTGATGTTAAACTCTTATTTCTTACAATTCCCACTCAGATGCTGGACTTGGTGCTAAGTAAGCAGGATAGTCAGCAGGAGCAGGTGCCACGTATGCAGAGTATCTCTCCTGTAAGAGAAAGGACTTCCAGGGTCAGGGGACGCAACACATCCCTTCCTCGTTTTCCCCAGACCCAGACTGCCAAAGACACTCGACGATCAAAGAAATCAGCAGCTCCAAACAGTAAGCTCCAAAAAGAGTAATCTCTTTAAAGAAAGTAAGAATAATAATAATAATAAGAATAAGAATAAGAATAAGAATAATGTTACTCATGGAATATAATTCAAAGTATTTTCCATAAGGTTAAATGGCTAATGTAGACATAATCATTCCAAAAACTGGATTAAGAAGGTAGTCAAATACATATAAATTCTAAAGAATATAAGTATTTATAAAGTGAGTATAATGGTGATGAAAGGAGACCAGACATGCGAAAGAACTCTTCAAAATACAGTGTTATTGTAAAATAAAGAGTGTGGACAACTCATTTTGAGAAGCCTTTTTCTAAAGCATAATTTCAGTAAACTTTCTCATTAACACTAATTTTAATTTTATAACTTTAGGACCAGTCCTTCCTCAATAATAATACATGCTCTTTTGTTGTACTAGTTTATGCATCCGGTAGTAATTAATAATTCACAATGCTAATTTGGTTTGCACTGACCTCACCCCATATTTGGAACTTTGCACAGAAAAGCTCCAAATGACATATTCATTAAGGCAAGATAAGACATGCTATTTTGCTAATATGAGAAAGAAAATCCTCTCTTAGACCTTGCTAGTAACTCAGTTGGCAGTTTTTATACATGCAGATCTTTAATAAATCAGGGCTTGAGTTTTGAGGTGTGCCTTAAAATTGCTTTCAGACTTTCAACTGAGCATGTGATGATTTTTCAGTTTTGATAACTAGAATTTTTTATCATGATTCATTCTCTTAACACACTATTAATTAAGCAAGTTGCAATGTCTCCTAAACTGAAAATGTAGACACATTGCTACATCTAACTATTAAAACAAAATATTTGTTGTGTTTGATATGGAGAGCATAGAAATTGTAAAGGAATGTTCTTAGCACTGTTTGTTCTGTTTGCTCAGGCAGAAGAGTGGCAGGCAGGCCATTGAAAGCAGGACGATTCTTGGATCAAGAGCGCAAGGAGGTTCTGAAGGCTGGGATCCAGAACCTGGTGCGCATGCGGGAACTGAGAGAGGGGGAGAGTCAGAGCAGGCCAGAAATAGACGTCCATAAATCATCTAGTGGTGCCGCCCATCCAGACAAGAGCAAGGTGAGACTGGGGCTCACCATCACAAAACATGGTCGAGTGAATTTTCACATCTTTAACGCTTTGGGATCTCTGGTTTGTATATAAGGGGAAAAAAACCCTGATTAGCAAGAGAAGCAGGGCTAATTTGGTAATATACTGTATATATAGAATAGATTAATAGAATAACTTAAAATGTATGTATTAGGTAATAATAAAAGAGTTCATGGTCATATTTGGGAGACCATATTCGTGAAATCATTGTATTAGAATGAAATATAATGGATTGGAAACATGGAGCTTCATGCTTTAACTAGATGTGTTTAAGATAAAGTATGTTCTCTTAATTACAGCCAAGCGTTCATGTTCGTGATGCCGGTTTCCAGCAGCCCACTGTTTCATCCAAGCTCAGAGAAAGTCAGTTACCACAGAGAGAGGCGTCAGTGCCCTGGATCCCTACATCTCCTCATTCTCCTGTGAAACAACGGTCAGTCACTAACACATCCACGTAAAAAGCACACACACTTCACTCCATATCCTCACGTGCTTTCTCCACCTCACTGTGTGTGTGAGGTGAACTTCTCAGGGTGTGTGTGATTGCATTGCTTAAATAAATTTACATTTATGGTCACCTTAAACGTTGTAAAGCATCGTTATTTTACATGAGCAATCATGTCGAAGTCTTATTGCTGAAATGTTGCCAGATTATTTTGAGAAACAGGGAAGTCTGTGTTAGGGTTAAATATGTTATTCTAAATAATAAGAGCCTATCATGGTCCAATCTACAAGTGCATCCTAGAAAAATGTGCAATTGTTGTTTGAAGTATATAGCCACCTAAAGCATAGTCAACATCTGTAGTATAATTTTCTTTGTTTTTTTTTTGTATCTCTTTTGCTGAATGAATGACATGAAATTTATTATGCAATACTGAAAAAAATATGTTTACGATGAATAGAAGCCATTAATTCATTTTCAAGTTAATTATCTCCATTTGCAAAGGCTTCGATATTTGATTAATTTCAAATAGATGTAGCATTACATTATATCTCTTACATATATCACTTATTTTATTTGTCTTTATTGCACTAAAGGGTTGTACAGGTGTTTTAGAGCTATTGTTAGCTCTAATAGACATAATTGCAGGATTGACATAAATACAGCATCAACCTCTGAAGATTGTGACGATCCTTCATTTTTTGTTTTTTTTTACATTTTGTGCCTGCTTACACACGCACACACGCACACACACACACACACACACACACACACACACACACACACACACACACACACATATATATATATATATATATATATATATATATATATATGTGTGTGTGTGTGTGTGTGTGTGTGTGTGTGTGTGTGTGTGTGTGTGTGTGTATAGTAATATATATAGTTTATTTATCTGCTATTCTTAACTTTTATTCAGCATAATTTTTTTCTCACAAAGCATCAATAAAATATGTATATGTTTTAGCAGAGCTGTGTCCAGCAGACCGGAGCCGAGATGTCTCTTCTCCCCAGAAAAGAACTCTTCACAGCCCACGGGTGTGCAAGCCAAAAACCAAAGCCAGGGAAAGACCAGCACTGAAAACAACAGAGATGCCCAAAATGAGGCCCTCAGGTCAGACACATATTCAGTCTACATACGCCACAGTTTTATATTCACAGAGTCTGTAGACTATGGTGAGCAGGTGGCAGTTTTCTATGCATTGCATTAAGCTTTTCTTTTTATACTTTAAAGTCTGTGGTTTTGCATCAGAGACGTATCTTAAATTTCTTGGCATTTTGCAAAGGAGGTCTCCGTGAATCCTTACACCTCTGTTTTACCATTATTCCAAAACATAGAGCTATGATTTTAAGAGAGATTGTTGTGCATTTGGCTTTGATGATGCTAACACCACCTATCCCTTTTCCACTGCAAAAATGACCTGTCATTATTATTATTATTGAATTAATATATGTTTACATCATGTTATTAATTGAACAGTTGTGATGTTTTTAACTGTACAGAGGATAAGAAAAATAAATTACCTTGACTATTACTGTGGGAAGCATAGATTATATTAGTTTATGTAATTTCAATTATTAATTAATTTCATAGTGTAGTTGAAAGCCACAGGCTAAGCTTTTGATTCTATTTACAAATGAGCCATTTTCATAAATTACTTGTAGATGTCTGCTGGAATTAATTGTACTCTGGGGAAATTAACAGCTTTTCCTAACCTAAATCTCATGTGACTGATATAATTTTAGCGTAGTCCATAAACAGTTAGGTAATGGCAAAATGTGTGATTTTTTTTATAAGTGTCTGTATATGCAATACAGGCAAGCCTGGCTGGATACAATAACAGAAAACAGGCAGAGAGAACGGAATCAACTTAGTAAAGAGGAAATGGGGGACGTTCGCAGACTCAGGTACAGGAGCATCACAGGCCACTTGTCAATGGCATGTGGGAATGTTTATCTGTGTGTGAAGGAGAGCATGTCCTGGGTCTTTACCTACTTTAGAGTATTCGTTTAATAGGGCTGAAGCGGGCTCTCCAACACAGTGGACTGAGGGAGCAGAGCAAGCAACTAGAGAAAGACTCCAACCTCTACTGGATTGCGTGCAGGTAACTGGTAACTATTGAAAGAAATCATTGTAAATTACAATCATCAGGATTTTGGAGCCTTGTTGCACATATGAAATCACTGCCATAACAGACCGGGTGCTAAAATGCTTGTGTACAGTGTCAGACTGTCCAATTTATATAAATAGGGACAAGTATACGACCAAACCGAAAACAAAGAATGCCTACATCATTATGATTTTGGCTTTAAGCTTGTTAGGATTTCCAGTCGTTAGAATCATGGCAGGTGTATAATGCATGCAGTTTCGTGTTATGACGTATGACTTGATATTCTCTCTAGCAGGTTGGTGAGGGTTGGGACCAAAACAGTTCATCTCGTACGCAGCGGATGTTGGGGCAGGCTGCTGATAAGGTGCAAATCTCCCCTCCTCTCTTACTCTCACACTACACCATGCACATTGTCCTTAAAACGGTTATTTAATGACTCATTTCTAAAGCAAGTTAACATATTTTTTACTTTCTTTATTTTTTTTTCCATTGCTCCGAATGTAATTTGCCACCCACACATAAAGTTAAATCGCATACTTTGATAAACAAAAACACAGTTGTCATGGTGACCAGAAATCACCATGCTGTATGCATGTAGAAGTCTTTTCATGTCGGTATCTTAAGCTTGAAGGACTGTAATATTACACTAGTTTGAAGAAGTCCACTGCCCTTACCATGGCAAATCCCATAAGTTGCAAGAAAAATGATCCTATTTGGAACCAAAAGCAGTTATTTATAAAATGAATTAGGTCAGTATCAAACAGTGTGGTAACACTTTAAATAAGGGCAGCGTTTATAATGCTGTCTAACACTTTAATGACAAATTACATAATCATTCAAAAATATGTCAACTTAACATAGTATAGTAACATAGTAATTGTTGCATAGTAAAGGTTTTAACAGTGACGATTATTACAATGCACCAGCAGATATACATTTTCATTTTGCCCTTAAGTAAAACGAGTTTCATATTTTTGCTTGTTAGAATTAATAATCAAATTCATATGTATTCTATATGACCAAAAGCTTGTGGACGCCTGACAGTCACACCCATAAGTGTTGCCACAATGGAAGCACATAAATGTACAGGATGTCTTTAACATTACAATTTCCCTAAGAGGCCCAAACCTGTTCCAGCATGACGATGCCCATGTGCACCAAGTAAGGGATATAAAGACATGGTTTGCCAAGGTTGGAGTGGAAGACTTTGAATGGTCTGCACAGAGCCCTGACCTCAACCCCACTGAACACCTTTGGGATGAACTGGAATGCCGACTTTCACTCAGACCTCCTTGCCCAACATCAGTGCCTGACTTCACTAATGCTCTTGTGGCTGAATGAGCAAATCCCCACAGCTTACTTGTGTTCTCTAATCTCAGACTGACATGTTTAACGTGCCACATCATGAACAGCATGTGTATCCTGAGCCGCAAAGACTATTGTCACGATGTTTCAGCCCAGATTCGGCCCAGAAAGTGTCCTAACACTTATATCAACAAATATCCATCACTTGACTAACTTCAAGGTGTTGGTCTGTCACTAATACTGTCAAAAGTAGCCATTAGTAGACAGCTGATGTCAGTTGGAATAAGCCTTCATAAATGTTTCTGTAGGTTCATTTATCATGAAAGGATTAAGGTGTTGTGATGTACCCTTATGAACACTGCCTTTTATTTTTTAGTGACCGTGCTAGGTAATAACGTCATTGTCAGTGCGGACACAAAGACATAGAGTTTTTCAGATATCTATTTAACAGTGAGGTTTAGATTTAGAAGACTGTACCAAAGGGTCAGTTTAGTCAACAGGCAACACTAAATGAGGGATAAAAAAAAAAGTAAATTAGACTAAACCAGTAGGGGTCTCTGATGTTCCATTTGTTAGGCAGCTAAACAATGACATAAAATACAGAAAATGACTTGTATGTAGAAATGACAAATACAGATTTTGATTTATTAAACTCAGGAGTCATTGATTGGAAAATATCAGGATAAGGAAATGGACAAAAATGAATCATTATCCTTTCCTTTTTGGGCCCTGGGAGTGAAAACCTATGTACTAGTGTCATGCTGTGCTTATGTGTTTGTGTGAACTCAGGCTGCAGTGAGTACAGATGTGGAGGCCACAGCTGGTGCTGTGCAGAGGGTGGACGGGGAGCATGACGCACTACTGCAGAACCCCATGCTGGACAATATGCTACTGCGCATGGAGGAGATAGAGGTCAGCACTCTGTTCTTGCTTCTCCCTAACATATGAATACTTTATTTATCCCTTAATATTTGAATATATTCATTCTACTGTTTAGAGGGAGTAGCTGCCAGCTGCCATTTTACCAATTTCATTTCAATTTCATCATAAATTCAACTGTTACTGTGTGAGTTAAGCAACATTGATGCTTTGTAACTATTTGCTTTTTGTCCACTTAATCTGAGTTGACCTTATTATAACATTATTATAAGAGCTGAGAGCTCTGTATTGCTTAAAGTGAACCGCTGAAATAGCTGTCTGAATGAATATTTTGTGTTCCTATTTGCATCCTTGTTTAGAAAGACGAGGAGGAAGTGCGGCGGCGTTTTGCTATGATTTCTTACTCTGACCCTCTTCTCTGGGACATGAACACAGGTAAAAATGAAAGATGAATGATTCAGTGTTAGGTGTTTTAGAGATCTCCGGCCAGAAAAGCACAGACCTACAGCTGCAATCAAAATTATTCAACCCCCATTATAAATCAGGTTTATTGTCAAAATTTACAGACTTTCAGCTGTTTGCATTGAACAAATCAAACAAAAGCAATTGAAATAACTCAACACAACGAATGCTTACAGTGGTTTCCACAAATTCAACTGAAAATGCAACTTATAATGACTTCTCCAGTCTCAAAATTATTCAACCCCTTCATGGCAAGCATCTTTAGTACTTAGTAGAGCACCCTTTTGCTGTCATGACCTGCTGCAAACGAGATGCATAGCCAGACACCAGCTTCTGTCAGCGTTCCTGAGGAATCTTAGCCCATTCCTCATGAGCAATGGCCTCCAGTTCAGTAATATTCTTGGGTTTGCGTGCTGTAACCGCCTTCTTCAAATCCCACCAGAGATTTTCTATGGGGTTCAAGTCAGGTGAATGCTTGGGATCATTGTCCTGTTGGAAGGTCCAATGACGCCCAAGCTTCAGCTTCCTCACAGACGGCATGAGGTTTTCTCCTAGGATTTCTTGATACTTCAATGAATCCATCTTGCTTTCCACACGCTGCAGGTTTCCAGTGCCAGAGGATCACCGAGCCACCACCATGCTTGACTGTGGTCAGAGTGTACTTTTCAACGTATGCTTCATTCTTCTTCCTCCAGACATACCGCTGATCCACTGTGCCAAAAAGTTCCAGTTTTGTTTCATCGCTCCACAGAACAGAATCCCAAAACTTCTGTGGCTTATTTATATCATTTTGAGCATATTGGAGCCGACTTTTCTTGTGCCTTTGAGTCAGTAGTGGTATACGTCTTGGAGTTCTGGCATGGAAACCTTCTGCGTTTAGTACGCGTCTTACTGTGCTCACTGAAACCTCAGTGCCTGTTGCCACCAAGTCTTGCTTGCTGTTTGATTTGTTCATTGCAAACAGCTGAAAGTATGTACATATTGACAATAAACCTGATTTGCAATGGGGGTTGAATAATTTTGATTGCAACTGTGCAGGTACAAAAAGGAGTGTCTTGTCTAATTAATGTCTGTTCAGTTTCTCAGAAATTCACAATGTTCCTACAGCAGGATGTACATCATCAAAGGTTACTCGACATTGCGTTTGCACACCATGCAAAATATATTAGCCTATGGATATACAGTGTTTGTGAGATCTAAGTATTGTATTTATTGTTGACTTTTGTTACTATTTTTACAGCATAACTACATCCTGTCCCATCATACAAGCAGGAAATATAAACAAAATAAATTTCTTGTACATGGAAGTGTACTGGGCCACTAAAGTAGATTGTGTCCCTGTATATTTTTCAAACAGTTTTACAAAGAGACTTACCATTTCCAATTTGATTTGATAGTATTGTCCAGCAGGTGGCACCGTTGTTTACGCAATTATTGCTCTTGTATTGGTGATTTAGGAGCCCAGAGAAAACATAATAGCTCCAGGCCTGCATCTCCACAACCTATAAGACTTACCAAACCAGCTCTGAGACTCTCCACTACAGGAGACATTGTCCTACAGAGGCCAGTGGTGACTGGGTAAGTAACTGTGAGCGTTTGAGAGTCCTGACATGACGCACCATAAGGACTCTGACTGCTCAATTTGGTACACGTGCTCTTTCCCTCCATTTGATTAATCAGTAGTAGCTGTTATAGATGTTTTAACATTCAGAATTTTTTTTTTTCTGCCCATCTGTCTGTAGAAACTTTGAATGAAGGATAATGTATTCAAAGGAGTGATTAAATGATTATGGGTATCCTCAAATTGAGTTTGATATAATGCACCATTAAACCCATCATACAAATAATCTATTAGACCAACCTAATGTATTATAAAGCTAACAAGCAAAATCCCTTGAGTAATTTGCAGTAATCAGTAAGGCAATGAAATAGTGTGTTAGCAGGTTCTGTTTATGCACTATAATGTTTGGTGATGGGAAAAACAGCAGCAAAAAAATGTAGTCCCTAACATAATCAATGCATTTACCCAGTCAGCTTTCTGTATTTCAGCTAAGAGTGAAAAAGCTTGTGACAGACTTCTGCCTGGTCTGTCTTTTCTGATCTGGTTGCAGCTGGTGCAATTTCAGATAATTTGGACCCCAAAACAACACAGAATGAGCAAAAGGGAGAGTTAGAGGCACTATGGGACTAAGTGAGAAAGGCATTTTAGCAAGATTTAGTGGACAGGATTTAAAAGTCTCATTAAGAGAAGAAAAAAAAAAATGCTCCTTTCCTTAGAACCCAAACTAGTCAAAGCTCTGACGATACTAAAAAGTTTAGTTCTACCTTTGTGGCTCAGCATGTTTATATAGCTCTCAGTAGTGTGTAATTTTTTCTAGGCTTTTAAATTTGTAAGTAAGTGCTCTCTGCTGAATGCAGCATCTTCTGTTAGCTTCACAAAAAATGGAGGCTTTGTGCCAAGAGAGCATTTAAACCCAGTGTTTCTGAATTTTCTATTTTCCACTGCTATGACCTGCTGTTGTAATGTTGTCGTGGTAGTTGAGCTCTCTACTCCTGTACCCTGTGTTGGATGTGATTAGCGTCTCTTGTGTTTTTCTCTGTGTGAATGGATGTGGATCCTTTGCCTGTGGGGCCTGGATCAGCAGCCTGTACACAGCCAGTGGCCTTCTCTGATTGGCTTCGCCCCCTATGTTATACATTTTCACTAAAATGACAAAGAGAGTCATCAGTAATCCAGTCATTCTATTTCAGAAAACATTTGCAACAATGCCAGTGTGACAGGCAACCATTTTTAAAAAATGTTAAAATCCCTTGTATTGAAGGAAATCTGAACAAGATATATTGTATATCAAGTGTCTATATACTGCAGTTAATATTTATACTTGATGAAATAGATAACATCCAGACAAATAAGCTTGAACCTGAACTTTTCACTGGTCTTCCCACTGAGCGAGGATTCTTTATTCTTTTGTACTGTTGCCAGGCCAGGAAAAATGAAACAGTGGCAGCTCTGGTGAAATTGATTAGGATACCTGCAGGACAAGCACTACTGTAATTGTGCACTTTGAGGCACAAGTACTATCCTAGCAATCATTCACCCAGCAGAAATACAGACAATTATAGTACTCATCTGTGTGGTTTTTGTTCTGTGCAATATACTCAGTAGAATAGGACACAGAAATGGAAATGGAAGAGTAGACAGGTGGCATAAGAAAAAACCAGGGACCCTGTTTGTGTGTGGGACATTTTGCTGGAATGGTTTGGGTCCTCTTTTCCTCTTACTCCTAATCAGTACAAAGTTATTCTGACTGATCACATTTACTGCATGAGGAAACATCTCTATCATTGTGGGATTGAGCTCTTCTATGATGATCATGCTTTTGGTATATGCAGGAAGACTATCCAAAGTAAATGTGTAGGAGTAGATTATGGTCCTAGCTGCTGTTTAGTGATCAGAAACCATTTAAAATTATGTGGCAGAATTACACACATACACTATATGGCCAAAACTTTGTGGACACCTGACCCATCACACCCATATATGCTTTTTGAACATCACATTCCAGATTTAGTCCCCTTTGCTGTTATAATAACCCCCACTCTTCCGGGAAGGCTGTGGGGATTTGGCTATTCAACCACAAGAGCATTAGTGAGGTCAGGCACTGATGTTGAACGAGAAGTCCTGGGGCGTAGTCAACTTTCCAATTCATCCCAAATATATTCAGTGGGATTGAGGTCAGGGCTCTACGCAGGCCATTCAAGTGTTTCCACTCCAACCACGGCAAACCATGTCTTCTTGGACATTGCTTTGTGCACGGGGCATTATTATGCTGGAACAGGTTTGGGCCCCTTAGTTCTAATGAAGGGAAATTGTAATACTACAGCATACATAGACATTCTATACAATTCTTTGCTTCCAACTTTGTGGCAAAGCTTTGGGGAAGGTCCATATATAGATGTGATGATCAGGTGTCCACAAAGTTTTGTAGTGTATATTGTAGCACAACAGATTGCCATTATAGGGAGTTTGCTTTGCAGTCTGTTTGAAAGCGTGAGAAACTTTGGCAGACATTACACTCGCCTCCTGCTGAAGAATTTTGTGCCTGTAGAGAAGCAATTCCAGCCACACATTAATCAGAATGATTCTGTGAAGACTACATTAGACCAATCGATCGTCTGCAATATTTTTAGCTCTACCTGTATGTCCAGGTTCAGCTTGCATAGTACCTGGGCATGAAGGGCAGCCAAATCCAGCAGGGATACTTAAATACAGCTCAGCTCATATGTCAATAGAAATAGCAACAATGTAGTGTGCTGAACCAAGTAATACATCCAGTGGAAAACCAGTTAGATGCAATTATTTTAGTGGATGATGAAGGACTGATTTCCTTGCTCAGAAAAATAAGCTTAGTTATGCTTTTGAAGCAATCTGTATATATTTAGAGTGCTCTATGAATGAGTGGGGTGACTGATTTTTTTTTTATTATAGTATGTACACAGCTGCAGAAACTCACCTGAACAGATCAATGGAGAGCCTGTAGCACTGCTTTGTCTTAGTGTGAGATTTTCAGGCGCTGTTCTTTTCTCTGAATTATTTTGAATATAATTGTCCCAGATGAAGGTCAGTCTCCCATGCACTTTGTGCTCAGTGAAAGTAGGTTATAATCTTGCTCCTGGCTGTGACTCTGAAGAAGAACGTTTCACAGTCATTTCATTTTTTTTAAACATCCTCTCACTACACCATCATCGTCAAACCCAGTGGCTAGCGAAACGCGAAATGGTTTCTGGTGTGCCCTACATTTGGTGTTTTCAGACTCAGTTAGCAGGACATTTTCCCGATCTCTTATACTAGTGGCCCTCTGCTGCTCCTGTTTATCTGCCTTGTACTCAGTTCGGTGCATTAAATGGTCATCTGCTACACTGCCAAACTTCTGAAGCCACCCTATCTGTCTTATATAGCAAATAAAAGACTGCTAAGCCTGCTTAAGACTCCAGCATGAATGAGTCTACATTACCATTCAGAATTTTTTCAGCTTCTGATCAAATGAAACTATTAAAGGATGGAATTTCAATTTCTCATTTGTGTGAAATTTTTAGCTGCTTGATTTCTTTCAGTAAGTGCCTCTTTCCCACAGCGCTATAGCAAGCTCAAATGGCTTCAGGTAGCTATTAGTGCTGGCTATTATAACTGCCACCATCGGTGAAGGTTCTAATTTGGATAATGAAAGTGCTCCAACTTCTATATGACTGATTTGGGCACAGTGGGAACAGTAACCCAGCCGTGCCTAGAAGGGCCCTAACATACATCTACATTCACTTTATGTGACCAGCGTGACTGGCTGTGAGCCTTCCAACAGTGCTCTCAGCTTGTAGCTCAACTTAGAGCAACGATCATTTGAAAATGATCTTATTGAATTTAATTTAATCTATGCATGTGTTTTGGTTCCATTTTTAAAAAGTTGATGAGTTAATTAAACTATGAAATCTGTAGAGTAACCAGTGTCTTGTGTGTGTGTGTCTTCAGTGTAGGGTCAGAAAACTCCCTGATGGATGAGGAACCACCTGATGCTGTTCCCAGCTGTCCATCCACAGACCGAGCACAAAAGAAAGGAGGGGTTCGGCTGAACATCCCTTGCTGCATTCAGAAGAACATCCAGAGATATAGGGAGGAGCACGATTCCTACCTGCATCTGGTTTCCCATGCAGCAGTGGGCAGTTTTAACCCCTGGGTTGTAGCTGAAAGGTAAGACCCTGACAAATATATAAGCATATACTATTTTATCAGCAGAAGGATTTCATATGCCGAAAATATATTTAAGTTTCAGTCGTATCTCTGAAAGTATTTGTTGCCAAAGCGGAGCCACAGATTACTCATTGCTTGTGCTGTTGTTCCCACAGTGCCACAACCAATAAAACTTTATTTACAGCCTGGAGGCCAAAAAGAACCTGAAACATTGTGCCGTTGTATTTATTAATACCAACGTCACTGTATTCAGGCTGTGGTGTATGATCTCTGTGCATAAATGTCTCTAAAACTGTATACTCTCGAGCACACCCACCACATCATTAGCATTGTAAACAGAATTTTTAAAGCTGGTGCAATGCGCAAGATCAGCAGAGAGCCCTTGATTATAACATGCTCTTGATTTAACACTCACTCCCAAACTGCATGAATAAGATGAACAAAGATATGCTTAGAGCATTCCCATTACACAGTGGCTGGGGCTATAAATTTTTTACTAGTAATTCAAAAAAGTAGTCGACTAATCAACTTTTCTATAGATAAAGCAAAAACTGATTCAGGACATCGCTATTTTTAAGCTATTTATATTAATGCAGGTAAAGGCTGATAAACAGCAGCAAACAGTGCATCGAACTGTGCTTCAATTAATACACATACAGTACACAGGCTACACATTTCTAGCTTCAGTGCTTTTTTTATCCTACACTTAACAAATGTTCAAAATCATAATCATGTGTAGCATATTTTACAATTTAAGGACATACCAATTCTTAAAATGCACTTTTGTGGATGCCCTGGTAGCTCAGCTGAATTGTTGATTCTGAAACTGAGTGTGCAGTGCAGAAGCTGATCAACAGTGTCCTTCTTATACAGTACCTCAATGATTAGCCTTCCTATAGTAGTGGATGCTGTGTCTACAGCAGCATCTGGGACGTTTTCCTGCTATATTCAGCTCTGGCCTCAGTGGCATCCGAAAGCTAGTCTGGATTGGCCTCTGTAAGGTGGTATGCACCATGGTCAGGCTTGAAAATAACTGAGTAGGATTACATAGTGATGTGCAAACCGTGGCACAGAATGGTCTCCATCACACAGCATTAGTCATGACTGGCATTCACTATGCCACAGTGCAAGCGGGCGGGTGTGGGATTAAGAAAACTGTCCTGCACCACCTCACTTACACACTTAACCATAAAAGTGATATGTTCCATTAAAGCAAAAAGACTTTTCTCCAGTGTCTTCGACAGTGTGCAGTTTACTATAGATTAGGATTAATCTAGTCTGAAAGGTTTCCACACTAAGAAAGTAAAGCTAGCCTGCTTTCTTTACCATCTGCCTCATTGTTTTTTCCACCTAGTCTTCAGCTCCCCACAGCAGTGAATAATGAACGTATTAGTCGACTAGTCTATGCAACCATCTCCTGAGGAAAGATGATTCACCATTGGCAGTACTGGAAATTCAGTTACAGAAGGAGGGGGAAAAAGTCTGTTTTTATTAAGAAAACTGGAGAAAAAACTTGTTGATCCATACTCACTGAGTCAAACTGTAAGGGTTTTCTAAGATTTGAAATGATTCTCAGTTGTTTATTTATTCATGTGAAAAAATATTAACCAATAATACTGACTGAACGAAAAGAGAAAGTCCTCTGCCATGGAATAAAATACCTGAACAAACTGTAAACAGAGAAGAAAACATATGTTTATTTTGTTCTGTCTGTTCTCTCTCAGTTTGGCTGAGGAGCTGATGATGGAGGCCTTGGCTGAGCTGGCAGGAGAGTTCCAGGATGTTTGTGAAGAGTATGCAGAAGCCATCTTCACCTCAGAGTTTCTCCAGCCAATTCAGTCTCCTTCTCCATCTGTGTCATAACAGCGTGACCAATAGAACTTTATATCATTGGTGCTTTTTTTCCTTAGTGCTTTAGGCAGTTGATCTCAGGAAAACTCACAGAGTTTAGCATGGAGGTAATGGATGTGAATGGCCTCCCAATGGCCTGTCCCCTTCTTATACTTTTTATTGTATCATAAAATTATCATACGTTTCCTCATCCATATATAACTCAGACTAGACCAGTACATTTTTCATACACATAAAAGTGGCCAGGCTCAAGGACAGTGGGCCTGTGTGTGTTTTATATTATTATTTCCATTGTTGATTTGTATACACTGGACTTGAGGGGTTCTTGTTTTTTCTGTTATTCCTGTTTCCATTGACCCTAGATGTTTTATTGTTATGTGATTTTTATGCTGTAATTAAGTGGTATAGTGGTGTGTTAAATCAATTCATACATTAGAGAAGGGAGACAAAGTGAATGGGGGGCAACATGCCTGTCATAGGTGAAATGTACAATAATTGAAAGAATTAGCCATTGTTATATTGAATGTGTGTGTAAATGTGTAGTCTGTAAAATGTGAAAACGTTTTTGAGAATGAAACTTCCTTACTGGTGCCATATGGGCAACAAAGTTATTGCAAAGGGCTTCTTTCAATGTTTGAATACTTTATGTTTATTTTTTACACATAATGATGCCCCATTTATAATTGAAATAAACCATTTTTACCAGAGTGTTTTTTTTTTGGTTTTGTTTTGTTTTTTTGAATGAAGCATTGTCTATTATTTATTTCATTTTTATTGCAGGAGAATTGATTGAACATTTCAAATTCCAAGTGCCACACCACACTCATTTTTAAATGAGTCAAAGTGATGAACGTGCTTTATTTATTTATTTAAATAAATAATCAACAAACAAATAAATAAAATATGCATGGATGAATAATGAATAAAAACATATGCTTTCCCCACCTTCCAACAGGGCAGTGTAATCAATAGGCTGTGTTTCTTGGTAGCTGTTTTTACATGAATCTCTACAGTGACTGCATCGAGAAATGTTTTTCTTGTTGGACTTTCTGTCTGATACTATTAGTCTCAGTCTGTCAAGGAGTGTGGTAATGTAGTGTGGCCTGTTTACAAGAGGAGAGCTGGCCCTCACATCTTCTACTGCTTCTATCAGTATTGATTTGGAGGTATTTGTGATGAGAATTAACTTGATTGCTGATGTGCCATGTGGCCTTGTGTTTGATGAACATGTTCTTTTTGGTGTTCAAATAATGTAAATATGAGATCAACTATTGTAGCTGTATGATTACAGAAAACATCACAGTGTCATATACAATGACATATCTCTTTTTTTCTCTCTCTCTTTTTTTTTTTTTACCAATGTAGAACAAATTTTAGGTTTGAGCATTAGTACTTTTTAAAAAAAGATTTCTTATGGACACAGTCATAAATGCAGATTAACTTATTTATTGCCTCTGGGACTATGTATATAAAACATTGGTCATAAAATATTCATTATAAGCACTGCAGGGTCAAATTGAAATTAATTGGGAAAGATTTCTAAGCAACTTCTACACAATAGCACTGATTTCATATTCATGGTTTTATTTAATGTACAGTACTTATTAAATATTTCATTGAATAAGCTATTTGTTATGTGATATGTTGAGCTGTCATGTTGTAATATGATTTAATGACAGCTCATGAATACTGATTATATGGTAGCTGTTGCTGCAAACAGTGCAAGCAATTGAATAAAGATCAGTTCAGCTTGGCCTAGTAAATGTCCAAAATTAAGAACTAAGACTAATTTCTAGAGAGTCGGAGCCTCCCGGTCCCAAATCGTAAATATGTTTGATGTTTACGACTCTTGATCGGGCTGCCGGAGGCGGGATAACCCAATAGCCAATGAGAGCAAGCAAGCGTCACCAACCGGGTGTTGCGTTGGAAACATGGTAGCCACAAAAGTTGAGTATGGTTCCGCAAGAGAGACAAGCAAAGAATTTTTTTTATAGTATGTTGAGCCTAGGATGCTGTGCTCTCTGGTTCTTGAGAGAGAGAGAGAGAGAGAGAGAGAGTTAAATAACTTTCTGCTGTGTGAATCAGGGAGCTGATATGCGGCTAATAAACAAAATGAAGTGTGAGTGGTATTGTCTTCTGAAGTCACGTTTGATAAAACACGAGTTTCTGTGAGATCTCGTGTCTGTGAAATCGTTACTACAGTCAACAGGTGTGTGGTCTCACGGTCTGGCCGAATCATCTAGCGTGTGCATTTGGAGGATTACAATGTTAAAAATCAGTTGAAACTGTCCTTATGTCTGTGGTCTCCCACGGGTTTAAAATCAGTTAAGACAAAAAAAAAAAAAAAAAAATTTGTCTAGTGTGTCCCTGGCATAAGTCTAAAAAGTAAAGAGCATGCATTCTTAAGAACCAAAACTTTATACAGACAACTATAGGCATGCATCATGACTTTTATTAATTTGACTAAAGATGGCTATGGAGCAATTGCAACCCCAATTCCAAAAAAGTTGGGACGCTGTGTAAAATATAAATAAAAACAGAATGAAATGATTTGCAAATCTCATAAACCCATATTTTATTCATATTTTATTTTATAGAACATAGAAAACGTATCAAATGTTTAAACTGAGGAAATGTACCATTTTAAGAAAAACATAAGGTAATTTTTAATTTGATGGCTGCAGCATGTCTCAGAAAAGTTGGGACGGGGGCAACAAAAGGCTGGAAAAGTAAGTGTTACTAAAAAGAAACAGCTGGAGGAAGTTTTGCAACTAATTAGGTTAATTGGCAACAGGTCAGTAACATGATTGGGTATAAAAAGAGTATCTTAGAGAGGCAGAGTCTCTCAGAAGTACAGTGGTGGAAAAAAGTATTTGATCCCCTGCTGATTTTGTACGTTTGCCCACTGACAAAGAAATTATCAGTCTATAATTTTAATGGTAGGTGTATTTTAACAGTGTATAGAGACAGAATAACAACAAAAAATCCAGAAAAACGCATTTCAAAAAAGTTATAAATTGATTTGCATTTTAATGAGGGAAATAATTATTTGATCCCCTATCAATCAGCAAGATTTCTGGCTCCCAGGTGTCTTTTACACAGGTAACGAGCTGAGATTAGGAGCACACTCTTAAAGGGAGTGCTCCTACTCTCAGTTTGTTACCTGTAAAAAGACACCTGTCCACAGAAGCAATCAATCAATCAGATTCCAAACTCTCCACCATGGCCAAGACCAAAGAGCTGTCCAAGGATGTCAGGGACAAGATTGTAGACCTACCCAAGGCTGGAATGGGCTACAAGACCATCGCCAAGCAGCTTGGTGAGAAGGTGACAACAGTTGGTGCGATTATTCGCAAATGGAAGAAACTGTCAGTCTCCCTCGGTCTGGGGCTCCATGCAAGATCTCACCTCGTGGAGTTTCAATGATCATGAGAATGGTGAGGAACCAGCCCAGAACTACACGGGAGGATCTTGTTAATGATCTCAGGGCAGCTGGGACCATAGTCACCAAGAAAACAATTGGTAACACACTACGCCGTGAAGGACTGAAATCCTGCAGCGCCCGCAAGGTCCCCCTGCTCAAGAAATCACATGTACAGGCCTGTCTGAAGTTTGCCTGAATGATTCAGAGAACTGGGTGAAAGTGTTGTGGTCAAGTGTGGCCAGATCTCTTTGGCATCAACTCAACTCGCCGTGTTTGGAGGAGGAGGAATGCTGCCTATGACCCCAAGTCATAACACCATCCCCACCGTCAAATATGGAGGTGGGAACATTATGCTTTGGGGGTGTTTTTCTGCTAAGGGGACAGGACAACTGCACCGCATCAAAGGGACGATGGACGGGGCCCTGTACCGTCAAATCTTGGGTGAGAAACTCCTTCCCTCAGCCAAGGCATTGAAAATGACTTTAATGACTTGGAGAGGATCTGCAAAGAGGAGTGGGACAAAATCCCTCCTGAGATGTGTGCAAACCTGGTGGCCAACTACAAGAAACGTCTGACCTCTGTGATTGCCAACAAGGGTTTTGCCACCAAGTACTAAGTCGAAGGGGTCAAATACTTATTTCACTTATTAAAATGCAAATCAATTTATAACTTTTTTGAAATTTGTTTTTCTGGATTTTTTTGTTGTTATTCTGTCTCTCACTGTTAAAATACACCTACCATTAAAATCATAGACTGATAATTCCTTTGTCAATGGGCAAACGTACAAAATTAGCAGGGAATCAAATACTTTTTTCCCCCACTGTAAAGAAGGACAGAGGTTCACCAATCTGCGAAAAACTGCGTCTACAAATTGTGGAAAAATTTCAGGATAATGTTCTTCAACGTAAAATTGCGAAGAATTTGAATATCTCATCATCTACAGTACACAATATCATCAAAATATTCTGAGAATCTGGAGAAATCTCTGTGTACAAGGGACATGGGTGAAAATCAATATTGCATGCCCGTGATCTTCGGGCCCTCAGGCGGCACTGCATTAAAAACAGGCATGATTCTGTAATGGAAATCACTGCATGGGCTCAGGAACACCTCCAGAACTCATTGTCTGTGAACACAGTTCACCGTGCCATCCACAAATTCTGGTTAAAGCTCTATCATGCAAAGAAGAAGCCATATGTGAACATGATCCAGAAACGCCACCATCTTCTCTGGGCCAAAGATAATTTAAAATGGACTGAGGCAAAGTGGAAAACTGTTCTGTGGTCAGACGAATCGAAATTTGAAATTCTTTTTGGAAATGATGGATGCTGCGTCCTCTGGACTAAAGAGGAGAGGGACCATCCAGTTTGTTATCAGTTCTCGGTTCAAAAGCCTGCATCTCTGATGGTATGGGGGTGCATTAGTGCCTATGGAATGGGCAGCTTGCACATCTGGAATTCATCAATGCTGGAAGCTATATACAGGTTTTAGAGCGACATATGCTTCCATCCAGATGACATCTTTTTCAGGGAAGGCCTTGCAAATTTCAGCAAGACAATGCTAAACCACATACTGCATCTATTACAACAGCATGGCTTCATATTAGAAGAGTCCTGACCTGCCTGCAGTCCAGACCTTTCCCCAACTGAAAACATTTGGCGCATCATGAAACAAAAAATATGACAAAGAAGACCCAGGACTGTTGAGCAGCTAGAATCCGGTATCAGACACAAATGGGACAACATTCCTCTCCCAGAACTCCAGCTGGTCTCCTCAGTTCCCAGATGTATACGGACTGTTGTTAAAAGAAGAGGGGATGCTACACAGTGGTAAACATGGCCTTGTCCCAACTTTTTTGAGACGTGTTTCTGCCATCAAATTTAAAATTACCTTATTTGTTCCTTAAAATTGTACATTTCCTCAGTTTAAACATTTCATATGTTTTCTGTGTTCTATTGTGAATAACATATGGGTTTATGAGATTTGCAAATCATTGCATTCTGTTTCTATTTACGTTTTTACACAGCATCCCAACTTCTTTGGAATTGGGGTTGTAGATGAGGAAGAAAAAAATAAAATACCTACCTAAAACAATGACTCTGGGTAACCTTAAACCATTGGCACAAATCATACTATCAAAACAAAAATTGCAGCTTGTCATTTCACTGAGAATCCCGCAAAGTATGAACTCTTCTGTCCTGAAGACCTTCCTGCGGCAGAAATCTTAAAGGAACAGCTTTAATTGTGACTGTTACAAAGCGCTGACACTGAGGACTCCTTCCATTGATGTTAAAGCTGCAGTATTGACCTTTTTTTTATTAAAAATGAACAAAAATCAATTATTGAGCAACTACGTAAAAAAATCAGTGTTCAAAACTCTCCTTACCTTACCCCGATTCACAATGTTTAGCTTATAATAATGATTTATAATTTGAACTGTCGGGACAGATTTCACGGGAAACATCAGTTTGACGTAATTTGTGTGACCTTTGACGTCACCACGCCTTTGCGTGGTAATGTCACGTCCGTAAACAGAAAGAAGAAGGGCCGGTTACTATATCGCATGTGTAGGGGCTGAGGGTGGTGGAGTGTTTGTAGCTTGTCCTTACAAGAGTTGCTTAGAATTTAAACTTGTCATCTGGCTGCTTTTAATCTGGATAGTTCTAAATGCAATCATCATTAACATCTGGGGAATCAGCTGTTGTCAAAATCAAGATGCCTTGAATGCGGAGAGCCTGCAATCAAAAAGGGAAAGCGACAGAGCCTGTGCTAAAATGAGAATAACTATTGGCATGGCTTTTGAGTGGTGGAGAAAACTCCAAGATCTGAAGGGATTGAAGACTGACATAGAGATGGCTTTTTTCTGCTGAACAGGTTAGACATTTCAGTGGCTCAATGGGTAGCTAGCTAACATTAGTGCACACGTTTGCTTGATACAGCTAGGTATCGAGTCTATTATTAGGTTTAGATTATATGGAGTGTCTGCCATACAAGTCCATATGAATGTGTTGTCACTTTAGAAATAATTATGTATTAAAACAAGCACATTAATCTAAACCTGTGATTTGCCTTGCAGCTGGTATTACTGTCAGAGCTGCTGTTATAGAAAATTAATCAACACCTTTCAACCAATCAAAATCAAGAAGTCAATAGTGCTCTGGATCCACTGTGACCCTGACCAGGGTAAAGCTGTTACTGAAGATGAATGAATCAATCAGTGTGGTATAACTCAGTGTAAGGGAAGGCACACCTGACTGATTACACTAGTTGCTTATTAAGTTGTCTCATTCACACAGTATTAACACTGTTGACATTATTGGTCCATGAGCGATAGGTTTATGAGTGATTGGTGAATCTGATTGCTTTTCTGAAAGTGGGTATTGAAGTGAAAATCCCTTTTAAGATAAACCGGGCTCAACCTGCACATGAAAACCTAAACCAAATCAACCCAACTCACACACCTGTTCAATGACTTTACACTGCCATGTATTATTTGAAGCTATGACCTTTTTAGATGAATTTCTATCTATGCCCTACCCATCTGTTACCATGGAGTTAATTATATGTTAGCTCAAATTTCACCCTAAGGGATAATTCCAATAGATCTCATATTGTATGCTTATAATGGTTTCAGTTGGTCATACCTATTGGGAATATAATTCATTACAATTTCTACCTGGTGCTGATTAAAAACAGCCTTTTCCTGGAAACTTAGCCCATCTAATCCCACCAGTCACACCTGTGAACAGATTTTCTGTTTTGTTTTTTTTAAGTTTGGAAAGCTTTGGAAAGGTTTGTAGTGTTATAATGTTGGAATTCGATGGATTACATCCAGTTGGTACGACTCAAAACATCTGATTTTTGTAGACTTAACTCTCGTCACTAAATTTCACCCTAAAAGCTCCTATAAGATTCCTATAGGAATTGTCTTATAGGACAAGACATATATATCCTCTAGGACCACGGCTACAGGATTTCCTAATGAGATCCTTTTGGGTCTATATGGAATTCAATGTGATATTTTCAGGAATCCTTAAGGTGCACTTTTCCGCTGTAAATTTTTGAACTGTCAGCACTGTATACGTGAACTTTAAATAAAAGAAACAGACTGTATAAAACTTTGTGTTCCGTGAATTATTAACCATTAAAGACCAATACAAATTAAGGTGTTTACAGGATGGTTTCTTAAGATTTATAGTAATAGGGAAAAAAATACTCTAACCTAAAAATACTCTATAAAAATAATAAATAAATAAATAAATAAATAAATAAAGTACTCAAATTTTAAAGAAAGTCTTTTAGGATTTTAAAACTCTGTAAATTCCAATAACTTTTCAATAGCAAGACATTATTTCCAATAAAATTCAAGTAGAGTTCCAATAAGATTCTAAGAATCAGATGAGATCCTACAGGATAAACTGAAATTCCATGTCACAGTGAGAGGACGGTATTTTGATATGACACAATGTTCATTTTCGAGGCGTTACAGTGAACAGAAATGAGGCCACTGTTTCGTGTGTGCTGAAGCAGTCAAACATCACGCGCTATACACACACTGGGAGAGTCTGTGTGAAGTCTGAACACGTAAGCCTACTAAAACCTGTGTGTGTGTGTGTAACTCAACAGAAGCCACGTTTTAACCCTTCATGACTCTCGCTCCCTACAGACAGAACAACACGTCGGACACCCTGAAGCTGCCTCCCTCCTGCACTGAAAAGTGCTCGCGCCCAAGCTAACTGACACTGACGGCTTGGGGAAAAAAAAACACACACACACACACACCTTCGCGGAATGGCTAATCAGGCGAAAGGCAAAGGTGAGTGACAGTCGGTTCTGTTTTCTAGAAGAAAGGTTCGGTGTTGTCATTTCTGAAGGTTGACAAAGTGACTGTTACTGACGTCACTGGCAGAATGCGCGCGGTCAGCACTGAAACTAGAAACATTTATTTATTTATTTAACTCACATGTCTCAGGGAATGAAACTGGTTTACACACAACGACTAGGATGAATGGACGAACCCGTCAGTACTGTTACATTACGTCAAATAAATATAAACTTTTGAAAAAGAAATAAGTAATAATTTAGCTAATGTCTGAGGAATTAAAGTGCGCAAATTAAAGTCGTGTAGATGTGTGCGTGCAGCCGCAGCCTCCTAGGGCTGTGTGTTTTCCCCCACATAAACCTTCCCTTCTTATTTATGACGGTGGAAATCTTACTTGTACCGCTGATCGGATATCTTCCAGGATTGCAGCAACAAATGCCAGTTGCCCACTGCTACAAATGTATGCGCGCACGTGCTGATTAAATGGCGAGAATCTCACTTACCGCGTCATCTGGCAATATTCTGAGTTTGGAACTGCTCCTGTTTGGCTGTGCAGGGGGGATTTGCATGTGTTGCTCCACTGCAGACAATGCTATTATTAAGGATGCTTGGCACACTGCAGTCGCAACAGAGCACTATGGAAATTTTATTCATAGTGATTTCACGTATTTAATGACTACCTTTTACAATGGGGTGGCCATGATAGACCCAAAGTCATTACTGGGGTGCCAGTCTAGGCTGGGCCAAAATACCAATCAGCATCTGTAGAAAATGGCACAATGTGCCTACCAATATCTGTGTATGGCCTGAGTAGGCACTCACCGAAGTAGCGTTTGTTTGTTGTCTAAAATTCAATTTCAGTAGCTAACAGTAGCTGAAAACGAACTGAAGAAATCCAGTGTTATGCCTCTAAATAATGAATATTGTTTGCAATGTTTGCTCACTTGCTTGTTTGTTGTGTTCGGTTGGGCCAGAGAGTAGTTTGCTTTTCTGTTATCCTGCTGAACTTGACTGTTGCTGCACAGCACTGACAATCATTGTTGGACAATGAAATTAATTTCCCAAAGGTTAAAATATCCCAGTGGGAGTTCCTTTATTCAAACTAGCCTATCACAGCAAGATTTACCAAGTCATTCAGTTTCACATCATATGATAACTGCATTGACTAGTGCTACTAGTGTTATGGAAAACACTCTGTTGCATTAAGAGGGTATGAAAGTTGACAGCCAAAATAAAATGATAGGATGTGCTGATGTTATTGAATTTAGTATTGAGTAGGCTACAGTGTGATGTAATGATTTTTAAGAACACACATGGTTACTCTTAACTGATATAATGCATTTGTACAATGGTTTATGTATACAGTAAATGTGTAAACTGCAAGTAGCTCACATTAGACTGTAAAACATTTCAGGTGGTTAAACGTAGAAATAAAAGTTCACCTGCTGCCTTAAAAACGTGAGTAAACTCAACTTGAAGATAACCTTTGTTTTCCAAGCTAAGACAATGGATTACTTTAAGTTTAATTTTTGAAAAGTTATAAACTTGAGTTCAATATCTAAAACTTGTCATGACAATTGGAGTTAAAGTGAAGAAATACGTTCACATAAATTAATGGGGCTATCATGTTTTACAGTGTCACTTATACATATATCAGGAAGTTTTTCAGAGATATATAACATGATGTGATTGTGCTATGTGGGTGAAGGTTAAAGGCTTCTTCACAGGGGCAGATAATATGGTGGTTGTGAGTGAAAGAACATTTTTCTGTCAAGTTCTGATTTTTTTTTATTACTACTATCTAAGTGAAGACATGTTATAGAGGCAGTTTATCCAAAAATCCCTCATAAATATTGACATAATCAAAAATGTCATTTCTGTCTGCAGTGTCTAACCTTAAATTATTTAATTTGAGTGGTGCAGAAACAAAATTCTTAATGAGTATTTTATGACTTGTAGGGGAATAAAGCCACTTCATTGCACACATTTTTTTTAATCTGAGATGACAGTTCACAGATCATTTCATGTCTGGACTTAATGTGTAGGTTTTTGCGCATGGCTCATGGACAAGCTTTACTTGTTTGTACTCAAGCATTCGAAGCATTTTCCCCTTTCGTCTTGAAAAATATATACATATATTCATTTAGTGGTCTTTTTGGAGCATAATATAATTCAAGTATAAAGCTGTTTAAGGAGCTGAGTCATACAAGTGCCACACGTTTCCTGGGCATCTTCCACTCAGTTTTTAAAAAAAAAATATCACACTGCTCTTAATTATAATAATAATAATAAAAGATTCCCTATGCAGGAATTGGACTTAGATCTATGTATTATGAGTGATATGACCAGAATATGGGAAATTGTGGTTTCACTTAAAAAAAAAAAAATTACATTTATCATGATTGTGACTTTTGCTTATTTAAGTATAAATATTTAAATATGCTAGAACATCAGGGATATTTGGTGTATGTATATAATGGTCAGAGAGTTTGAACCACAATACTGAAACTTGAGGAACATACAGTGAAATTAGCATGTATCTAATGGCAACTTTAATCTACATTATTGTTATTATGCCCTATCTGGTTAGTTTATCATACAATGCTTATTAATTTCACTGACACTTTTTTCTCTCTCTCTTTGACATCTCTCTCTGCAGTGAATTTAACCAAGCACACTGCTTCCGACTTTCGGACGGAGCATGTCACCCAAGAGTCCATGGACAGCTCAGATGATGAGTTTTTTGATGCCCGAGGTTAGTGTCACTTTTATTCCATTGGCGTCCAGAATTAATTTCTCAAGCCTGTCTCTCTTTGTGTGCATTTCCTGCTCTTAGACACATATGAGTCAATTTGCTGGCTCTATTATAATGATGGCATTATTTGAAAGATAGTTGATGTCAGTCAGGCCAAATTGCCATGCTCAGTATAGTCAAAGGAGTGCTGCAGATAATGCAGTTAGTAAAGCTTTTCAAAAACATCCTGACTGTTCACTTTGTGTCCTTGTATATGCTTGCTAGCTTCCATATAAAAACACTCCTTTTGTAGTGCACTGCTGTCTAATCTGAAACAGCATCTGTGTTTTAGGGTTTTATTGATAACTGAGATGAATGTATGGCTTAGCAGAACAGAGAGATTAGCAGTACTACATTTTAGCTGATATGAAATGCTGCAAACATGAATGCAGGTGTGTATTCCCGTCATGACTAGAGCTCCAGTCTGGATGATATGATAGCTATTGGTAGGAAACATTTATAAGATTCAGGAGCCTCACCTGAATCTCATAAATGGACTGAGGCTTGTTGTTTGCTGATATAGTGAAGTTAAATAGAAGCTAGTATGTGGCCAGTAAAGGCAGATTCACTGAATCCATAACATACATTTAAGTCATTCATTTTCAGTAACTGTTTCTGGTCAGAGTCGTGGTGGATCTTGAGCCTATCCCGGGAACACTGGGAATGAAGTGGCAATACACCCTGGATAGGATTCCAGTCCATTGCAGGGCACAATGTCTGCACACATTTACATACTCATTCACACCTAATGGCAATTTAGAGTCACCAATCCACCTACAGGCATGTTTGTAGGAAAGCGGATAATCCACAGGAAACCCACATGGTCATGGGGAAAACATGCAAAACTCACAAAGACAGTAAAACACATACTCAGGATTGAACTGGGGACCCTGGAGCCTTGAAGTGGTGCTACCTGCTGCACCACAGTGCCATCATGTAACATACAGAGCAGCTTTTTTGATCTGAGCTTTTATGTGAGAATACCTGCACACATGGGCAGTAGATCCTTACACAGTAAGCTGTGTAAGCTCAGTACTGACCACTGTAGAGACTTTTTTCTATAGTTGAGTGGAAGTGTCAGACAAATGCCTGCCATGTGGTAAAAAGATCGATTCTCCATTAGACATGCATTAAGTGCCTACAGGCTTTATTGAGGTTGCTAGGGAAATCTCCAAGTCATACAGTTTGGTAAATGCAAGGGCATGATTTTAAGTATGAAAAGAATTAGTGTAAAAATGTATAGTGCTTTATATATTCTGTGCATTCAGTGTATTCATCCCCTTTGAACATTTCCATGTTATAATACTGTTACAATATGAAACTGAAATGGACATAGTTGGGATTTTCTACCATTTGATTGACATAATATGTCGACCATTATTATTGTGACACAAATGACATTTTGATTGCACTAGGATTCACCTGCCTGGGACAATATAGTAACTCCAGTTCTCTGATAACATGAAGTGAGGTATCTCACTATGGGAACACCTCAGGCATGACCGATTGCAGAAGCACCAATGACACCACTTCTGCCAATATGGCAGACCAATCGCTGCAGCGATCAGGGAGTCCCGCCTCCCTGAATATAAGCCCCCGCTGCCTTCCACTTTGTCATTCTTTGCATATCTCTTCTCCGTGCGAACTGCAAGGAGGGCAATGTTTGAGATACTTGGCTTCATGTTATCAGAGAACCGGGGTTACGATAGTAACCTAAAGTTTTCTTTCTAACATTCGTTCGGTATCTCACTATGGGATATAGACCACTCCCGTATTGCAGATATGCTGTCGAAGCAGACTAAATGATACATATGACACCCTTGCAAAGAAAATCCAACACACATGAATGCTTAGTGCACCTTATCTCTACTCACTCCCAGGACCGAGTGAGCTAGAGAGTGCTCCGTCACATCCAATTTATAAAATCTCAGAAATGTGTGTGAGGAGGACCAGCTAGCAGAAGCACATATTTCCTGTATGGAGTGGGCTTGTAGAACTCCTGGGGGCTGCAGATTCGTGCTATTGTAACACGACATGATCGCCTCCACCACCCAGTGGGAAAGGCATTGACGTGAGATGGGTTTTCCCTTGTAAGAATCAGCCCAGGAGACAAAAACCTGATCATCCACCCGAAGTGCTCTGGTTCTCTGTACATACATATGCAGAGCACGAGCCGGGCACAAGCAGTGTAGCCGCTCATCCTCTGGGGATAAAAAAGGTGGCAGATGAAAAGCCTGCAGATCCACTGCTCGACTCGAGCCATGCAGATCATTTACTTTAGGCAAAAACGCTGAGTTAGTTCTAAGTGTTACCTTTTGACCACCTGTGGTGAACAGCATACATGAGGAGTGTACTGATAACGCATGCAGTTCGCTCACCCTTTTTGCTGTTGTGAGAGCAAGTAACAAAGCTGTCTTTGAGGAAAGCAGCTTTAAAGTAATGCTACCGATGGGCTTGTAAGGGGGCTTTGAGAGTGCCTCCAGCATCACGGACAGATCCCAAGGTGGGACCAGTGGTTTAGATACTGGGTGTAACCACTGTGCTCCAGTCATAAATTGGCAGATGAGAGGTTGCTGGCCTATAGAACCCGAGTCAAGTCCGACATGCCAAGATGGCAGCCAAATAAACCTTCACCGTAGGAAAGGCTCTGCCTTTATCCAGGAGGTCTTGCAGAAAACATAACACATCTGAAACTGAACATAAGTATGAGACGACATTCATATCTGCACACCAACTTTTGAACACTCCCCACTGCGTCGAGGCAGCCCTCGCATTCTGAATTGTCTCAGTCACTTCCTGGGGTAAACTGGCTGCATTTAGATTCAACCTCTCATGGACCAGGCCGAAAGAGCTAGTTTCTGAAGAGAGGGGTGGAATATTTCCCCCTAAGCTTGTGAGAGGAGATCCCTGCACACCAGTAATGGCCAAGGCTGGTCAGGAGCAACTCCTCCACCCTTAATCTCCCTGTCCCAAAACCCCTTCATCTCGGCCACACTTAATAATGTCTCGCTGGTGCTTTTTCCCGTCATATAAATCCCTTTTTAGCCCCTTTTCCCGCTGGCTGGGATGGCCAGTGGATAGACAATCTCGCTGTGGCCCGGCAACAGACCGGGGAGGGTGAGAACTCCTCCTGCGCACTCTGCGGCCGGGACTGATTTGGGGGAAGGATATATTCCTTTTCATAGGACGCTTTGAACAGCGTGGGAAGGATAGGTGATGCATTGTTCGTCATCTCTCCCCATGTGTTCCCCTAGAGTACATTCCATGGGTTCCTCTCTGGGTTGAGAAGAGAGGCATGGGTCCTTCTTTCCCGTGACTGCCACTCGGAGTCATCTTTCCCAGGTTTTAGTTGAGAAAGAAGCACAGTGGAGGCAACCATCTGGGTTAGACAGTGTGGCTTGATGAGTAACTTACATGAGTAATGAACGAAGTTTTGATGGACTTTGCCTAACCATGTTTGAAATTAATTATCAGCTCAGGCACATGATTTAGATCCATTATGAATTGCTCCCGCAGGCAGATTGCTTCCTCCATTTATGCTGTTACTGCAGGCATTTGTTATGCTGTCATTACTAATTCATTAAAACGATATTATGCTATATAGCAGCATTCAAATTTATGAACACAATTTTTTGTATTGATTATGTGCCAGCTGCTGCAGCTTAGAGGCTGACTGAGTGTTAGGTCTTTTATACCACTATAAACCATCATTAATTAGTCTAATCAAAATCTATTTAGAAGTCTACTGTCGAATGTATTTACCGTTCATTTATAATGTCGGTGTCCTGGCCTTTGTGTGGGAAATAGGGCAGTTCATCATTATGTGTATGTTGTTTGGTTTGGATCATCAAGTGTAAGGTTGTGATAGGCAGATGACAGTCAATCCCTTCACACATAGCAGATGCTGTGAGTAAGCAGAAAGACTAATCATGATCTCTGAATGTGCTCTCAGAACAGAGTGTGAACAGTAACATTGTGTTTGGTTGAATGGTTGTTATAAATAATATACAGTATCTCACAAAAGTGAGTACACCCCTCACATTTTTGTAAATATTTTATTATATCTTTTCATGGGACAACACTGACGAAACAACACTTTGCTACAATGTAAAGTAGTGAGTGTACAGCTTGTATAACAGTGTAAATTTGCTGTCCCCTCAAAATAACTCAACACACAGCCATTAATGTCTAAACTGCTGGCAACAAAAGTGAGTACACCCCTAAGTGAAAATGTCCAAATTGGGCCCAATTAGCCATTTTCCCTCCCTGGTGTCATGTGACTCGTTAGTGTTACAAGGTCTCAGGTGTGAATGGGGATCAGATGTGTTAAGTTTGGTGTTATCGCTCTCATACTCTCTCATACTGGTCACTGGAAGTTCAACATGGCACCTCATGGCAAAGAACTCTCTGAGGATCTGAAAAAAAGAATTGTTGCTCTACGTAAAGATGGCCTAGGCTATAAGAAGATTGCCAACACCCTGAAATTGAGCTGCAGCACGGTTCAGCGGTTTAATAGGACAGGTTCCACTCAGAACAGGCCTCGCCATGGTCGACCAAAGAAGTTGAGTGCATGTGCTCAGCATCATATCCAGAGGTTGGCTTTGCAGAATGGACGTATGAGTGCTGCCAGCATTGCTGCAGAGGTTGAAGGGGTGGGGGGTCAGCCTGTCAGTGCTCAGACCATACGCCGCACACTGCATCAAATTGGTCTACATGGCTGTCGTCCCAGAAGGAAGCCTCTTCTAAAGATGATGCACAAGAAAGCCCACAAACAGTTTGCTGAAGACAAGCAGACTAAGGACATGGATTACTGGAACCATGCCCTGTGGTCTGATGAGACCAATATAAACTTATTTGGTTCAGATGGTGTCAAGCGTGTGTGGCGGCAACCAGGTGAGGAGTACAAAGACAAGTGTGTCTTTCCTACAGTCAAGCATGGTGGTGGGAGTGTCATGGTCTGGGGCTGCATGAGTGCTGCCGGCATTGGGGAGCTACAGTTCATTGAGGGAACCATGAATGCCAACATGTGCTGTGACATACTGAAGCAGAGCATGATCCCCTCCCTTCGGAAACTGGGCCGCAGGGCAGTATTCCAACATGATAACGACCCCAAACACACCTCCAAGACGACCACTGCCTTGCTAAAGAAGCTGAGGGTAAAGGTGATGGACTGGCCAAGCATGTCTCCAGACCTAAACCCTATTGAGCATCTGTGGGGCATCCTCAAACGGAAGGTGGAGGAGCGCAAGGTCTCTAACATCCACCAGCTCTGTGATGTCGTCATGGAGGAGTGGAAGAGGACTCCAGTGGCAACCTGTGAAGTTCTGGTGAACTCCATGCCCAACAGGGTTAAGGCAGTGCTGGAAAATAATGGTGGCCACACAAAACATTTTCACTTAGGGGTGTACTCACTTTTGTTGCCAGCGGTTTAGACATTAATGGCTGTGTATTGAGTTATTTTGAGGGGACAGCAAATTTACACTGTTATACAAGCTGTACACTCACTACTTTACATTGTAGCAAAGTGTCATTTCGTCAGTGTTGTCCCATGAAAAGATATAATAAAATATTTACAAAAATGTGAGGGGTGTACTCACTTTTGTGAGATACTGTATATAATAGATAAGTCAGATGACGTGAAAGTTTTTTCCCCCCAAAGTGACCAGGACCCCTAGTAGGTTAGTCAGCAGGATATCGACTCTTAATATTACAATAATGTTAAATGTTGTGTGAACTGAATATTGTGATACCGCTGTGCTGTTGAATGCTTAAATCTGACTGGTCGGATGGGTTTGATTAATTTTCTGCAACAGCGGTTCCGGATCCAAGTTTTATATTAATATACTTGTTCTAATATGTTATTGTTCCTATAAAATCAATTCACAAATAGATTTGTATAGTGGATGCTCCAAATAACTGTTGATGGTTGATGTGGTGAAGCTTTCTGTGAAGAGACGTGTCAGTGCTTTGTAACAGGGATAAAGCTGATAAAATTTTCTGACACAGGAAAGTATTCAGGGCAGACTAACATGACTTCAAGAGAGAGAAAATAAGAAAAGCTGGTAAGGGTATGGTTGTTTATAGCTGCTGTAATGTAAATGATAACAGGAACTAACTTGTATCATGGATGTTCGACAACATTACACATAGCTGTAAATGAATATTTTTAAAAATTTATGTCTTATTCTTTAATTAATAAACATATTTGCTTGTTGGCAAAGTGTTATGGTGTAAGAGGAATAATACACTTTGGGTATGCTGGTATCAGAAAATAACCCCCTGCGTTCTGGTGGTCAGGTTTTGGAGGGAACACTAAAGGAAGGGACTGTATTTTAGCTTTAAGAGATCCTTACGTTGTTTTTGTGACTGTCCTGATGCATCTTATTGTATTTTTGTCATTTTATTTCATAATTCTACCTTAGAAATATTATGTTTAGGAAACCAACAATGTATTCACTGCTGCATGTTGACAGACTGTGATTTAAAGCATTAATTATTCATGTGTTCATGGCTGTTTGTGCATATCATCTATTGAAAACCAGAATTACAGCCAGAAACACTGCATGGGGAAAAATGACACATCTAGCAGCTTATTGTAATTTTACAGTCTCAATGGGGATATTCTGTTGCAACAGAAGTCATTTTAATTTCACGTTATTAATATTTTATACTCTTAATATACTCTCAATTTTTGTCTAGTTTAATAATGTGATCTTTTCCAGAGATAACTGCCCTGTCTTTATATATTTTCAGAATTTTGTTGGTGGAATTCAGGCACTCAGAGACTGCAAACAAATTCTTTACTATTGTAAGCATGTTATCGTGATGAATAAGGGTTGCTGATCCTGACTTCTAGATTCTGTCATCCATAATTGCAGAAGTGAGGCTTTTAGCTAACTGCATGTCGATGATATCCTTTGCAGTGCTTTCTGTTCGTAGGCATTAGTAGGCCTTGGCAGCCTGCCTCATACTGCACATTAGAAAGAGAAAACCCATCTCTTTTCCCTTTTTTTTTTATTTGTTTGCTTTTATTATAGAAGGTCTTGCTTTTATCCTTTGTAGGACAATAAAAAGCTCTCACTCTGGCTTCCCTCCGTTGAATGGTTTGTGGGTTTTATTTATTCAGTTCCCCCCCTTTTTCTTTCCTTTAGTTACACGGCCATTTTCACATTTCACACCACATAAGATCTCTCTCTCTCTCTCTCTCTCTCTCTCTCTCTCTCTCTCTCTCACACACACACACACACACACACACACACACACACACACACACACACACACACACACACTTCTTTCTTTCTTTCATCATGCTTTCACTGTGCCATACTCTTTCCTACGTTATATTGATCTGTTTTTGTTTTTTTTTGCTAGACAGCTTAATAGTTTCCAGCATTCAGTTCACTTCTTAAAAGCTCTTTTCTTTTAGCACATAGTCATGGCACCTCCTTAGATGTGCTAGTCTCAGTGTTTATGTCTATCCATGTATGTTCATTTGTCAAAAGCATAGAAGGGGCAAGATGGAGGATGAGTGACAAAATGGCTCCAGAGCTCAAGTGTATGATAATCCCTGACATACTTATGTACTCAATACACTCAATACACTCAATACACTCAAGGCACTCAATTTGAAAAATAATTTAGTGAACATTATTTATAGAATAAAACACAATGTTGTGTGGAAATAATCAATGACGGAGTGGTGTAGTATTGCACATTAGTAGTATTGTGTTACAGTTACCACCCAACGGTAATTATTTTCCTATAACAGCATGTTCTAAAGTGCTTTATTCCTCTTATACCAACTATTACAATTTTTAATCTATTAATGAACAACATGTTGTGCATTTAACTGCTTGTAGTTAATGTTGTAGAATCTACAAGACAGGTTAATTCACAGGTAAGATGATATTCAGTGTAGTAAAATAATAAAAGTCTTAATAAACATTTGGGGTATGATGGGGACTACACTGACCAATCAAGCAGTAATTATAATGCTGTTATAGGAAAAGAATCAGTGACAGGATGATGTGATGCAAAGCAGAGACCTGATTTATATCAACATGTCAAAAACTTTTACCAAATTGTAACGTCTGTCAAAATACTGAGGCTGTGATATTCTGTGGTACAGAATACTTGTTAGCATATCCCTCTCGCTGCGCTGCTAGCGGAGCAGCGCCCTTCCGCATTCCACGGAGCGCATTCCAGCGCGATTCATAAAAACTCTCCGGACTAATTCATGAACTCTGGTTTTGTTTACTTTGCCATGTGCTCCTTTGTTTTTGTTTTCGTCATGTCTCTGCCCCCGCTTCTTTATTGGTCCTTTTGGTTTTTGATTCATGTTCTGTCATTGGTTCTCCCGTTGTTTTCTGATTATCGTTTCCAGGTGTCGCGTGTTTAATCTTGTTTGCCGTAGGAGTAACTTTGTTACTTGAACCCCTGTCTGTGTCCTCTTCATCGCGGAGTATTGAATTTGATGAGAAAGAGTGAGCTAGTATTGAGGTAAACGTATCAACATATAATTAAAGATAGCGACGAAGCAAAAGGTTTTTCCCATGTTTTAGTTTACCAGGCGTTCCCTGGTTCCTGTGTTTTTTCCGATGGTTTTGTTTACCCGGCGTTCCCGGGTTCGTGGATTCCTGCCTCGTATCGTCCCGGAGTTTTGCACTGTAAGCCTTTGGATGACTGTTTCGTGATTTCCTGGACTTTTGCCCTGTAAGTGTTTGGATCAGTGTCTAACCTGTTTGGAATTATTGCCCTATCGTTTATTGGAATATTGACTTGCTTATTTTTGGATTTTTGTTAAGCAGTACCATTACATTTGAATGTTCCTTTTATTTTTGATGTGCCTAATAAGCTGATCACTTTCCCCTGCGAGTGCATCCTGCTTCCCTCCTTCCCTGGGTTTGTAACAGAATACTCCGCCAAAAATGGATGCAGCGGGGAAAGTGAGGGCACGCCACGCCACGCCACATTTAAAATGCCTGCATATAATTAAATTTTTTTTCCTCAATGGACCTTCGTTCATCCCCCTGATGATTACGACGGCTTTGCCACTTGGCCGCAATGTTTTTTTTTGCAGGCTCAATTATATTTTCTGAGTTTGGAGGACCCCAAGCCCGACGAAGAACAGTGGTTGGGGTTCCTCCTCTCTCGTTTGGTCGGCTCTGCTCGCCAATGGGCAGAGCTTCATCTCGCCAGTAGTTCCATGAAGCTCAAGACAGTTTTGGGCTTTGTGGATCTACTGGTCCAGGTGTTCGGGAGCCCAGACTTCCAAACCAAATTCAGGACCTTTTTGGGGAAGGACCGTCTGGGCGACCGACCCGGCCAGTCATTCCTGGACTTTTATGAGAGGGAGCAGGCTAACATGGCGGCCTGCACCTCTCATCCCCTGACCCAGGAGTGTGCCACTGAAGGATGCACCTGACCAGCCATCCTGCAGTGCGCACCCTGCAGGAAACAGGGAGCAAGGAGCAGCTACTTCTGCTCCCAAGTCTGTTTTAAGGGCAGCTGGCGGGTGCATAAGCGGCTCCACAGGCGGGCACCCTCAGAGCTCCAGCAGGAGGCCCAGCAGGAGGTCTTCCCAGCGGAGCGCCACCTGGAGGTTAACATGGCAACCTCCAGCCCCAAGCTCCAGCCGGAGACCCAGCAGGAAGTCTCCTCAACAGAGCTGCACCTGGAGGTTAACGTGGCAATCTCCAGCTCCGAGCTCCAGCAGGAGGCCCAGCAGGATGTCTCCTCCACGGAGCTGCACCTGGAGGTTAACGTGGCAACCTCCAGCCCTGAGCTCCAGCCAGAGACCCAGCAGGAGGTCCCTTCACCTGAGCTGCTCTTGGAGGTCCACGAGGAGACCTCCATTCCTGTCCTGTCCCTGTCAGAGACCCAAGTGGGGTGCTCCGTTACAGCCACGTTCCTGCCAGAAATTCAAGAGGAAACCTCCTCTCCTGGCCTGCTCATACTGGAGGTCCACGAGGAGACCTCCGCCCAAGCCACGTTCCTGTCAGAGGTTCAAGAGAAAACCTCCTCTCCTGTCCTGCTCACATTGGAGGCCCACGAGGAGACCTCCGCCCAAGCCACGTTCCTGCCAGAGGTTCAAGAGAAAACCTCCTCTCCTGTCCTGCTCATATCAGAGGCCCACGAGGAGACCTCCGCCCAGGCCACGATCCGGCCAGAAGTTAAAGAGAAAACCTCCTCGCCTGTCCTGCTCATGTCAGAGGTCCACGGGATGACCTCTTCTCAAGCCCAGTCCATGTCAGAGGCTCACAGGATGACCTCCTTTCCAAGTTCTAGCCCATGTTTTACTGCAAAATTAAATCCATGTCCAGGTTCCTGCCCTAGTCCTAGTCCATGTCCAAGTCCATGTCCAGATTCCTGCCCTATTCCTAGTCCATGTCCAAGTCCATGTCCAGGTTCCTGCCCTATTCCTAGTCCATGTCCAAGTCCATGTCCAGGTTCCTGCCCTAGTCCTAGTCCATGTCCAAGTTCCTGCCCTATTCCTAGTCCATGTCCAACTCCATGTCCAGGTTTCTGCCCTATTCCAAGGCCAATTTCTGATCTAGTTCCCAGTCCAGTTTCCGGTGCTGTTCCCAGTCCTGTTCCCAGTCCATGCCTCAGCCTATGCCCAAAGCCTGTTCCCAGTCCTGTTCCTGGTCCTGTTTCCAATCCTGCTCCCGGTCCCGTTTCCAGTCCTGTTCCCATTCCCGGGCCCATTTCCAGTCCTGCTCCCGGTCCTGCTCCCAGTCCCGGTCCCGTTCCCGTTTCCAATCCTGCTCCCGGTCCAGTTTCCAGTCCAGTTCTTGATTTAGTTGCCAGCCCTGTTTTTGATTTAATTTCTAGCCCTATTTTTGCATTAGTTCTCAGTTCAGTTGCTGAGTTAATTGCCAGCTCTGTTCCCAGCTCCGTTCCCAGCTCCGTTCCCAGCTCCGTTCTAGATTTTGTTGACGGTGCTGTCCCTAGACTAGTTTCCAGTTCTGCACATGATCCTGTCTCCTCCTCTGTCTCCTCCTCTGTCTCCTCCTACCTTCCTAGCTCAGTTTCCAGTCCAGGTTCAGATTTTGTCTCCAGCGCTGTCTCCAGCCCTGTCTCCCCTCTAATTTCCAGCTCTGGTTCCCCTTTGATATCTATCTCTGCTTCCGGTTTGATTTCCAGCTCTGTTCCCATTTCTGCTTTGAATCAGGTTATCAAGTCTGTTCCGGGTCAAAGTTTTGATTTTGTAGACTATTCAATTTCAAGTTCAGTTTCTGGTCCAGTTCTCTGTCCAGTTCCCTGTCCTATCCTCTGTCCTGTCCTCTGTCCTCTGTCCCATTCCCCAGTCTGTTTCCAAGTCTGTCTCTGAGTCTGTCCCTAATCCAGGTGCCAAATCTGAGTCCAGTCCTGGTTCCATACCGGGTTCCAGGCCAAGCGCCAGGTCATGCACAGCTCGGAGGTCCAGGCCAAGCACCAGTCCAAGTTCTCGTCCAAGTTCTCATCCAAGTTCTTGTCCAAGTTCTCAGGGACAACGTGACACGCTCTGCTCTGGCCTCGGGACATTGAACTTCGCCAGCCTCGGGTCCTGGGGGGCAGATGTTCAAATCCTGCCCAGGGGCCCGGGTCCGCCAGAACAGGCAAAACTTTCAGCGCTTCGGGAGACGCGCCTTTGGGGGGGGTGGGGGCTCTGTTAGCATCTCCCTCTCGCTGTGCTGCTAGCGGGGCAGCGCCCTTCCACATTCCACAGAGCGCATTCCAGCGCGATTCATAAAAACTCTCCGGACTAATTCATGAACTCTGGTTTTGTTTACTTTGCCATGTGCTCCTTTGTTTTTGTTTATGTCATGTCTCTGCCCCTGCTTCTTTATCGGTCCTTTTGGTTTTTGATTCATGTTCTGTCATTGGTTCTCCCGTTGTTTTCTGATTATCGTTTCCAGGTGTCGCGTGTTTAATCTTGTTTGCCGTAGGGGTAACTTTGTTACTTAAACCCCTGTCTGTGTCCGCTTCATCGCGGAGTATTGAATTTGATGAGAAAGAGTGAGCTAGTATTGAGGTAAACGTATCGACATATAATTAAAGATAGCGACGAAGCAAAAGGTTTTTCCCATGTTTTAGTTTACCAGGCGTTCCCTGGTTCCTGTGTTTTTTCCGATGGTTTTGTTTACCCGGTGTTCCCGGGTTCGTGGATTCCTGCCTCGTATTGACCTGGAGTTTTGCCCTGTAAACCTTTGGATGACTGTTTCGTGATTTCCTGGACTTTTGCCCTGTAAGTGTTTGGATCAGTGTCTAACCTGTTTGGAATTATTGCCCTATTGTTTATTGGAATATTGACTTGCTTATTTTTGGATCTTTGTTAAGCAGTACCATTACTTTTGAATGTTCCTTTTATTTTTGATGTGCCTAATAAACTGACCACTTTCCCCTGCGAGTGCATCCTGCTTCCCTCCTTCCCTGGGTTTGTACCAATACTATGTAAAATACTAGATTTATGTCATATTTTCTCGATAAGGCTTTAACAACAATATTGACCGGATGCCCATTAATACCCCATACTAAACACTGACTGTAAATGTGCAGTAAGGGCTCCCACACATATATATTTTTTGTTATTATATCTTATTTAATATATATATATATATATATATATATATATATATATATATATATATATATATATATATATATATATATTATTATTATTATTATTATTATACATTTTATTTAAGCAATGAAATGGTTATTCCTTCCACATGGTTCAATACTGTAATTCATTTCATAAAGAAAACATTAGCTATTGCAAAATGAAGGCACCACATGCCATTCACAGGGGAATCAGTGTTGGGCTGGGTGTGTGGTTTTGGTGATCAGGCTTAATCACATGTGACAGAGCAATAACTAAGCTACTGCTTTAGATTCTGCTCATTCTTAGCCACCAAATATCTTAACACGGATCAGTTTCTTCATGACCCATTTCATTCTGCTAGGGCATAGAACATGTAAATACAAGCTTGGAAAGACTGGTCTGAAATGCTTTTCATTCCAAGAGTAAAATGTAAATGACATTTTCATGAAAACATAAATTCATTCAGTAGAGGATCAAGTACATTAAAAAAGACAGAGATACAGTATGTGACTACATGCTTGTTTCATTAATAGCTTTTCAGTTCATGCTGTTGACTAATCATTTAGACTGAGTAGGTTGATTAGGTTTAGCATGAGCAATGATGTATGCCTATACAGTATAATACTGTGTGATTAATAACCAACTGTCAGGATTGCTTAACTGAGCAAAATTAGAGTTTCCAGTGGAGCTAAACCAAGTGTACAAAATGGAGCCTGGTTCGTAAACTTTTTTTTGGTTCTCATTTTACTACACTGATCAGGTTCCCACATGCAAGAATGTGTGTTGTGTGTACTGATTGTAGTTAGTACTTTGGCACTGTAAAGAGCTGAGGCGTACATAACACTAACCAGGACACACCCATTCTCTCTCGGAGTCTCTTCTCAGTAATCCCTGTTAAAGTGACGAAGCTATGGAGGTTTTCCTTCGATACTTTTCTAGTTGTGTGACTGAAGGTACAGAAGAATTTGATTAGAAAAGCAAGCTGTTATTTTAGTGCATTCTTCTGTTTAAGATGATGTGCAACTTGGACTAAATTTAGCTGACATTTTCCTATTACTTTCACCCTCAACATTTCCAAATGTTAACTGCCTAGTCAGTATCACAGTGAGGGAAAAAAAAGTGGTGAGCAGTCCAGGGCTTGATTAGAACACAGGCTGGGGAGAAATGCACTACATTAGAAAACTAATTAGTCCAGAAGGCATTTTAGAAAGCAGTAGGCCCTCGCTCTGTTTCCAGACATGATCACAGATTTTATCTGCTCTGGCCTTAATCTGAGGGCTGCAACTGACTGGCTTTTGGCCCTGTTGGTTTTACACACACACACACCACACACACACACAGCTCATTTGTATTCTCCCCTACACCATCTCCCACCACCAAGTCGCAGCAGACGTGATCTCCTTGACATGCTAATTCTCATTTAATTGCATTTTTCTAATTTCTTTTGCCTCTTTCACCATTTTAATGCATAATGCTTCCAAAGGAAACAAGAAAACAAAACTAGGGTGACTCAGACAGACAAGTGGGAGACTGAGTGTGTCAGAAGAGGAAGGCTATGTGTGTGTTGTACACTGTGATGTAATGGAAAGCAAATGGGCATAGATAAACAGAACCTAAACAAAATCCTTTATGTGTCTGAATGAAGGAAAAAATTATAAGCCTTGTTTGGTGATGTGGTTATAGTAAGTAGAAATAAGTGTATTTGCACAGTTTTCTGTTGTGTGGAACAGTGAAATCAATTGTGTTTACATATGATGAGAGTGTGAAGGTGGTGTTCACACAAACAAAAGCTGTGCCAGTGACGCACTGCTGGCAACCAGATGATCCCTGGCCTGAAGTCATCAACCCTGCAGTGAGACTGTTAAGGCATGTCTGCTCATAGCACACACACCCAAGGATTTGCATCAATCAGTCATACCCCCCTTTTCTCTCTGACTCTCCCTTTCTCACATTCTCTCTTTGTCTCTGTAGCATGCACAAATAATGCTCCTGCCACTGGGCATATTTTGGGTATGTGTCTGTACCTGTATCAGTATCTGTATGTATATCTGTGTGCTTCTTTTTCAGCATGACTCTGTCTGTTTCTCTAAGCCTGTATTTCTGTGGTTGTGCTACATGGTTGTGTTAGTATTTCTGCAGAAAACAAATAAGATATTCCTAAATTCCACCTTAACAGTGCATATATGTGTTACCTTTGAACAAACCAAAGTTTCATGTTATTAGGGTAGTAAGTGACCATGTAAAACCATGTAAAAAAAGTTGGTTTTTTTTACCATAAAAAATGGTCAAAAACAGTCCAATAAGGCAATATTACATGAGCAAGAATGCAGTTATATTCCACAGCACTGGGGTATTCATTTCTTGTTTTTAGAACAAGATAATGGCAATATCCTTGTATAATAGCAATATTGCACTCGCAATTGTGTGGTTATACTGAATATCAGCGCGGCTGTGTTTAGCTACGCTGAATCATAGCTGTGCCGATATTCAGTATAATCGATGCAACAATATTGCCATTATCTTGTTCCATAAACAAGAATTTAATATCAAGTAACTGACATTTCAGACATGATATAGTCAAATGTTCGGTTTATTTTTGCTCTGCTAGTGGAAATATATCCCGAAGAAGCTACCCTCAATTTGTAGCCCGTCGGATAGCCGGTTATCTAGCTCACATTTATTTGTACATTCCTGTTAAAGGTGTGTAAACTGGCTTCCCTTCTTCCTTTTCATCTTCATTTGACAAGCTTTCATATTTTAAGCCAAAAGTTATGTTCATTAAGAATGTATTGCCATGTCTTCTGATGATTTCAATCTAGGAAGTGGAATTTTATGTGGCAAACAGAGACGAGTGGAATGATACATACAGTGAAACGTCCCATCAAATTAGTGGACCAGAACTAACTGCTGTATAATTTCATTTATACCCCAGTGCTGTTGAGTGCTCGATTCTGACTGGTCAGGTGTTGATTAGTAATTCTAGCTGAGAGGCAAATCACAGGTTTATTGAGCTTGTTCTAATATGTTGTGCTTTCCACAGTAGCATCTCATTCACAGGAACACATAATCTAAGATTTTTTTAAAAAGTGTCTCCTTACAGAAAATCTTTCTGTAAAGAGACATTTCTTTAACATTTATGGAAGGAATCTCAAGTTTCAGCACTTTTGTCAGTAAGTTTTCTGACACCTGAGAGTCTTCAGGCCTTTTTTGTCTTAATAACTTAAAGAATGACTGAGAATGCCTGTTTACAGCTTTTATAATGTAAAACTTTGGATGCAGTTTTAGAAATGTGAGCATGTTGACATTTTCAATGCTAATTGGCACTGATGATGAAAGTACTGAGTTGGCGAGACGAACTGGCAAAAGGATTGCCATCAACATGAGTTTTATCATTTGCATGTTAAGGTTAAAAAAAAAAGATTTTTCTCTGCAGGAAAGGATGAGTCAAAGACGAACTTGGATATTGCATTTTAAAATAGAATGTTAAAACAGCCTGAAACACTTTCAGATTCAGACCCACATACAGGTGCATCTCAATAAATTAGAATGTCGTGGAAAAGTTCATTTATTTCAGTAATTCAACTCAAATTGTGAAACTTGTGTATTAAATAAATTCAATGCACACAGACTGAAGTAGTTTAAGTCTTTGTTCTTTTAATTGTGATGATTTTGGCTCACATTTAACAAAAACCCACCAATTCACTATCTCAACAAATTAGAATACTTTATAAGACCAATAAAAAAAACATTTTTAGTGAATTGTTGGCCTTCTGGAAAGTATGTTCATTTACTGTACATGTACTCAGTACTTGGTAGGGGCTCCTTTTGCTTTAATTACTGCCTCAATTCGGCGTGGCATGGAGGTGATCAGTTTGTGGCACTGCTGAGGTGGTATGGAAGCCCAGGTTTCTTTGACAGTGGCCTTCAGCTCATCTGCATTTTTTGGTCTCTTGTTTCTCATTTTCCTCTTGACAATACCCCATAGATTCTCTATGGGGTTCAGGTGTGGTGAGTTTGCTGGCCAGTCAAGCACACCAACACCATGGTCATTTAACCAACTTTTGGTGCTTTTGGCAGTGTGGGCAGGTGCCAAATCCTGCTGGAAAATGAAATCAGCATCTTCAAAAAGCTGGTCAGCAGAAGGAAGCATGAAGTGCTCCAAAATTTATTGGTAAACGGGTGCAGTGACTTTGGTTTTCAAAAAACACAATGGACCAACACCAGCAGATGACATTGCACCCCAAATCATCACAGACTGTGGAAACTTAACACTGGACTTCAAGCAACTTGGGCTATGAGCTTCTCCACCCTTCCTCCAGACTCTAGGACCTTGGTTTCCAAATGAAATACAAAACTTGCTGTCATCTGAAAAGAGGACTTTGGACCACTGGGCAACAGTCCAGTTCTTCTTCTCCTTAGCCCAGGTAAGACGCCTCTGACGTTGTCTGTGGTTCAGGAGTGGCTTAACAAGAGGAATACGACAACTGTAGCCAAATTCCTGACACGTCTGTGTGTGGTGGCTCTTGATGCCTTGACCCCAGCCTCAGTCCATTGCTTGTGACGTTCACTCAAATTCTTGAATCGATTTTGCTTGACAATCCTCATAAGGCTGCGGTTCTCTCGGTTGGTTGTGCATCTTTTTCTTCCACACTTTTTCCTTCCACTCAACTTTCTGTTAACCTGCTTGGATACAGCACTCTGTGAACAGCCAGCTAATTTGGCAGTGAATGTTTGTGATTTACCTAGTGAACCAAACTGAGAGACCATTTTGAAGGCTCAGGAAACCTTTGCAGGTGTTTTGAGTTGATTAGCTGATTGGCATGTCACCATATTCTAATTTGTTGAGATAGTGAATTGGTGGGTTTTTGTTAAATGTGAGCCAAAATCATCACAATTAAAAGAACCAAAGACTTAAACTACTTCAGTCTGTGTGCACTGAATTTATTTAATACACGAGTTTCACAATTTGAGTTGAATTACTGAAATAAATGGACTTTTCCACGACATTCTAATTTATTGAGATGCACCTGTATATATATATATATATATATATATATATTAGATAACAACATGTTATCTAATATATTTTCAGGCCACTGTGATAAGGAATTTGCAAAAATAAATTAAAAAAAAAAAATCATATTTTATTGACCTGAATTGAATCTGGATGTGGTTTCATCTCATCTCAAAAATGAGGAAACCAACTTGTTTGCTCATTTGTTCTGTATATCATGTTTAATTGTTGGCCATCTGCATAAAACTGATAAATGATTGTGATCTTTTCATTGTTAATTCAGTGTAATTGTCATACACATAAATTCCACTTTCTCTATCTGGGTTGTTTCTTGTTTTTTATTTTGTAATTTTTTTATCTTGCATGTTTATCGTGAAGGACATAAATAGCTGGTAGCATTAGACCCACACAGCACAAGACACATCACGCCTCTTTCTCACCTCACTGCTAATTATATATGAGTGCCATTACTAACCTTGTGTGTGTGGGACCACTGTGAGCCCTGGAGATTTTTCACGTATTCATGTTTATTGACTTATTCAGTGCATGCCCTTATACTGTAAGTAAACCTGCATCTCTTTGCCTTTATATCCCATTCTCTCTCATTTGTGTTCCTTTCTTTATTCACTTTGGTGCTGGTGGTTAGTAGGAGCGGAAAGTGGAAAGTGCCTGGTAGCTTGTTATGTACAGAAAAGGTGAAACACAACAAAAAATGTTTTCATAGCATTTAGAGAGATTTAAGTCATATTCTAGTGGGATGATATATCAAAATATATCAAATTCTGGTGCAACGGCAGCAAAGCTTTCAGCAGGTGATCAGAAGACTTAGAAGGACTTAGATTTAAATTGAGAACACCCAGACTTAGGGCATATAGACACACACACACACATGCAGTATGTTAAGGAAGTAGAAGCAGCTTGACATCTGTCATTTGATAGTCTTAAGTGCTACTATGTTGGGCTGACTGACATTTGCTTATTGTATGGAGTGTTAAGAGCTAAACATCTCCACTCCTAGGGTCATGAATGGAAGTGTGCAGCTGGGCTGCTTGCAACTGAGACCCTCCACAGCAGGCAAGGCTGCTTTTTTGAGCTTGAAGTTTTCATTCAGCACAATCACTCCTCAGAGAGCCGTCGATTTGGAAAGAAAAGCATGTCGTATTTAAAGGGCAGCCACAATCTCTGTCTGGCTTTCATATTATCAGTCAGCCTTGGGTTGTCATGACATCCGCAGTATAATACTTGCAGCCTAGCATTGCACAGCTTTGTTTAATTGACAGCACAGGTGGATTAATGTCTATTTTCTGTAGACATTAATGTTTTCAAAGAGATTTTGTGCTGTTTCTAAAGAAGGTGCTTACCGGTAAGGTAATTACAATTTGAAGTAGTTCTGCAGGTGTATGAATTGCAGAATGACTCTGAATGCTCATTCACATGAATATGCGCATGCTGGAATTTTGAACATGCTAGTCGGCAGCAACAGCTCTGTGTTTTGCCTGTGCAGCACTTTCTAGCTGACTTTCACAGGCATGAATGAAGGTTATTTTTTTTACTTTTTAATTTGAAGCTCTGCATAGCTCTGCACATGCTGGTTTCTGTGATGTAACTTGCTAATTAACCTTAAACATTCTTTTCACGGGAGTTCGAATCCCACCATTACCCTGTGTGCGCCGGAGCTTCGGGGGTTTCTTCCTCCAGTCCAGAGACATGCATTGTAGGCTGATTGGCATTTCCAAATTGTCCGTAGTGTGTGACTGTATGTGCAGTTGTGCCAGTTGTGCAGTTGTGCCCCCTTCCAGGGTGTCCCCTGCCTCGTGCCCTGAGCTCCCTGGGATTGGCTCCAGGCTCCCCCGTGACCCTGGTTAGGATAAGCAGTACAGAAAATGGATGGAGCAATGGATGGGTGGATAGATGGCATTCTTTTCACTCCCTTTCACATACTGATGCTGTCCTTTTCAGGACATACTGTACCTTTGGTATGAAAATGGCATCTGGTTTGGTATTGTATATGAATCACTTTAGCAGTCAGAAGGTGAATAAGACTTGTTCCAAGAGCTATGTTATCAGCTTAAATGTAAATTAGCTTGAGAAACAGCCATGGAAACTGAGAAAGTGAGGAATCAAGCAGTGTCAGAATGAGTAAAACTACAGCTATTCAGATACAGTAGGTGAGAATAAGGTATATTGACTTTGACTGGCAGCACCTTGAAAGCAGAATACATAGAGAAACAGCTTGTACCCTCTCTCTCTCATTTTTCAACTGGGTTTTTGTAATACTGTGATTTTACTTAGTGCAAAATAACTGATGGGAGATTTGAGAGTTTGATAGTAATGGTTATATGTACTTTACATCGACTTCTTTTGAAATGACAAAACATAATAGCGTAATGTAATATAATGATTTAACAGTGCTGCACCACTTGGCTAGCCATTTTATGATGAGAATTAAAAAAAAAAAAATATATATATATATTTTTTCTGTTTTAGAGGTAATTTGTATGAGCCATTCCAATCTGGACACTGCCCTCATCTTCTGTCTGCAGATTCAAGGGCCGACTTAATGTTCTTCTGCCTCTTGATCTGAGTGCTGCATTTAATACGACATTGCACACCTCTCAGCTATTGGCATCACAGGTTTAGCCCTCTCCTGGTTTACCTCATTTCACCAGTAGGCAACATTTTGTTACCATCAACAAACATAAATTCTCTTCTGTTTCTGTTACTTAAGGTGTTGCTCAAGGCTCTTTACTTGGTCCACCACTTTTCCCCATGGCCATATTATTCAAAGTTTTTACTGTTATGTGGATGACACAGTCTTGCCACCACTGTCTTGCCACCACTATTTTATTAGCCTGCATAAATGATCTCAAGCATTGGATGCAAACTAATTACCTTAAACTCTTCTAATTGGTGCCAAAGCTTTAATATCTAAGCATTTATGCTTGTGCCTTGACATTGATGGGGTTATTGTTAGACTGTCTGAACCCTGGCCTGATCTTTGATTCATCACTTCTCTTTGAATCCCATATCAGTTCATTCAGCAAGACTGCATTCTTCCACAATATTGCACGACTACACTATTCCTGCCTGACTACTTGCCAGACCTCAATATATTGAAAATTCAGCTGCTAGAGTGCTCATATACACCACACGTTTCTGCCCACATCACACTCACTCCCTTTAAATTACACTCTATTTAGGTTACCCATCCCCTACCATATTCAATACTAAATCCTGGTTCTCACATCCTCTAGTTCCAGTTCACCTGTGATCCCCAGATTTAGACTTTCACGGGTGGCAAGTGTTTCAGTGCTGTAGCACCCAATGATTCGAATTCACTTCCACAAAGCCTCCTTGAAGTTGCATCTCTCATTAAAAAGCAACAACAACAAAAAAATCCAGCTCAAAATTAATATCTTTTCTCAGTGTTAACAGTCTCTCATCAGTAACAAAGCAGTTTCTGTTCTTCTATACAGTACCTCTTTCTGTTTTCTGACTTTGCAATGTACCTGTATCTGACTGGTCTTCCCTTCATTATGTGTTGTTGCGTAATATGTTTGTATGTGATTTTTGGACTTTGTGAAGTAACTTTGAGTTTGATAAAGGTGTTACATAAAAAAAACAAGTAATAATAATAATAATGTTAGAATACAGACTCGGAGCAGGATGCAAGTGCAGGAAAACGTCAGTTTATTAGAAACTCCAAAACTATTGGAACAGTCACCAATCAAAACGTAAGATGCAGTGTTAATAGACAATCCAAGGTCGTGCGATTAGCAAACGATATCCCAGGGGCAAAGACAATAATCCAGAATCATAAGGCAGGCAGAAGATAAAAAAAAACAGAATAGACAACACAGTAAACAACGGCTTGGTAATGACAGAACACAGGGTAACTGAGCAAATACTTCGCAAGGAAGCAAACACAAAATTAGGTTTATATAGGTCGTGGTAATGGGTGTGTGATAGTGAACAAGTGAGTGTCATTAAAAGTCCGGTGACTGTGAGCGTGTGACTGTGTGTGAGTTGTGGGAAGTGGAGTCCATGGCGGCCATGTTTGTAGGCCAATGGGTATGCTGGGAAATGGAGTCAGAGTCGTGGCGTAACCTAACAAATAATAATAATAATAATAATAATAATAATAATAAAAATGACACTTTTTTCTTCTTCTTCTTCTTCTTCGTCTTTATTTTTATTTAGAGAGCCTGTGCCATTATAGTAAGCCCAGGTGTATCCCTCATAGTGGCATCGAAGGCCTAGAAGACAGAAGGGTAAGATTTTTCAGTTTAACTTTAGAATTCACTCCCTTGAAGCTCTGTCTTTATCACTAGTCCTATATGCCTTTATACTTTAGTTGGATTATATTTTCTGCTCTCTCCTCAAACATTTCATTCTTTAATTATGGTTCCCTCACCTTTGTTAATTTAAATTTACCTGTTTTTCCCTTTTTCTTCGAGACAAAGTGTAAGACTCAGGTGCTAATATTGGTGGTGCACGGGGGGAACATTCTGGACCAGGCCAGTGGTGACGTCGGGGCAAAGGCTGCAGACGTGGCCACTCTGTCCTCAGTGCTGGAGAAGGTGGCACAGGCGCACTTTGAGGCTGCCACACACCAAATACTAATCAAGCTGGTGCCATGTCCTGCTGTATGTGCAGAGGCCTTTTCCCTGGTTTCCAAGTGAGTCACTGAGATTGATGTAGAGTTATAAAGTAGGCTTTCATGTTATAGAATTATAAAATAATATATTAAGTTGAATTAAGTAGGTACATTTACAACTCTCTTTATTGTGCACAGGTCTTAGTTGTACATTTAAGGTTGGGTTCCTTATAAAGGTTTTGGCTATGGCACTTAGCCAAGTCTGAGACATAAACTGATATAATACCAATAAAAATTAAAACACAAACATTTGATACATTAGAGCATGTACCTGTCTTTTATATAATGCTAGCATTTTGCTGCCACCACTTTATTGTTATAAAATCCCTGACTGTAGTTTTAAACATGCTCTATCTTCCAGTCTTAAAGCATTTTTTTCAATATTTCTAAGTGTATGTGAAAAACGGTTTAAAATGACTTATATACGTATATATTTTTAAAATAAATTGCTGTAGAGACCATTCATCTGCTTCTCTAAACCACAGTCAGTTTCCTCTGACACTACCCACTAAACATTAATAAAGGAGGCCCTCACTCATGTCCTATTCTAAGCAAATGTCTTTGAAATCAGTCATTTTTATCCCAGTGCTGTTTCAGCAGGAATATGCTGATTCATTATTTAGTCCTGAAACCATGTAGCTAAATTTACATTTATTCACTTGGCAGATATTTTTATGCAAAATGACTTACAATTGAACTGAGCAGTTAAGGATTATGGGCCTTGCTCAAGGCCCCAACAGTGGCAGCTTGGTGGTACCAGGATTCAAGAGCACTAACCACTGAGCCACCACTCCCCCACATCAATTGCTTGGAGTTAAACTCACCTGTATTTTCAATGCTGTCCTAAGAAATGTGGTGTTAAAAGAGCAGTTTAATTAGATGCAGATGAAGATTATTGAGAGATTTGAGAGAATTGCATTTAATGATTTATGTGCAGCTTTGCAGCAGGATAAGGAAAAGTACTTTTCTAGGCTCTTTCAATCATCATTTTGAGTCTGCGTTATTGTGTGCACTAACTAGAGAGATGTGTATATTATTGCATAGTAGCAGATTAAAGAGTATGTTAAAATGGTGCACTGGCACTTTATATTGACTTAGAATGATGTGCTGTTTGCAACCTTTTTACCCCACACCATTTGCAGAATGTCAATTTAAACCATTAACATTGACCACTTTTTTTTTATTTGCTAATTTTAACACAGCAATGCTACAACAGTAGCATTGAAAACAATTCTACAACAGGCAGAGCTTAAAGAGAACTTCTGAGTAATATTTTACCCACTTTTTTGTGTGTACGTGTGTGTCTGGGAAATAAAAACTTATAATAAGTAAACAGTGGAGGAAACAGCTCAGTAATGATAATACACATTAAGAGAAATTGCCCCAGTAATAAATTCTCTCAAAGCCCTGAAGGTGGATTTGTCAGTGTGGGAACTGAGAAGCTGACTTCTGAGATACAAAATGCACGCTTTTTATTTTTATTGCCTCAACTGGCTAATAGTGAAAAGCCAGTGTGGTGCAGAGGTTACTGTGATCAAAGGGGCTACTATGATCATATGACCACTGTCACATTTTTTCTTCTATCATTTGGTTTATGGTTAACTTCTGGTTTATTGGCATCAGTTGCTCTTGAAACAGAGGGAAGGAGAAGAATAAATATGCAATGATGTGAGTTCATGGGTTCAAAATATTGATTTCTGCTTGCCTGCATCCATCCAGCATCCAGGCATCAAATATAACATTCATTCTTAAAATGAGCTGTTAAATCCTTCATTTATACAACACCTCCATTTCTACTTTAATGAAATTCATTGTGCTGTACACAAATCAAGACGTGAATAGGTGGATCTGTTTGCGCACAGTCAATCTGCATGCCATTATAAGCCAAAACAACTCCAGTGGGGATTCTGGATTCTGAGAGACTGATTTAATATTCTTCTGAAATCTATCAGCCTGCTGGAGAATGCTGGTGGAAAGAGAATACATTAAGGGCACGGCAGATTGTGCCAGGAAAACATTTCTGCATAGGAAGAAAATGCATGTAGATTTGTGCACAGATAAATAGAATAATTAAAGCTATCTGAATGTAAGATTTTGAAATTTTACCCTCTCCTGAAGGAAAACACTATTCTAAAACCTTTATAGGCCAGTAAATGTTACATAATATAATCCAATTTCCTATGCATAGTAATTTCTCTTCAGAGTATCTACCTCAACTTTTCTTTTTTCATAGTAGGAGGCATTCTGGTTACTGCAGTGTTTTGAACTGTGTTTTCTGAAGTTACGCTTGGGGATGGACTGGATGTAATGGGAGGTCAGTGGCTTGTGATCTGTGTAGGAATGGTTGGGGGATGTTAAGCGATGAATACAATCCAAAGTTACTTTGTAGCTAGCAGTCAAACTCATAACGAATACATAACCTCAAACAATTAGCAGAATCAGAAGCTTTACCAGGTACAATAGGGTTTTCTCTTTTCTTCTTGTTTTTTGTTTTGAGTTACTACTGCTCTGCTCTTTTGCCCCAGCCCTAGTATCAGGCTTTGATGCTTCATCCACGGCTCACAGAGCATCTGATATCCTTTGTACACTTCAGGGTCTTGAAAACAAAGACATTATTTATTGCTTTGATTTTATACTATTGAATTCCAGTGTAAAGTGAATAATTTGTATAAGAATAGCACCTTTAAACAGGAATGTGGCATTCATTATTTCACAGTGATTCAGAGTCAGTGGATGGAGGCTATAAGATTTTGACTGTTTTTCAAGGCTACATTTTGTTCAACTGTTAGGCTAAGTAAGATAAGACCTCAGATTAATTAGAGGATTATCAAGTTTATCTGTTATCAATTTACTGGCAGCCCTAGCAGTAGGATGAGATCTTATTAACAATAAACAGCAAAAAATAAATACAACACAGTGTGATACCCCTGTGGGTTATGAAGGGAAGTGAGGACACGAGGCAGGCTTTGGAGAATGGACTGGTTGGTTCAATTATTATTATTTGTTTTTAACCGGAGCCCTTTTCAGCACTTCACTCGTCAACTCCAAAAGTAACACAAACAAACTTTTCTGCTTGGGTGTCGCTCAGCTCAGCTTGGCTTGGCTCTGCTTGGCCTCAATCGACACACTGTTTATCCGGCATCTCTCTCTTCATTGTGGTTTCTCTTCAGTGGGTTTTTGATCATGAAAAGGTGTAACGGATTGAACGTCTCCTCACTTGAGTATTTTGAGACCTGGCAGACTGCAGGACTTCTGTAGTCAAGCTTTGAAGCTTTTGTCTTTAAAAGCAAAAGATGCATTGCATCCATATCTCCGGGTATGAGTCATAAAAAGCTGTGAATGAGAGTGCAAGAAACGGACAGAGAAAGTAAATCAGACCCAATAGCATGGCTACCTCATTAAGGCATGTACTCACTGTCATGGTTCTGTCATTCCTTTCCACTCATGCTACCTTTTATGGGTTGAAATGCTATAGCCATAGGTTAATATGTCCTTCAGAAAAAAAACAACAACTGAAGGACATTCTTTATTGCACCAGATTTCTGGTATAGCCTCGTGTGTTTTGTCATTTGTACCAAAATCTAGAATAATTAATTACAAAAAGAATTATCCACATTTGCTACTATGTGAAAGGGCAGCAGCTTTTAAGAATAGATGTCATGTCGAAGCTGTCTTGTCATATTAATAAACTCAAGCTGAAGTCAGCTCCACTGCTAATTCCCAAGGCAATTATCATCATCTCATCTTTTCCAGCAAAGTAAAACAGTGCCAAGGTGCCACAGTAACAGCACCACCACCTGCTTGCATAATACATTAATTACTGATACAACTCTGCAAATAAATGAATCCTAGAAAGACTAAGAGACTTGGAGGTGCTCTATGCTACCTGCTGCTGGTATAGATGGAGTAATATAGTATGATTAGTAGTATGATTCATCTGTTTCCTGGCCTTGTTATGGTAATGGCTATGGTCATTCCAGGACACCTCATGTAAACACGACAGGAGCAAGTGTGGACACAGAGTCACACAGCTTAGGTCATGCACTCTGCGGGGTGAGCTGCATGCTGGGAGCATAGACAGGGACTCAAAGCACCATCTGTGTTTGGAAGAGAAGGAAAAGAAAATGGAGGATAGAGAGAATGAGGGAGTGATTAGACTTCGCACTTCACACATACACAGTACTACAAGTAATACATCAAGAGAGAAAAAATATTGATTTACAGAACCAGCCCAAGTTTAATGTTTTTACTTCTCCAAATATGAGACACCAAGTGTAAAATTTGTAATCTGATTCTTGTCTTTTAAAAATATTTATAATCAAAAATAAACTGTAATGCTTCTGGACAAATATTTGATTTAGATAAGATTTATCAGGAACAGAAAAATTGTTTCTGTCAAAAGAAAAGTCCAATGGCAACACGTAACAGACTGCAAAGTTGTGATGAGTTTTGAAGCATCCAACACTAATTTCTAGACATTGCCAGATCGGCCAGAGAGAGGAGAATCATGTATACGCTGAGTTTGCTGTCTTTTCTAAGGAATAAGGGTTCAATATTCATCCTGGAAAGGAAATAATCCTACATCGGTGGCTGTAAAGTATACAGTATACAGATAAGGGTGATTTAATTAACCTTAGTGGTCTCAACTAACAGTAAAACAGTGTGCAATAAAATAGTGCAACAGAGTGTTTCTGTTGTAAAACTCTTATTATTTTATTTTCAGGAATTTGATACATTTTTGCCAATCTTGAAAACATAAAAAAGCAACCCCTTAGTAACCTCACAACCTCACAATATTTATTCATATTCTTTGAATCACCTCCTTTATGTAGATTAGTGTAGTATTTTACTTTTGACATTAAAATGTATTAAAAATGTAACAAGCTCTCATATCTGCACCTACAAGTCTTTATATTTCAGCCCTGTCATGCTAAGAGGAATGGTGTATTACAATCTTAGCATTACTGTGCTGTGTCAACAAAGGATGCAGAGAAAAACAGAGGAAATATAATGAACATGCTTTATGTAGTCTCTGATAGACATGGCTTGAAAGACGATGAAGAGTCTGGGTTTGAAGTAACACACACTCCTTCCCTGTGACCAGTACCCTGGTCCTGACAGAACCAGCCCTGTGTCAGAGAGGGTAACTCAGTGTCAGAGAGCCATCATGCCCCTAAACTTTTAGCCTGACTGATAGGTATAAGGTTGGCACAGGGGGAAGACAATTCTTTAATTCTCTTGCAATTGATTTATACACTCATTATTTTTTTCTTGCATGTAGACACACAAGTGCAGGGTCATTGATCTGAACCTGCTTTGTACATGTCTTACCTTTTCCTGATCTCTCTGTCTTATTTCAATATGAGAAACCATAACTATTTACCTCTCACATACAGTCATGGGAAAAAGAAAGCATTTGAAAGAAAGTATGTGTCTACATCATGCCAAGAAGAGAGGACATCAGCCATGTCCTCAGAGAAGCAATTGTTGCTGATCATCACTCTGGGAAGGGTTATAAGGCCATCTCCATGCAATTTGAAATTCACCATTCTACAGTGAGAAGGATTGTTTACAAATGGAGATCCTTCAAGATCTCCCCAGGAGTGGGTCTCCCAGCAAATTCAGTCCAAGTTCAGACCATTTAATGCTCAGAGAAGAAAAACCCAAGAGCTACATCATGTGACCTACAGGCCTCTGTAAACACATTAAATGTTTATGTTCATGTCAACACTATCAGAAAACGACTGAACAAGTATGACTTTCATGGAAAGGAGACTAGGAAAATGACCCTTCTATCCGAGAAGAATATGGCAGCATGACTCTTAAGAGACTCTTAAGACTCTTAAGAGAGCTGTGCATAAATGAATTCCATCAAACATAAATGAACTGAAGCAATGCTGTAAAGAAGAATGGGAATCATATACAACCCAACACCAATACAGGTATAAAATAATGCACACCCAGAGGTTGTAATATGTCCACAATGCGAAGCGGAGTTCAACAGACCGGAATCAGTTATTCCACTTATACCACAGCTACCACACCTCAAGACATTGTTCAGATGTTTTATTTCAAGATAGTTGTCAGGTTTTTGTCCTCTTGTGTGTGGAACTAATTTATTACACATCCCATCTCAAGTCTCCGTTGCTAATTCCAAAACGTCATTTTAGAACTAGTAACAGAGGCTTGAGGCATTGATATGCAGTTATTGGAGAGAGAGCGAGAAGGTGGGGGGGAGTTCACAGTTTTGTCTTTAGTCATGCATGGCATCTTTGCTCTATAGCATTTCTTTGCATGTGCCCAAAACTTTTGCACAGTACTGTATATAAGATAATGTCTATGATAATATCGATAGGCCTACTCAGGGGCGTAACCTGACCTGGGCATTTGGGGATGTAGCCCTGAAGATTTTTTCTTTAGCCCCGAATAATTCTCCACTTGGAGCGGTTTGTCAGTACGTAACTGAACGTCAGTAAAAGAAGACAGCAGTGTTGTGATTTTCTATCTTCAGTGAACGGAGGCAAGACCAATCAGACAGGGTTTAAAGGAAACACGTGGAAATACTCATGTCTTATTGCCTGACAGGTCTCTAGCTCACACAGTCAGAAAAATGGATATATAGTACTGTGCAAAAGTCTTAGGCACATGCAAAGGAATGCTGTAGAGCAAAGATGTCTTCAAAATAATGAAATTATATTAATGTTTCTACATTAAAAATAATAAATACCATAAAGAGCAGTAAACAGTAGTAAATCAAACAAAGTCAATATTTGGTGTGACAAAAAAAATAAAAATAAAAGTAGTAGTAGTATTTGTGCAGTTTTATAAGGAAATGAGCTGGTAAGTTTTATTGAGCATCTTGCAGACCCAGCCACAGTTCTTCTGGAGACTTTGACTTTCGCACTTGTTTCTTATTTTTGCAGCAAAACCCAGCAGCCTTCATTGTGTTTTTTGTCTGAAAAGTGGTCTCTTGTATAATATGCTGCTTTCTTTAATGACATACAAATATTTTTCTGTAACATTTAATTTTATGATAGAAAACTAATGTTTGGGAATCTAAAATGTCTTTTGTACTGATTCATAATGATACTGATATGTATGATACTGATAATGTAGAAAATCATACTGTTTTGATAAAATCATACTGTTTTGATACTAATCAATGATACTGATATGTATGATACTGTTAAAATAAAAAATCTATAACAAAGTTTGTACAAAAAAAATAGGGAGCCTAAAACTTTTGCACAGTAATGTATATACCAGTAAAGGGGTTCAAACTGAAACACTAACATCCTCTGGAAAACAGGAAAACGATGTGTAAATGTCTATATGTGTTCCATTTTACGTAAACATGATATGAGCATAAGGACAGTAACGTACGTTGCACAGCACTGTAGCAGCTAAGCCCATACGATGATACCTTAGTTGTGCCTCCCCTTGTCTAGCGACTCTAAACTAGCCTCGTCTTAGATAGCCAAAAAAATTCAATGTTTTATCATTCTGGTAGTCCTGTAATGATAACACCCGAGGCAAGTTTTATGATAAATCCAACTTTTTGTCCAATTTTCACATTTTTTAAGCAATTAGCCCTCACATGCTTGGAAACTGTATTTATTTTTTAAAGTTTTTTGAGGGAGAAGATCTAGGTGATTCAGATGATTAACAGTCCAGCTAATGCCCCTGGGCCTACGTGTTCACAGGGTTTTTCTTTTTTTTTTTTTTTTTTGTCATTACTGCAGAAAATACAACAAATAAATAAATATTGATACTTATTCACCGGCTTTTCTGTCTCATTACTGAAATCACACGTGCTCTCTCTCTCTCTCTCTCTCTCTCTCTCTCTCTCTCTCTCTCTCTCTCTCTCTCTCTCTCCAATAACTGCATATTAATGGCTCAAGCCTCCACTTCGGTGGCCGCATTACCACCTCAGGTGTTCATTATTTTTCTAATAATTCAACGGCCCGTTGTCAATTATTACTTACTTATTTCTGGAAAATCTAAATTGTCTGTCATTTTGTTTGTTGTTATATGTGTATGCTGTGGTGGACAGTAGGCTAATTTTTCCGTTATTTCAGTTAACTTGGTGAAGTGATATGGAACTGTAATGTGTTCAAGACATGACTGGAACTACTTTAGCTGTGCATTTACTGAAAAACTATTGCACATCTCAGAACGTCTGTCAGCCAATCAGAATCGAGAATTCAACAGCGCTGTGGTATAAATAAATATATAAAATGGGGAATAATTTTGTATAATTATAAGGCACTCTGAGAGAGCCAAGCTAATGAATTTGGAATATGGCTAAGTATTATCAGCAGAGTGAAAAAAGGATTTGAGGGAGATTCATTTTCAGTTTTCCATCCAGGAGAGATGACTGAGAGCCTGCAGATGATATTGTTGCTGATGAAGTGCTTTGTTTACTTCCTTGCCTGATTAGGTCTGGATAAGAGATTAAACAATTTTAGGCTGTGCCAGTTCAAGGATGGCACTATACAGTATCTCAGGGTTGCATTTGGACCAATTTGCTTTGTAGTGTTTATGTATTAACATGGCTTTGTTTTCTCTGTGTCGGTTGCAGTCTGAACCCCTATAGCTACGATAAGAGCTGTGTTTCGAGCAGTGTAGACCACCTACCACTAGCAGCACTCCCACTTCTTGCTGTTGCATCACCGCACTATCAGGACTCTGTGGCAAGCACCATCTCCCGAGTCAATGAGGTCTACCGCAGCTTCTTACAGTCTCCTGATGGACAAGGCTTCACTGGCCAGGTTGGTCTGTTGTTACCACATAGCTTTGGGTAAGAAATCATAGCAATTGGGATGCTTTAGAAAAAAACTTCAATTGCTGATCTGAGATTGGTTTTCCCTTTTCTCGTAGTAAATTAGTTTCAGTTAAGAGACTGATTTTGGAGCTGGTTTTAAGAGACTGGTTTTGGAACTGGTTTTAAGAGACTGGTTTTGGAACAGCATTAAAGTGGAATTTCACAGATCTTTCACCTTAATTTACAGATTGGTTTGAAAAAAATAAAAGTTACAAACTTGGATATCTTTGCACTGATTGTGATAGGAACCAGAGGTTTTGATGTCTACAACTCTTTTTTTTTTCTACACGTTATCTGTTTAGTTTACATGAAGTGACACATGCATTGTTGGTTTACGTTTCTAATGTTAATAACTCTAAAATGTTGATAAATCTGTGAAACCTGTTTTATTTGTATACTTTCTGGTAGCACTTTACTTTAAGATTACCTTAACAAGCAAAATTGACTGCATTAATTAACATAAAAACAGGAATTTCTGTATTAATAAGCCATAAATAATATTAACAAAGTAAAAAAAACACATACTGTATTAATTTAAGGTTTTTAAATGTAAACAAAACACACCTGTACTAAATAATGTTTATTGAATCCATGAATAAAATTAAGTCCACATATTCATCAGTGGTAAGAAGTTGCCATTGAGTTACCATTGATGTGTCTGAAGATGAATTCATTTGTTGGTTACGTGACATATTTGGTTTACTATTAAAAAAAAACATCAATTAATACAAATATTTGTTACATATGATACATTAATGGTTTTGAGGTTTGCTCATGTAATAATGTAATAATTTAAATAATGTCAGTAATGTAAAGCATTATCCTGTTTTTACTTATGAGGTCTACATGTACTGTGAAGCTCATGCAGGCATCTCACTTTCTGTTTGGTACATTTAGAGGCTTTATATGCTTTATATGCTATTGGTTCCAATGTCTAAATATCCATCATAAGTTCTCAGCTGTCAAGTTGACTGACTGTTTCTCTAAAAAAGTGCATTTTCAGTCAAAACAATGGGTGGATTTTTCCCTTTAAGGAGGAACTTATATTAGATCAGTAATGGGTATCATACCTGGGGCATGAGTCATTGCTGATGAGTCATTCCAAACAACTGTAGAGGTGTCTCTCTACTCCTCCTGCTTCCTAATCTGGCATGATAAATCCAATAATACACTCTTGTCAGTTTGTGAGTCAGCTTGTTTGTGGTCCAGGACACTAAGAGGCAGCATGAGTAACACAACGCATGATCCCCATGATCTTTGAAAAACTATGCATATCTATGATAAGGCTTGGAGTTATTGATTTATTTGGGTAGGGAAAGACAATCTCCTACATTTGGCTTTAAAGTATATTTCTGTTTAAATAAGCTAAATTGAGGGTTGTGAATGAGTTTTTAAATTAATATTTAACATTCAAGCACAGCTAGAGCTCACCAGACTTGTGGTTTAAGTGAAGTGAGCATATCCATCAACTCTTATCAACTAATTAAGAAGCCCCAACAGCTGTTTTATTGCTGTAATTAAGAACATTATTGAAGTTACTGAGAGTCATATTGAACAGTAGCCACTGAAACTTCCTAATGTGGGGTCCTGGTTGAAACAGTGTGCTATTAGTAGGTTCTGACTTTGTGTGCTTTTGATACTGTTTTCCAGGTTTGTCTGTTGGGTGACTGTGTGGGTGGCGTGCTGTGTTTTGATGCGCTCTGTTTCAGCAACAGCCCACAACATGACCGTCCTAGTCACAGAGGGAGACACAACAGTATGGAGAGCCTAAGGGTCAGTACTTTAAGCTAAAACTACTCCACTCACTTTCCTCTCATCTATCTATTGATTCAGTTCGGTGGTTTTTTTTTTCAGCTTTATTATGGCTTTCCTTTCTGTCCACTCAAGTATCTTAGAAAGTCTTAGAAGCATTTCGGTACTGTTGGCACCATCTCCTAATATTTCAGGGTCTATTAGTCACTGTGTTTCAGTGTTCTCCAATGCATTTTTTGTAGTAGTGACTCTTTTGACCTTTCTGTGTCTTAAATGTCCATATCACAAAGGATAACCCTGGACTTCCAAGAGAGGATGACTGTGGCCTGAGCTCCAGCAAGTGCCTAAGCAAGAGCAACATTGACATTTCTTGTGCCATTGACTCCTCCAACAGCCAGCATCCATTTCACCACAGGTTTTTTTTTTTTTTTTTTTGCATATGTTACACACACTTACTGAATGCAACATTTTTATTATAAAGCTACACACTTGTTAAAACTGAGCTAATACAATATACAGTGGGCATAGAAAATAATCACCCCCCTTTAAAATAATCACATTTTGTTGCTTTACAGCCTGAAATGAAGACGGTCACAGTTTTTGTTTTATCCAGCTGTATTTACTCAGTGCAACTTATAACATCCAAGTGAAAGATATAACACCAACATGTCATAAAAAAATTATAAATAAATAAATAAATAAACAGAATCACTGAGTTGGAAAAAGGATCACCCCCCTCCTAAAAATGACTTGTAAACTCAATAAGGTGTAGCTAATCACCTTCTCAATGGCACACAAAGCCATTTGACTTTCAACTGTTATCAGCTGTGGTCATTTTGATTAGCTCAGCATGAAAAGAGCTTTCCTGGAGCATTTTGTAGTGCAACTGAAGCAAACAATCGACTATGTGTGGCAAGGCACTGTCAAAAGATCTCCGGGATAAAGTCGTGGACAGGCACAAGTCAGGAGATGGATATACAAAAATTCAAAGGCTTTATCAATGCCTAGAAGCACAGTGAAGTCTATTATTAAGAACTGGAAGGTATTTGGTACAACACAGACCCTCCCTGGATCAGGACGTCACTCCAAACTGGATGAAAGAGCCAGGAGGAAACTGGTCAGAGAGGCTATCAAGAGGCCTACAGCAACTCTGAAACAGTTGCAGGAATTTATGACAAAGAGTGGTCATTGTGTGCATGGGACAACAATATCACAAATTCTCCACAAATATGGGAGGGTTGCAAGAAAAAAGCCACTCCTCAAAAAGGCCACATGAACGCACCTTGAAGATTCTGAGGCCACATGGAAAAATGTGTTATGGTCAGATGAGACTAAAGTTGAATTATTTGGCCTCAATGCCAAACAATATGTCTGGCAGAAATCCAATACAGCTCACCATCCAAATAACACCATTCCTACAGTAAAGCATGGAGGTGGTAATATCTTGTTATGGGAGTGTTTCTCTGCAGCAGGGACTGGAGCACTTGTCACGATAGAAGGAAAATGGATGGGGCAAAATACCGTCAAATTCTTGAGGAAAATCTGCTGCCCTCTGCCAGAAAGTTGTCAATGGGAAGAAGGTTTACCTTCCAACATGACAGTGACCCAAAGCACACAGCAAAACTGACCACACAGTGGTTGAAGGAGAAAAAGGTGAATGTCCTTGCCTGGCCTAGTCAGAGCCCAGACTTAAACCCCATTGAAAATCTGTGGAATGACTTGAAGACTGTAGTCCACAAACGGTCACCATCAAATATAATTGAGCTTGAGCAGTTCTGCAAAGAAGAGTGGGAGACATATCCCAGCAGACTAAAGACTGTAATTAAAACATTAAGGCAAATTAAACAAGGGGGTGATCCTTTTTCCAACTCAGTGATTCTGTTTTTTAATTAAAAAAAAAAAAAATTCTGACATGTTGGTGTTATATCTTTCAGTTGGATGTTATAAGTTGCACTGAGTAAATACAGCTGGATAAAACAAAAACTGTGTCTGTCTGACACAAAATCTGATCATTTTAAAGGGGGTGATTCTTTTCTATACCCACTGTATATGCTTATATATGCAAATATTTGCTTATGTTTTCAAGTCTTCCTGTGATTGTCATACTAGCATTTTGCCTGACCGTCTATCAGTTTAGGCTGACAAGATTAAAGCTTTTGTGTGTTGCAGGCAATCGTCTGCATTGTCTCTTTCACCAAGCCATTTATCATTATAAATACACCTGGTCTGCCACCTGCTGCCTTCTATAAATAGCTTCTGCCAGTATACACATGTAAGAGACAGAAAGAGGAAATTTCCTCAATGGTCTCACAGTAGAATATTTTTAATATTGTGTATTGTGTATCACAGATAAAATATCTTCTGCAGTAGAGGCCAGTCTGGGTCAAATATGCTGTTAAAATCATTCACACCTACAAACTTTGCAGTATGATTTGACAATGCATTGATCAAAATGTATCTCAGCCCATTTTTATTACAGTGACCTTTCTCCCTGCTTAATCCAACTGAGAGGTGACTGAACACTATCTCCCTCACATTATATTACATAAAATATATATAATAGCATTTAAATTATATTCAGTCAGAATGGAGAGGCACTGGCTGCATGGCAAAAGCAATTTTCCACAACCCTTCTATTTCAGCAGGAATTAAAAATCTGTGAAAAAAACCCTTAATTTTTTTAAAATAAAGAAAAAAACAAAACAAAACTAATGCTAATGTCCATAGATACTGTACAACAATGTCAACAGGTTATGAGGATTGGGTCCAGTCATTGGGTACAGGTTGGGACAGCTGTAGTTAAAAAAATAAAATGTATTTTGGTTACCAGTGTTGATGTATTGAGCATTATACTCAATATCAGGGTTCAATAGTGTCTACAGCCGTGGCCAAAAGTTTTGAGAATGACACAAATATTAATTTTTACAAAGTCTGCTGCCTCAGTTTTTATGATGGCAATTTGCATATACTCCAGAATGTTATGAAGAGTGATCAGATGAATTGCAATTAATTTCAAAGTACCTCTTTGCCATGAAAATGAACTTAATCCCAAAAAAACATGTCCACTGCATTTCAGCCCTTCCACAAAAGGACCAGCTGACATCATGTCAGTGATTCACCTGTGTTAACGAGGACAAGGGTGGAGATCACTCTGTCATGCTGATTGAGTTAGAATAACAGACTGGAAGCTTTAAAAGGAGGGTGGTGCTTGAAATTATTGTTCTTTCTCTGTTAACTATGGTTACCTGCAAGGAAACACGTGCAGCCATCATTGCTTTGCATAAAAAGGGATTCACAGGCAAGGATATTGCTGCTAGTAAGATTGCACCTAAATCAACCATTTATCGGATCATCAAGACCTTCAAGGAGAGAGGTTCAACTGTTGCGAAGAAGGCTTCAGGGCGCCCAAGAAAGTCCAGCAAGCGCCAAGACCGTCTCCTAAAGTTGATTCAGCTGCGGGATCGGGGCACCACCAGTGCAGTGCTTGCTCAGGAATGGCAGCAGGCAGGTGTGAGTGCGTCTGCACGCACAGTAAGGCGAAGACTTTTGGAGGATGGCCTGGTGTCAAGAAGGGCAGCAAAGAAGCCACTTCTCTCCAGGAAAAACATCAGGGACAGACTGCTATTCTGCAAAAAGTATAGGGATTGGACTGCTGAGGACTGGGGTAATGTCATTTTCTCTGATGAATCCCCTTTCCGATTGTTTGGGGCATCTGGAAAAAAGCTTGTCCGGAGAAGAAAAGGTGAGCACTACCATGAGTCCTGTGTCATGCCAACAGTAAAGCATCCTGCGACCACTCATGTGTGGGGTTGCTTCTCAGCCAAGGGAGTGGGCTCACTCACAATTTTGCCTAAGAACACAGCCATGAATAAAGAATGGTACAAAAACATCCTCAGAGAGCAACTTCTCCCAACCATCCAAGAACAGTTTGGTGATGAACAATGCCTTTTCCAGCATGATGGGGCACCTTGCCACGAGGCAAAAGTGATAACGAAGTGGCTCGGGGAACAAAACATCGACATTTTGGGTCCATGGCCAGGAAACTCCCCAGACCTTAATCCCATTGAGAATTTGTGGTCAATCCTCAAGAGGCGGGTGGACAAACAAAAACCCACAAACTCTGACAAACTCCAGGCATTGATTATGCAAGAATGGGCTGCCATCAGTCAGGATGTGGCCTAGAAGTTGATTGACAGCATGCCAGGGTGAATTGCAGAGGTCTTGAAAAAGAAGGGTCAACACTGCAAATATTGACTCTTTGCATAAACTTCATGTAATTGTCAATAAAAGCCATTGACACTTATGAAATGCTTGTGATTATACTTCAGTAACAGTTAGTAACATCTGACAAAAAGATCTAAAAACACTGAAGCAGTAGACTTTGTGAAAATTAATATTTGTGTCATTCTCAAAACTTTTGGACATGGCTGTAGAAATACAATAAATTGTGAATTTGAATAATGTTCACAATGTTTAAAACACATGCTCCAAATCTGGTTCCCTGTTCTTCACATTTTAGTATTTTCTCTGCTCTAACATACCCAGCTCAACTCAAGAAGGGCTGTTAATTAGCTTACTAGTTGAATTAGGTCTGTTGAGAGCAGGAAAAACACTAAAATTTGGAGGACAGTGAGTACTCCAGGACCAGAGTTGGAAAATTTTGACACTGGTAGTGTGGCTCAAGCTAATACCTACCATCTTTCTAAATCACCAGCTCTTGAGAAGCTTGACACCAGCAGAAAGTCTTCTTAGCGTAGCACTGCATACCAGTGGTCAGAAGCCTGACACTAAAGGAATAAGCTAAAGCAGTCCAAATCAGCCTTCAGGTTAAGGCACATCTTATCCAGCTTTCCTTGAAGCCTTGGACATGGGGAAGTGCCCACTGCCCTTGTGTACATAATGTCTTGCGTGTTTAGAGTTGTGTGTAAAGCTGATAGCAGAAACAATAGTGTTGGTCCTCGAGGAAACACTTCTCTGTTAGCAGTGCTAATATGTTTCTCTTGCTCCTCAGTCTCTTGGGTCTAGTAACATTGCTAATCTTTTCACAAAACCTATGAGAGCAGTTCAAATATAAGTAGTGTGACACGGGATTAAGGTTTCACCATTTTATTGCCAGTTGCATAGACACGGACAGGACATGTATGTACTAGAAAATCAGTGCATAAGTGAAAGTATTATAGTAGATAGTTGAGTGGTGTTTCCTGCAGATCTGAAATAGACTTGGATGGGGGTCATGGGACCAAAGGGTTTTATTTTGTGTTTTTTCCCCCCAGATATTTATTAAGACATTTCTTTAGCTTTTTTTGTTACTTGGTTGCTATTTGGTTACATTACTGTGTTTTAGAGCCATTAAAATTCATTAAACCTACCATACAATTGCATACAATTCTAAGACATATGCATGCATGTCAAATAAACAAGCATTCCATTTGATTCCAGGTTTTGGGCTAGATTTAAAACCTTCTAAAAAAAAAAACAAAAAAAAAAAAACCTGAAATCCTGCCCTCCACTAATGTTGGCACCCTTGGTAAATATGAGCAAAGAAGGCTGTGAAAAATTTTCTTTATTGTTTAACCTTTTGATCTTTTGTTCAAAAAATTCACAAAAATACTCTGCTCTCATGGATATCAAACAATTGCAAACAAAACACAGGTTTATCAAAAATATATATCTTTGTTAAATATAGGTGTGCAACAATTATTGGCACCCTTTTAGTCAATACTTTGTGCTACCTCCCTTTGCCAAGAAAACAGCTCTGAGTCTTCTCCTATAATGCCTGATGAAGTTGGAAAATACATGGCAAGGGATCTGAGACCATTCCTCCATACAGAATCTCTCCAGATCCTTCAGATTTCAAGGTCCACACTGGTGGACTCTACTCTTCAGTTCACCCCACAGGTTTTATATGGGTTTTGCGTCAGGGGACTGGGATGGCCATGGCAGGACCTTGAATTCGTGGTCAGTAAACCATTTTTGTGTTGATTTTGATGTATGTTTTGGATCATTGTCCTGCTGGAAGATCCAACCACAGCCAATTTTAAGCTTTCTGGCAGAGGCAGTCAGGTTTTCATTTAATATCTGTTGATATTTGATAGAGTCCATGATGCCATGTATCCTAACAAAATGTCCAGGTCCTCTGGCAGAAAAACAGTCCCAAAACATTAAAGAGCCACTACCATATTTAACTGTGGGCATGAGGTACTTTTCCATATGGCTACCACTCTGTGCGCCAAAACCACCTCTGGTGTTTATTGCCAAAAAGCTCTATTTTGGTTTCATTTGACCATAGAACCCGATCCCTTTTGAAGTTCCAGTAGTGTCTGGCAAACTGAAGACACTTGAGTTTATTTCTGAATGAGAGTAGAGGCTTTTTTCTTGAAACCCTTCCAAACAACTTGTGGTGATATAGGTGGCTTCGGATTGTAGTTTTGGAGACTTTCTGACCCCAAGATGTAACTGACTTCTGCCATTCTCCAGCTGTGATCCTTGGAGATTTTTTGGCCACTCGAACCATCCTCTTCACAGTGAGTTGAGACAATATAGACACACGTCCAATTCCAGGTTGATTCATCACATTTCCAGTTGACTGGAACTTCTTAATTATTGCCCTGATTGTGGAAATGGGCATTTTCAATGCTTGTGCTATTTTCTTATAGCCACTTCCCATTTTGTGAAGCTCAACAACCTTTTGCCGCACATCACAGCTATATTCCTTGGTCCTACCCATTGTTATGAATAACTAAGTGAATTTGGCCTATATGTTACCTCATATTTTTACCCCTGTGAAACAGGAAGTCATGGTTGAACAATTTCCTGTTCCTAGTCACCCAGGTGTACTAAAAATGTAAAATATCAATTTACATTTCATAGGGATGCCAGTAATGGTTGCATACCTATATTTAACAAAGATTTTTTTTTTGATAAACCTGTGTTTTGTTTGCAATTGTTTGATATCCATGAGCGCAGAGAATTTTTGTGAATTTTTTTTTAACAAAAGATCAAAAGGTTAAACAATAAAGACAATTTTTCACAGCCTTCTTTGCTCAAGAGTGCCAATATTAGTGGAGGGCACTTTATATAGTCTAGGTTAAATTCTAAATATACCTGTATTACCATATAAAATTATAACTCTTAGGCAAGAGTAAAAAATGCTGATACATGCAAAACTACTAATTTATCTGTATAACAACTGAGCACCTGATAAAGAGGAGTGTGATTTGCATGTGTCTCAGCTTCTCCTCTCTAATTGCTTGATCGCAGGTTTCAGTTATAAACAGTCAGATGCATTTAAAAGAATGTTTAAGCTTTCAACACATATCACTGACAACATGAAATTGCTATTGATTTGAATTATCTTTAACTATCAGTTGCATTTTTCCGCTTGAAATGGTTTGTGTGACTACATTTATGCTGTTTATTTTGAGTTAAATGGAGAGCAAGACATATTACTCACTCAGTAAATGCACACTAGCGGGGAAAATACTTGGCAACTATTTTGTTTTAACACATAGGGTTAGTAGGTAATTCTTATTGTTTCATTATGTTACCATTTCATAAGGAACATTACTGTATTCCTGCAGAATGTTATAACTGTTGTTGTTGGATGATCATGGTCATGTACTTCATGCTAGCCTTAAAGTTAATAGAAAATGAGTGAACTGGAGCTGTAATGGGAATTTTATACAACCTGATGACCAGTGGAGCAGTAGTCCACAAATTTTTATTTTTTTAAATTTAATTTTATTTTTTTACAGTGGGAAATTACTCACTAGCAGACAGACACATAGGATAGTTAACAATTAAGCATTGTACCAGCTGTCTGGTTCTTTTCTCTTACTAGTTTATGTT